>VXBR01009075.1:990748-1068961 GCA_013400215.1 Cisticola juncidis
GACCCGCTGGATCATGGCTGAGGTGAGTCCTGTGCCCCTGCCCCCTCACCCCCTCACCGCTGCCCTCCTGCCCGCCTGCCGGGCCTTCGCTCTCCGGCCGCCGCCCGCAGCCGCTCGGGTTGGGTGGTCTGGTGGGATGGGTGGCCGGGCCCTGCCGTGCAGGTGAGGGTCTGGGGCTCTGTGGGGCCCCGGCCTTTCCCGTCCTTTCACGGCCCCCTGTTCCTTGTTGCCTTTCAGCAGCGGCAGGATAAGGCGGCGCTGATAAGCGAGACCCGGCGGCGTTTCGAGGCGGAGTACCTGCCAGGTGAGCTGCGAGCGGGGCAGCGGGCTCCGGGGCTTGTCCGCTGTCGCTTTTCCTCTCGGGCCGCCCCGCATCCCGCTCTCCCAGGTCCGGCAGCGTCTGTGCCTCTTCACAGAATCGGCTGGGTAGGAAAAGGCCTCCGAGATCATCGAGGCCAACCTGTGAGTGAGCACCTGTCAGCCGGACCACGGCACTGAGTGCCACATCCAGTCTTTCCTTAAACACCTGACGGTGACTGCTGCCTCCCTGGGCAGCCCGTTCAAATACCTAATCACTCGTTGTCTTAAGAATTTCTTCCTAATGTCCAGCCTGAACTTCCCCTGGTTCCCTTAGGGTGACCCAAGCCATGGAAAGGTATGGTGCAAAGCAGGTTTCTGTGCCGGCTCTCGGTGCTCTGGCTGCTGGGCTGCTGTCCTGGGCTGCAGGGTGTGTTGGGGAAAAGCTTTGGTCCTTTTCTCTCGCAGTTGTGTTAGACTGGCTGGAGAGTGTGGTTGGGATATTGCTGTTTGGTGCTCTTTAGACTTAAAACATGTCTGGGAAGGGGGAAGGGATGCATTCTGATCTCTCCGAGCTCGTCAAAGGAAGAGTTGTTTTTCTGGAGTAACTTGCACTTGAAATTCACGCAGGCCATAATTAAAATCGTGGTGCTAGTCCAACTCGGTTCTTAAGTGCAGGTGCATTTAAATTTGTAAATGAAGGCCGGGAGATGCTGGGGATGCCTAGGAGAGAGGGAAGATGGGTAAGCCTTGTGTGATTTTATTTTAATTTGAGGTTGATTTACATGGCTCATGTTGGAAGAATGCAGACTATGCTAACAACTGCAGTAAACAGAGTGTTTCATTGTGAGTATCTAGGGACTTTCTACTAAAAAATGCAGATTTTTAATGCAAACACAGTAAAAGTCCAATAGTTGTGTTGCCTGCATCTCTTTACTATGAGCCTCAGTTCTGCAAACAAATGCCTTGCTTTGATGTTTCTGATCAGAATTATTGAGGTTACCTCGCTATCACTTTTTGTAAGGGTTACATGCTTCTTCAGTGGCTTTGTTGTAGTGGGCTGGAACATGCCTTTGGAAAACTTTGAAGGTCTTGAGGATGATACAACTTTGTCTCATTTCATTACCCTGAGAGCTTTCATAAAGGAGACTACTTTGGCCTTGGTTACAAATGATCTTTATTTCTGATCACAAAACTTATTAGAAAGTCTTGAAGTAGTGAGAGCTTATTTTACTGTTTGATATTTCTAAGTGAATAAAGATATCTGTAAAGCTCAGGCTTGAATGAGTGGAGGTTCATCTTAAATTCTAAATTTTTCTGCCTCTTCATGTTTTCAATTAGTGTGTATTTTCTTATGGTAGGTGATTCAACTTGCTTTGTATTCTATTATCCCAGAGTCACAGTTGTAAATAACTATTTCAGAAAGCCTAGGATGGTTCTGGGACAGTGGTTATGAAAAAGGAGTATTACTCTTTCAGCTGATCTACTGCTTAAAATCTTGGAATTCCACAAGTTTCTCTAGTTGTAACAATGTCTCTGTTGGGCTGATTGATACAGCCATTAAAATAACCGAATAGTGTTGCAAGGTAAGCTGTAATCCTGTTTACAGTATTTTGAGCACTTTTTCTCAGTAAGCCCATTTTTGGGTCATGGATTCAGGCTCTTGGCCCTTTCATGAAATAGGATTAAGGCTTTTTTGAGTTTGTGTTCTTAAGACTCTGCCACAAATTTAGGAATGCCACAAGCAAGTTAATGTTCTCATGACTATAATCAAGAGTGAAAAACACAGGATTTTAATTTTGTACTGGTCTATCAGCCTTTACTCTGTGCATTCTAAAATGTATTTTTTTATGCTTCTGAGTCAAAGGAATGTGGGGCTGCATATATGCAGATACCCTCAAACCTGTGACTTTGGGGTGGAAAGGTACAAATGATTGCTTCATACCTAGGAATTTTAGTCTGCTTTCAAAACTAAGGGCACTGTCAGGCTACACTGGGAAGCTGATCCTTCCTGTGAAGTTTAGTATGGTCATACAATTGTGGACCTCTACAGGTGAACTGCAGGTGGTAAAGTTGGAGAAAGGTGTTTTCAGTTTGGGGTTTTTTTTTGTTTTGTTTTGTTTTGTTTTGTTTTGTTTTTTTCTTTTTCTGGAGGTTGCAGCTGCCACTGTTTTGTTTTCCCTCTGAGGAAAACAATGTCACTGGTTATTCTAGAAACACGTGATTCTGATCATCAAAGACGAAGTGGTTCTTCCATATTCTGTAACTCATAGTTACTGCTTTCCCTCATGCAGGAAGAATTGGTAACGGTCAAAAATGCTGTGATGGCCTTACAGTGGTGTTTGCTTTCATTATGAAATGAAAACTTGGGGGTCTTTGAAATCCTACCTTTTCATTGAAATTACTTACTGGCAGAATACAATTTTTAGATTAAAGTAGAATCTACAAAAATATATTATTTAGCTGATTCTGAAAAGTCTAATATTCCAACTTGTATTGTAGTTATTTTTATAATAATAAGCTGTGGTCTTGATAATTTTCAAGATTGACTGGAAAAAGTTCTGTTCAGCAATTGAAAGCACCATCAATCTGTTTTTTTGAGTTATACAGTTGTTTCATTGATGTGACCAAATCACAAAATTCTTTTGATAGTCAGATACAGTGTGAAAGTATCAGAGAACTTTACTGGTTCATTTTCCAGAACTTTCTTGTTGAAGTTGTTCAGCTAATTTGGCCATTGAAGTGTTCTGGAAGGAAAGCTTGGCCACTCTTGCATCTTATCTGCAAAGCAGTATTTAAATGAAATCTTTGTATTTAAAAGGTTTCTTTCCAGTAGTGGTCCTGTTAGTCCAGCAGACTGGCAAATAATGCCTGATGTGGTAGGCAGAGAGCACTTTGTCTTCCCTGGTTTTGGGCCTAATTTTTGTTTTGCCTGCTTGGGTTCTTTGTGAGCGTTGGTGATGTAAATGATTTTACTGGTGAAAGGAACAATGAAAACAAAAGATTTTTTTTTTCTAGCACTGACTGGCACTAACAATGTTTTCTAGGAAACAAGCATGTCTTTTTTTCTATAGTGAATTTCCATTCCTTAGAGGATTTCTAATATTAGCTTTTATTTCTGGGCTATAACTTTCTATTTTAATGTTACGATGGAAATTATTTACGATCAAGTCTTATTTTTTGCAGTAAACTAGTTTTCTCCACATTTCCTTTTCAATATTAACTGTTTCTGATTGCCTGTTATTTCCTGGCCCTCCCTATTTACATACTTTTCCTTTCTCCTTTAGGCAAATATTAATTTTCAAAGAAGGTTTTGTAAGAGAGGTTTTCCATCCTTCCAATATAAAGGATTACATTTCACCACCATGACCTTCTTTAAGCCAGTAGCAAGAGTGTTTTGTTAATCATGTGGCCTGATTGCAAATAAATCTTTAGACATATGGGACATCCTTAAAATCAGTGATACAACTATTGCAGAAGATTCTTAAATATGCAGGTTTTGCATACCTGCATATGTCTTTTGCTCTGAAAAGTTTGTTTTCCCTGGTTCTTGGCTTTCAGGCTGACTGCTGAAAGGATAAGATGGGAAACATAGAAAAATATACTTTTATAAAAAGCTCTGTAACATTAATGATTGAGCTTTTTATTGAAAGTGGTCTTTATCGTCACTGACAGTGTTCAGCTTTGCTAAAAGTTTGTTTCTCTCACTTTGTGGAGTCAGATATTTTGTCTATTGCTGCTTGAGGTTATTGAAATAATTCCTTATTGGATGGAATAAGTGTTCAGTTTTTTTATTCATCCCTGTCCCTTTATGGCTACTGACCTTCTTAAATTCTTTCTAGTCTTGTTGATTTTCTCATCTAGCAACTGAAGGCGCATACCTGAATTGTTACGATACTTAGCCCAATGTTTGGCATCAACAGCCAATTAAAATGGGTTTCCTCTTTGTAGCCAAAGTCCGGGAAATGATGGGGTGACCATTTTAGATCAGGAATTCTTGGCTGGAGTAGCTTTAAGACAGTAGTTAAACTGAGTCTCTTTGTGTAATGTAACACTTGACATACTTTTCTAAGTTGCTTTTTTTCTCTGTACCAAAAAGTGAAGTTTTTGGGTTTTTTCTCTATTAAAAAACATGCAGTTGCTGTCCCTACAGCTTTCTGTATGGCTTGTTCTGTAACACTTCTTTTCTAGATAAACTTTCTTTTTCTGAAGGCAGGGGTCATTCAGAGTTTTAATTCTGAACTTCTCTGAATTAATTTAGTGTCTGTGATTTGTCTGTGCTGCCTGTAGTTATTCTTCTATATTCCTGCTTAATATTCTCAAATTTGTATTATTTTTCCCAAAGCCTGAACACTTGAAGAAAACACAGCAGCACAGCACTGTTCTCCTGGCAATCACGGAATGGGTCAGGCTGGAAGGGGCCATGGTGGCTTGTCTGGTCCAGCCTGTTCAGGCAGGGTCATCCCAGAGCACAGGGCACAGGTTTGCTGCAGACAGCCCTGGATGACTCCACAGCCCCTCTGGGCGATCTGTTGCAGGGCTTGGTCACACCCAGTGAAGAAGTTCCTCCTCATACTCAGGAGGAACTTCCTGTGCATCAGTCTGTGCCACTGCCTCTTGCCCTGTTGCTGGGCACCAATGAGCAAAGGCTGGGCCATCCTCTGCCACCTCCCTGCAGATACTGACAGACACTGATGGGGCTCCTCTGTCATCTCTTCTCGAGGCTGGACAGGCCCAGCTCTCTCCGCCTGCTCTCATAAGAGAGGTGCTCCAGTCCCTTAATCATCTTTGCAGCCCTCCACTGGACCTGCTCCAGGGACTCCTGACATGGTAATTAGATGGCATTGAAAAAGAGAGTGACGTTAAGAGAAAGGATTTTACAATTTGTGCCTCAGAGCACTTAATGAAATCTTCTAGGGAAACAATTGCAGTGAAATTTGTGTGCATTTAGTTTTGCGTCATTCTGCAATTGTTTTCAGAGCTGCTGTCTGATGCTATGGAAGATCTTTTATGTTGAAATATAGTAATTAAGTGATATAGTTTTACTGGAAGCTTCTCAGCTTGAGGAAGACAGCTATTAAAAGGGCAGAATGTGCTCGTGGAAAGAACAGAAGTTCTCACTAAATAGGAAAAAAAAAGGAAGGCAAGTAATATAAGAAGTTGCTGTTCAGCCAGAACTTTGTCATCTTCTAGTCTTTTCTCTTGACCTCAATTGCCAATGAGAAAATGAAAGTGACTTAACCAACTATTTTCAAAATAAGGTTAAATACCCAGTCAGTTTTGCTCACTCAATTTTTCTTGAAGAACTTTCAGCTAAAGGAATAAGGAGGGCTAATAATGGCCACATCTCCTTGCTACTGTCACTCCCTTATGTGTAATTTATAATTTAGCAGATTATGTTTTTTCTTGCTTTTTTGGATCTGAGTCTTGCTTAGTTTCTACAGTTTCCTGGATCAGTGGAGAAGTATAGCAGCATCCCAGTTTTACCTCTTCCATAGGATGTGGAACCATTCTGTGATACAGAAGAGTTTGAGTGTCTTGGACTGAGGGAGCAGCCAGGTTTCCAAGCCTCTGGACTACAAAAGTCTGTACAAAAGTTACACAAAAGTCTGGCACTGCTGCTACACACGTGGTTTTCAGCAGCTCTTTCTGAACAGAGATAGCTGGTAGTGCTGTTCCTTGTGTTACCTTTGGGGTGAGGGATGGTGTTCCAAATACCTCACAAAATTCTGTTCATTATGGACTTAATTTCAGAGATGTCTCTCTTCCTGAGCTGAGGGTGACTAAACTTAGTGTCTGTGTCCTAGTGGCAGTCCTGCATGTGTGAAGAAGCAAGCACCTAATTTTCCTTTGAGAAAAGCATCAGTATACATCAGGTTACAGGTGTCTAAATGGGTAGGCTTGGAGATTGTCTGAGGTAAGTTACTTCAGTTTACAGTTCCACTTGAATTTCAATATGGGTGCCTAGCAAATACTATTTCCTTTTTGGCCTCTTAGTTGTTATGCTGGATGTATTTAAATAGTATTGAGAATCCCAAATGTTTTATTTTCTTTTAAGTAATTCTCATCTAACTCTGGAAGTTTCTAATACAGCAGCTGCACTCAAGTGTTTCATGAGTGTTTTAAAATTAGAAACATTCTGTTAATTTCACAGCATATTTTGAAAACAAGTTTCCAGATGTCTGTAGAATTATGCGGCATGTACAGATTTGAAAAGGAATTCCACCTCTGAACTGGCACAGTTTCAATCACTGGGTTCTTGGAAGGACTTCATCAATTTTATCTCGCTCTGCTTTTCATGTGTGACATAAAACACCTCTCTTTTGGATTCACATTCTCATTCCAAGTTTTATTTATTTTATTGCAAGAATTTAATCAATCGGGTGAAAGTCATACAGTGTTCAGAACTCCACGCTGTTCTGTCAATCTTAAGCTAACCTGATTCAAGTACTGGCATTCTGCAAGTACTTGTGGATGCAGAACTTGACTAGTTGTTTCCCCTGGGTTTAGGGTGTATTGTAGCATATATGTAAATTCAGATTACATGGGCCTTGTTGAGAACTTAGTTACACAAGAGAGGGAAAGATACTTTTTCAAATGTCCTTATCTCTGAATGCAGCTTCCTTTCCATTGATGTTGGAAGACTGGATTAAACATTTCCTGTTTCACTTTCTTTTTCTTAAAATACTCACTAAGTCAAATGTCTGTATTTTTAAAGGTATTCTCTTAAGTTCAGAGTTCGGTAAAACTTGTTAGTGGCTGAGAAATGTGTTCTGAGGTTTGTTCCATGTAGTGGTATATCAGTGGTTTTAAATTGCAGTTTATTACAAGGTGCACAATTCTCTCATTTTGACAGTTGTGCTCTCAAACAGATACTGAAAGCAGAGAGAGCCTCAAAAAGCGTGAAATGTTATCTTACTAGTTTTTACCTGGTGGTGGGTTTTCTCTTTAACTATACAGTACCCTAATCCCTTATTTAAATAAGGTACATCTAGGACTTATCTCAGCCAAGTGCTTGGCTGATTGCTTGACTGCAGTCACTCATATTTGGAAGCCAGCGTGTGTTAGAGACTGCTAAAACAAGGTGGAGTCGTTAACTTGAAACTAGGTACTGTTAGCTTTTCTCAGATAAAACTTCCTAAATCATTGAGGGAACTACAAATTTCAAATGAGCATTTGAGACTAGAAAATTTCACACCCAGGATTTTTGCAATTCATCTGTGGTTCCTGTAGACCCACGGAGAAGTTAAACATTTCAGTCTGCTGCTGAGTCAGAATATAGGAAATCAGCTGTATGGTGCAAGTATGGAAATGATGAGAAAAGGAACTTCAATAGTTAAAAAGATTTGAGTGGATTAGAGGCTTTTGGGCAGAAAAGAAAGTAGGGGACTAAGATTAAAGAAAGTGAGATTAAATTCTAGGGTTATCTAAGGAACAAAGTAAAGTAGTGGAATGGGATCAAGGGAAGGAGAAATGTAAAGCCTAATGAAGAAAGGAACATGGTTCATGATGTATGTGAGAAGCAGTCAGATGCGAAGAGATGCGCTGGGGGAGTGCAACTATAATTTAGTGAATGGACACATTGAAATTGATATCTTACAGTTACATTGACTAATTTATAACAGGAAACAGTATAAATGGAAAGACAAGTAAAATAGATCAATTTTTTGCTTTGCCAGTAAAACAACAAATATTAGCAGAATTTAATGGTGTCTTTTCCTTAACTCCTTCCTCAGAGTTGTGTGACTGAAATAAACATTCCCAAGCAATCCCGTCACAATTCTAGATAGTTGTAAATGGCTCTGAAAGCAGTTTATTACTATTGATAGAGGAATAGTCTTTCCAGTATGTGACAATTAAATCTTTTATTAATATTTTATTTAAATTATACTAATTTTTCCATAGTAATGATGAATTTAAGTGAATAACTTAACAGCTTATGGTTTTTAGTAGTTAGCAGAGATGTGTATCAGTGTCTGTTGGTTTCAGAAGCCTGTTTCTATAATGGGCTCTTGATTTACATTCTATTTTTACCAGTTTCTCAGACAGAGGATCATTGATCTGAAAACTGAGCTTTTGTTTAAGCATATCTGCAGTAGAAATAGGTCCA
Organism: Cisticola juncidis; assembly: GCA_013400215.1. Classification (NCBI taxonomy): domain Eukaryota; kingdom Metazoa; phylum Chordata; class Aves; order Passeriformes; family Cisticolidae; genus Cisticola; species Cisticola juncidis. The sequence goes on from VXBR01009075.1 coordinate 999,156, forward strand.
TTTAGCATTTATGTTTTACTTTCCTTTTAAAAATAAAAAAAAAGAACCAGAGCAGCAGCAAGTCTTGTTTCATCTGAAGTACTTCCAAAAGCATGTAAGCCTCTTATCATGTTGCTAATGTGATACAAGAAAATACAAGAAGCCTTGGGGGCTTTTGTGCTGCTCTAGACTTGCATGTAGTTTTTGTTGGGTAAGGTAACAATTTATAACAAGTGTAAACTTGTAATTTGTTTAAAGAAAACAACTTTGTTTAATTGGATTACGTATAGTGCATGCTCAAAACCACAAATTTTATATTTGTTGTCAGACATTTTATGGTCTAACATGCTGATACCTGTAAGTTTGAGAACTCAAACATATACTTGTGATGTTTAATCTATGCATTCATCAGTATACAGATTGTAATACTATATACTAATTCATGTTAATTACAGAAAACTGGTTTTAGGGAAATTACACCTGTCCCAAATGCACCTTGATTTTCTTTCATAAGGATCACAGAAAATATTTTTCTAGTGAGAGTGATCTTATAGTGTCCCTAAATATCATTGCAGCAGATAGATAGGCTTTCATTAATTTACCGTGCTGTGCTTTGTTTGCTTAAATTGAAACTGCAAGAGATGTTTTATGTACCAAGTAGAAGCTTATAGACATACACTTGACAATTCTCATCACGTTTTTGTAGCAAATGCTATAGACACTAACTTGTTTATTTCCTAGATAAATCAGAGAAATATGATTCTAGAGATGTGGAAAGACTTCAGCAAGATGATAAATGGGTTGAAAACTACTTGATTTGGCGTCATGATGTTGTGGATGATACTTTAAAGATGATTGATGAAAGCTTTCAGTGGAGGAAAGAATACACAGTTAATGGTAAGCTGTGTTATACAGTGATTTTGAAGGTGTGTGTTGCTTTCCTATTGATACCACTGACCTCTATATACAGTTTCATTAAGAACTTTTTAAAGGTTTGCAAGTACCACGGAAAGCTGAGCAAGAACTTTCAAAACAGGAAGAAAAAGTATTGCTTTTTATGTTGACCAGTAGTGTCAGTTTTGTTGTGGTTACATATGTCTATTGAAAGGGTGTTTAAGAGGAAGAAAGGCAGGCAGTATCTATTGTTTTGTCTTTTTGCATGATAGAATCCAGAAAAAAAAAAGACTAATAACAAAAAACCCCACAATAAACAGGCCTTTCTTGTTCATTGTAATAGCACTGGTCTGGTACATCAAATAAAAGATCTCATTTTTGTGCTGTGAAAATATCTTGAAGGTGAACTCCATCTACAGGACTTCACACTGAATTAAATGATAGAGCAAGGTGGGAGAGGCCTCAAATATGAAAAAAAAACCAACATTTGCAGCATTTGCTGATGTAGATTTTTTTCAAATATTCTTAGTTCGTAAATAGACCCTACTCGATAGCATGAGAAGACAGTAAAAGGTTTGAAATTATCTCAGTATTTGCATTAGTTTAATAAATGCCTTGGAAAGTGGCTTATGAGAATGTTTTGGGTTTTTTTTTTTTGCTGGACTTTTGCATTTTGAATAACTTCTGATAAGTTACAATGTGATTATTAATATGATTACTGAACTAATATTTCATTTGGTTTTACAGACTTGTCAGAATCTGTCCTTCCAAAGTGGTTATTTGAAATTGGTGCTCTCTTTCTGCATGGATATGATAAAGAGGGCTATAAATTATGTAAGTTCTACAGAAGGGACTATTTTCAGTCTTTGATTATTATTTTGTTTCCAGTATTTTATCATTTTGAAAAATAAGCATTTTAAGAACAGATGTAGGTATGTATTGGTTACTGTTCTCACCTAAAAAGGTAATTGGGTAATAAAGTTTTTATCTATCATAAAATCCACTGATTTGGAAGGGGCCCAGTTGGATGGAGTCCAACACCCAACCCTGCACAGGGCAGCTTCAGAGTCACACCATGGGCCTGACTCTAACAGGCTTGGTGATGTAATCACTGCCTTAAAGAAGGATATAATAGTTAATGTATCTTCTGTGTTTCAATAGGGGTTTCTCTTCATCTTGAAATACACAGTCTAGCTAATATGCTGTATTTAAAAAGATACATGAAACAAACTATTTTTTACTTTAGTTTTGGGATTGGAAGTGAAAGACATGGAGAAGAAATCTGGTTTTTGCTACAACTTTTTAAGTTTCAGGGAGAAGACTACTGAGTGTATATAGAGTTATGTTCACTAACTTCAATACTGTAAAGGCAGTGAAAATTAAAACTACTCTGCTGCCCTGGATATTTCTTTTTCACTTACTGTATAATCAGTAACTTGGTTTCAGACATTTTCATAAAATTTTTGAATAATGCCTGTGGTGGGGTTTTTTTTTTTTTGTTTGTTTGTTTGTTTCTTTTTGTGGAAAAGTAAGTCTCTGTGTGACTCATTTTTTTAATTGCAAAAGAATATATACTATGCTTTCATTTATAAAGTTTTGCTCACCTCCTGGAATTTTTCATTTTATTTTAGAAAGATCTATTGCTTTTTATATAATTCTTAATGTGTGTATAAATAGTTTTTCAAAGTACATCAACAGCAATGCTGTAAGAAACCTAAGCAGAAAAGGAAACAATTTTACACCAATACTTAGCTTATGTACTGTACATAATATTGTCTGAAGACCATGTGATTTAATTTTAAATTATGAAATCAGCTAATCTAGATGAGTAGTCCTTAAATACACAAAGTGACTTTCCACTTCAGTGTTTCTTCTGGAGTATAATTCTTTGGGGTTTTAATTTTTAAAAAGTTACAGTAAAATGAAGTGAATTAGAAAAGTGGGGTGTGTGAGGATGTGTGCAATTGTTTTTCTGGCTGTTCAGTGGTCACAAAATCAGGACAAATGTAAAATACAAACTCAGAGGTGTTAATACATTTCAGTGCATCTTCTCTAGTTATTTTCATGATGTTTTGTTAGCTTGGATCATTGTTTTGAATTTTGTCTGTGTTTTTTTTTCTAAGTTTGGTTCAAAGTGAAGCATCATACAAGAGATCCTAAACAGCAACTTGACAAAAAGAAACTGGTTGCTTTTTGGTTAGAACATTATGCCAAGAGAGATCATGGAAAGCCCTTGACAGTGGTATTTGACATGGCTGAAACTGGAATCAGTCACATAGTAAGTATTTTTACTGTCTTGTCTTGATTGCTTTTGGAATTATTTAACCTGTGTTCCCAGAAAAGAGGGTGTCACTGTACAGTCCTGCACACATAAATAACTTAAGTCATTGAGATCAGTGATATAGTAGAGCTTTTTCCCATGACACGAGCAGTTTCCAGAATCTTTTGTTACATATTAAACTTTGTCTTCTGCAACATGCTGGAAACTTGCTTTTACTTTGGTGGCTGAGCTGGTTTTGATTGCAAGGTTGAGATCTTGGTGATCAGTATATATCTATTGATTTAATCTAAAAACTAAAAATCTCACAGGTTGTTTGTAAGTTAAAAAATAAAATGTATTTGTGCAGAATAATTGCATTTTTCTTACCGAGTGCCATGTAGTCCTGTTATTACAGGAATGGCTGAAACTTGTATCTTTGTGCCTTTTGGTCTGGTGGTGGTGGTATGGAAAGAATTAATGTAAGGAAAAGAACCCCACTCCCAAACCCAACTCCAAAAGCTTGTTCATATCTAGCATAGGCAAGATTATTAATGTTGCATGGGGACCTTACAGCTGTGCAGGGCCACCAGTTTATGAGGGAGTGATTTGACAATAAATGTGTGATTCTGTTTTGCAAGGTTGGTGCTCTTACCTGTACAGTGAGAGCTGTCTGTTCATGCTCCTAATACTGGAACCACAGTTTTATATAACTGTAAAGAAGTAAAGGATTGTAGTAATTTCTCTGCTGTGAAAGACTAATTTGAGTTGGGTTTTGTGGATTATATCCTGAAGCAGCTTTTTTGCCCTGTGTCTTTGAGACTTCCAGAGACAAAATCTCAGCAAGTGCTGTCTGTAACTGTCCCATTTTACAGTCTAACTTTGTAGTTAGTGTGTCTATCACAGAACAGGAATATTTTTAATGGCTGTTTGTAGCTGTGTGGAGTAATTGATAAATCTGTCCTAAAAAAATAAAAACTTGGATCTCTGAATTCTTTTCCAGAGCATGACTCTTTAGTTTGTTCTGTTGCTATGGACAACTACTATATCACTTTTACCACTGGTATGCAGGAGATAATTCTGATAGATCATGGCTTATTGCACCAGTTCAGTAACTAGATGCAGTTATTGAGTGGTCTGTGAAATCTGTACTTCTGATTCCAGACTTTCATCAAAATAATGGATCTATCCTTCTGCTATCTGATAGTGCTGCTTTTGGATAGGCAGCAGAATAGAGAGCAGCATCCTTATTTGTGGAGGTTCTAATCATTCTAATCTATCACTGTGTTTGTGCTGTTAAATGAAAGATATTGCATTTGGTACAAGCAACGGTCAGTTGAGATAAATACTTCTATTAGAGGCCACCTTCTGCCTGTAGATATGTGAAGCTTTCAGTTAGTTTCTAGTTGCTGAAGCCACTTTAAAAGCTTTCAGGTTGTGGGTAGTCCTCTTAATGTTATTTTTTGGGGGGCTTTTTCACTCTGTCCACAAATGTTTTGGTAGTGTGTTTACATCACCCTAGGAGCCCCTTCCCCATTCTTACTGTTATGACAGGCTTTGGATCCTCAGCCAGAAACTCTCTGTTTCTAAAAGTAGTAGTGGTCACTCCTGTTAAAAGGCCTGAGGAAAGTATTCATAGCAGGCTTCCCAGTACCTTATTGTGGTAAGGAATCTCTTACTTTATTTCTCTACCTGTTTCATAAAAAGCCTTCCTTGCCCTTTGCTGCTTAGCTGCTTCCATTGTACGTGGATTTTGCAGACTGTATTATTTCTGCACAGTTGCTCACTGGATGGAGGCATGCTGTAAATGGGTGGTACAGAAGCAGCTCTTCTGAGCACTGTGCCCACTGTTTCTCTGCATGCCACCAACTAATACTAAACCCAACAGTTCTCTTCAAAGGAAAATCTATTTTTTTTCCTTTGGAAATATAACCCTTGAGTGCAGTAGTATATTGAACAGTATGTAGCATAATGATTGAAGAGAAATTTCAGTATATTGAGTACTCTTCCATCTGTCAAGCTTCTCTGGTGCTAAAGGTTTATTTTTACTGTATCTTTCCTGCACATCTTAAGTCCTGTTGATACTCTGCAGTAGTTTAGTTAGTTATTGCACTGATCAGAGGTTTATTGACTTCCTTCTTAGATTATAAGGGGAAGTGTGACCACAATCCTGCATCAGTTTAATGGAGGAAAGTCTTGCATTGTATTTTGAGGATATTTGTAGTGTATATAAAATTTGAACATAGTTGACTACAATATGTCTAACTTGTGCTTTTCATTAAATGCCTTATTAGGCCTGTATTTTTTTAATGTTTTGACTCACTTTGCATTTATGCTGTGATTTTTTTTTTGTTGTTTATTTAGGACTTGGATTTTGTCCGGTTTATTGTCAACTGCTTTACAGATTATTACCCGAACTTCCTCAGTAAGTATTGTATATTAAATATTAAGCATGGTAGACTTGTATACCCAGAGCATTTCATAATATGATAGAGGATGGGGAAGATAAAAGGTTTTTTTCATGTGTTTTCTGGGTTAAATTCATTAAACATGTCAATGTTACAGAGTTAGGATATTCTTGTCCTTAAATCAGTACAATTTTGTTTTGTAAATAAACTTTACTTTCATCAAAAATCAATTGTCTTTTTTTTGAAGTAATAATGCTTATTACTATTACCAAGTAATAGTTCTTACTGTGTTTAGGCATAATAAAACTATTATAAGCGTATAATAGAAAGGAATTGGCCTGTTTTCCTTTGCTACTTGTTAGTTGGGTGGAAGCTTTACAAAGTTTCATGACAGAGTCTTCAGGGGTCAAAGAATGAATGGCTCTAAAAATTTTTGGGGAGCAATGGTTTATTCTGAAAAGGCATTTTTGTGTTCACACTTAGAAAGCCCTGCATACTTGCTTGCTAATTTTTTTGTATGCATAGGCAAATACTGCATAGTATATGCTAGCTCATCTTAAATATGTTGTAAATTTTAGGTGAAAATGTCAGTGAATGCTGAAATTCTATACAACAACTGCTTAAACTCTGAATATTAGATTTTGACTTGCTGATCAAAGTTTAAACCTTTGATTAAATATCAAACTTAAAGGCAAGTGCAACATTGTTTTTTTTACTTTGACATTCAAGAGGAAAAAAATTGGGACACAAATATTTTCAAACTTCTATTTTAAATAAAGAATGTTTCGAAAAAATAGATATACAGACTTATGGTTATTTGTTTCTTTGTGAAGTAGAGGGTGCTGAATATACTTATTAAACTTTCTTCTGTTTAGAAGCTGCTTTTCTAGGTCAGGTTGAGATCTTGTCTTTTTTTGCCTTGTGAGATGAGTTATTAGTAACAAGATGTCAGAAAAGTAATATCCCAGGAAGCACATAAACAATGTATAACTTGGAATTTTATTACTTGTTTTCCAAGCAAACAGCTAATGTTTCTAAACAGCAATAAGTTTGTACAAAATTGCTTTTACAGGGAGGTGAATATGGGGGTTTGTAAAAGTGAATATTTACTTTATTTATGAATGTTATTGCTCTACTTACTCTTTAATAGAGAAATACCTAGCACATGGTACTCAGGTTTTTGTTTTCTTTTCAGCAAAGATAGTAATATTTGAAATGCCATGGATAATGAATGGTAAGTTGTTGTTTTTTTTTCCTTTTGGATTCTGATAACTTTTAAAAGTTAGCGGCAAAAATAAGAAGCAATTTTCTAGTCTGTGCAGATACAGATGAATAATGGAGTTTGTTCAACGTGCATCTTTAAATCTGTCAGTTTAAAAGTGGCAAAAAAAAAGCAAAAATAAAAGTAAAAGTAATAAAAATAAAATTTTTATTTTTCCTCCTACTGTTGTATTTTGGATCATGCATTACATGATTTCTGTATTCATCCTTTTATTCCAAAGGTTAGGAGACCTTGATGAAAAGTCTATTCCTTGAATAGATTCTAACTAGAATCCTTTCAGTAATCCTATCATTAACAGTGATGGTGACTTATAAGCAGCTCAAAACTAGAATATACAGTTTAAGATAGATGCCTGACACTAGATGCTGATGTGGTTACATTTGTTCTGATATGGGTACTTCAATAATTCTCTTTAACTATAATGTATGGGATAAATATGCTATTCCTCTATTGCTGCCATATGAATACATATTTTTATATATGCTTTATATTTTCCTTCATATTCATGTTTTATTATCACTGAAATAACAATGGTCTTTGTAAATGCTTCTAAATAGATCTAAATAAATAGATCTAAACAAATATCCTTTAAAGGAGCAAAACTTTTCTGCAAGGAAGAGTGTATATGTATCTTTCCCAACCTCCCTCACTCAGATTTGAAAACACAATTGGTTTTTGGTTTTATCCCCTCAATACTTCAAGGGCTAAATTCCAAGATAACAGAGTTGTCAATTATTAAATCAAAGATACTCTTTCCATTTTCTCTGTAAATAATACCTTTTTTCCCTTGCATTGCTCATTCCAATTATAATAGATATGTTCAGGGCAGGTTCTGCAATATCTTGAAGGATGTAACTTACTTGAGCTATGTAAGATTACCAATACACTGAAAAAAAAAAAAAGGGCAAAATAACAAATCTTCTTTCCTGTTAACTCATGTATACCTTTGGTTTTATTTTTTTAAAGCTGCTTTTAAAATTGTGAAGGGTTGGCTTGGCCCAGATGCAATAAGCATGTTAAAGTTCACGAATAAGAGTGATGTGCAGGAGTACATCAGTGCAGAGTATCTGCCACCTCACATGGGTGGAACTGTAAGTATGAAGTTTCATGTTCATGTTGTGATAGATTGAGACCCCTACATAAATTCCATATGGGGGTTTTCTTGAAATTGCTTTACCAATTATAATTTCAGAGTCACAATAATATAAAACAGGTTAACTTCACAAGACTTTGGTTATCTACATTCTTAAGTACATTCTTAACTATAGAACATTTTTTTCGGAACCATTCATCCACTTAATTTTTCAGACCTTCAAGACAAATGATCTGAGTGTCATTGTCCCTTGTATTTTTTTCTTCCCTGATGAATTAGAGATGGTGTTTGTTTATGAAACAAGTTTTATGAACAGAAAGTAGGTTTCAGGGTCCCCTGAGAGTTCTAGTCCTGCTCCAAAGCTATGATTCACTAAAGACAGTTATATTGTAGCTATTTTTCCTTTGTTGTCTCTAGGGCTGCGTTTTGAGACATGGCTGTAGAAGATTCTTTTCAAAGTGTGTAGTAGAGCTCCAAAGTGGTACAAGCAGCATCAGGTTAACAGAACCAGAATCTGGTTCTAGGGCAATCTAAAGAGTGGAACAGCACAAGTACCTTGCACAACAGGTTTCACTTTTTACTAGGCTAGTAGATTAGTATTGCATGATCTTTAAAATAAATGTGCAGAAAAATTCTGCTCTAAAATGTTAATAGGCCATTTATGGTAGTAGAATAAGCCCACTACAAGGGAGTTACTTTTCACTGTTCTCTTTCCACCTTTTCTCTTCTGAAGTACTTCTGGTGTTAATGACAGTAACAATATAGAGAAAAGGAGGGTTGTGTTTCAGCAATAGTAGGGGGAGGCCTTGTTCCTTTGTATATGAATTCAGGGCAGTGTTATTGTGGCCAGAACATAAGAAACTTGTTTGGAGAACATAAAAAAAATTTACCTTGATTTTCATTTGGCTAAGATAAGCAGCTTTTAAAAAGTGCATGTAGCTCTTGAAGAAAAGATACCCTTTTTCTGCATGGAAAATTGCTGGCCTGGCTCCCAGTCTCACATGAGAACCTTGTCATATGGAGGAAAGCTGAAATTGCTGCACAGCAGGAGTGGGCATTGAGGGAAGGGCTGATGATGTCTGAAGTGGCTGCAGTAAGAGATTGAATGTTGTTTAGCAGTGGTTCTGGGCCTGGCTCCTGTGGTATTGTTCTGTTGTTGCAATAGAGGGGCAAGGTTTTTTTCTCATTAAAGCTGAATATATCTTACCTGCTTTTTAGACTATCTTACCTAATAGTTCATTATGTCTTTAGAGAAAGAACTTGTGATTTTGCAAAATATCCTCCTGAAGAATCTGATGGAACATGCAATCTTAAAAGTTATCTGTAATCCTGCCTTGGGCCTAAAGGGTCTCATTGCTGGTTTGTGATTGTTGATCAAGCTGGCTCTGTTGCCCATCTTCTGAGAGCATTACTAAGTTTCAGAATCATGGAGGCAGATCCAAATCATTTGCCTGGAGTGAAAAGTTGGAATGGCAGAAATAAAGTATTACAATAGTAGTTAACTTGCCTGACAAGGACTGCAGAGGTTTTGATGATTTCAGAAAAACAGCTTTATCTCTGCATATAAGAGCCCTGTATTTTGAGCCAGCACATGCTTTGTTTAACTACCAAGCTTCACTTGATGGGTGTTTTGAGCTTTTAACCTCAGAACTGTCATAATTTGGAAGAATTGTTAGCAAATACCAAGACTCCAAAATTGTGCTCTGAATCTCTCTTCCCCAGATTTTTTCAATGTAGACAGTAAAGCAGGATCTTTGCATCTCTGGCAACAGGGAGTTTTTCACTGACCAGACAACAGACAACTTAATGCCCTTTTCAGAATTTAACTTCTCTTGATGTGATTAACCTTGGCTTCTCTTGAGGCAGCTAGCTAGAGTACAATTCACCATCATTAGTATTGTCAGACCTGACTTCTTTTTGAATGCAGTATCTGACTTGCACAAATTGATTCCTTCCAATTTCTCTCAAGTGTTTTGTTTTCTTCGTAAGGGACTTCTTTTTTTTTTTTTTTTTTGCCTCCTTCCAATTCTCTCTCTGTCATCTTTGATTTCCACACATTTAGTTACAGATCTTCATATTCACAATGAGCATAATGCCAGTGAAGAGCACAGCATGTCTGTGCATCCTCTGCAGTGTCCCCTGCTAGGATCCCACTTCCAAGTGCCAGGTCTTGCCAGATGTAAACAACTAGTGGAGCAGATCATTTGGGAGGTTAATTTGGGGAGATACCCAGATTTCACTACACTTATGTTCTTTGTATTCCGGAAGAATGTTAGAGACTATTTCTGGTAGTAACAAAAAAAATCCATAGAATTAATACTGAACTTGGAGACAGTGGTTACTTTGCTTAACTAAGAGAACTGTTCTTTGTCTCTGTTGGAAGCCTCCAAGCTTCAATGTCTCAGTGTAGTTACCTTTAAGCATGTTTTAAGTCTGTCTCAGGGTCACTCAGAAGAGGAATCAGAAACTTCCCATAGCTTTAAAATCCTTTGATTGACTGTCAGCCAGCTGCGAAGGGAGGAATATTGCATGCTTGATTTCAGACAGCTAGTGGGCAAAGGTGTCTCCAGAGTACCAAAAGCATTAAAACTAATTGTGGAAAACAGAAACTTGGGTTTTGCAGGACTTTGGAATATGAATTTAGTTTAAGTTCCATTCAAGTCCTCATCAGTCTGTTGCCTTTGGCTATTACCATATTGCTGATCCATACGTGCTACATACCACATATGTCCATAGTGCACAGAGGTCATTTTCTTTATAGCAGGTTTATTTTGGAGAGCTTGTCAAAATTGCCCAAGGCAGATCTAGGAGTAAGATAATGCTAGCCATCCTGGAAGATTAAGGTTAGGTGCTCAAGAGACAGTTGGTAATATTTTTCATTTAGTAATAAATGTATACTAACTCAGTGTTTTCTGGTTTTCCTATTTATTGTATCACACATTCAGCTCAGTCCAGTTCTTAAGGCTTACACATTTCTGACTGAGCAGGGAGATTTGTTGTCTCTTCAGTAATGTTTTCTGCAAAACTGATGCACATGCCATGTACACTTAGATAGAAGATATGTGCACATGGTGGAGTTTTGATTTGTTGTTTTGCCCAGTCTTTGTCAGAAGATGGATTTAACAAGGACGAATTGATCAAGATTCTCTCAACTGGTGCCAATACTGAGCAATGTGTGCAACTGCTGTGCTCTTCACCTGGGTATCTAAATTGATAGCCCACAGGTTTTCTTGGAAGTACCTTATATAGGTCAGTGGCCTGAAGTTAAGACTTGGCTAAGTTTGCATATGAATTCATGGCCACTGTGTACATGTAAACTTTGAAAATACCACTACTATAATTAAAACACCTTGACAAAACCTGCCAAAAATAGTGGCTTGAATTCTCTAGATCTGCTATAAAAAAGAGCCATAAGTCTATGGAAGGGATGTATCAGGCATTCAATAAATCAATCTTATTTACCTGACAGAGGTTTTCATCCTGATAAAAGGTATACCCATGCCACTGAAACTTGGGCACTGTGACTATGAAGTATGGGACTTTGAGTTGTCCCACTGATGAGATTCTGTTCAGCTCTTGAAGCTATCCAACAGCATGGATTAACAGGGCCAAGTAAAGGGTGCAGCAAAATTCATTTCCCTCTATTAAGGTCACTTAGTTATATGCCCTTCATCCTGTGGTGGAAGGGAGTGACAAGGCTTTGTTGGTTTGGATAAGGGGAAGCTGGATATGTCTGTCAAGTGTGGGTGTCAGTATTCTGTAAGACTACTGCAATATTTGTAGCAGACTGGAGTATTTTTTTTCTAATAGTGATTTTAGTCTGTGACTGATACTTAAAGCTTGTCCTTCAGGCCCTTAATAGGATATTGTTTGAGCTAGCCAATATCTGTTTGATTCACCTAGAGGTCTTTGACACTTGCTACAGCCTGAAGAGTAGATGAGATTTAGACCTTGATTATAGATGAGCAGGAAGTATGCTGTTTTGTTTGTGGTTTCTTTGAATGGGCCCATCTAAGACTTTTCCCTTTTACTCCTTCTTAACATCACATTATTCCTTGTTTTCAGAAAATGTACTTGCTTATGGAGAGCTCTCTTGAAGCACCTTTTTGTAAATTCCTGCTGAGGGAGACATCATTTGGGAAGCTGGGGCATTGCTGCATTTTGCCTCACGGGAGTCAAAGCTATGCTATTTTCCTCCATTGGAAAAACTGACAGACGACTTCAATTTACTTGATGATTAAAACTGCTTGAAAATGCAGTAGGAACAGAGATCCCCATTCAAACACTGCCGCTAACATTGCATGTACTAAAATGATTTGGAGAATATTAAGAGAATTTCTAGTTAGCAAAAAATTGGTTTTTACTGATCTTCCAGTGGGACAGTTACCTTTATTGTAGAGTCATTGAAAACTTCTACTGCTGTGTTACTCAGATGTCTTAAGTATGGTCTTTAAATTGATTTGGCATTCCAAAGACTAGAGTTATGAATTGCAGGATATGCTAAAGGTCCACACATTATGTTAAACTTCAGGGATTATTTGGGGTTGTTTTATGGTTTTGGGATTTATTTCCTTGTTTTTTTTAAACTGGCCATTATGAAACTAACATACAAGGAACAACTGATGTTTTTCATAATTTTTGAAATATTTTTAGAAATAGCTGTCATAAGTTTTAAACCACATTTGAGAACTAAGAAGAGAACCTCAGCAATAAGACTGAATGCTGATCCTTGACTAGACCAGCTTCTTCAGTTCTGCTGTGAATATAAATAAAAGTTACATTTTACTGGCTTCATTGGATGACTGCATTTATTTGTCGGTTGATGATAAAATAGAAACTCTTGGTGTCAGCTCTCTGTACAGGGGTGCAACTTGAAATGGATAAATGAAACATAAAAGTAATGTGAAACAATGACAATATTTCCATTTAAAAAACCCGAGAGAAGGCACTTTTAAACCTCTCAGATAACTCATCTTTTTTAAATCTCATCTTTCAGGATTCTTTCAAATACAGTTATCCTCCATTGGTTGATGATGATTTTCAAACTCCTTTATGTGAAAATGGGCCCATTACAAGTGAAGATGAGCATGAAAGTAAAGAAGAGATAGATGCAGACACCAAGGAGGCTGGGGAGCTGAATGAAGCACAAAACCTTAATCAGAAAAAGGTATCTAAGTGAAGATTCAGGCAGGACTGGCTAGATGCTTACAAATTGTGACAAGAAGCATATAATTTTGGTTACTTGTCTTTGTGTTGTATCTTTTAACAGTTTTTCTGTCTTCTGATTTAGCAAAAGAACATAGGGAAACTGAAAAATTATAGTTGCAGTTTCAGCCTTGATTCTTGGTCTGTTAAGACAAATTTCATGCTTCAGAATGCATAAAATGTGCACCAAGGATTTAGTCTATCTCTTGGAATATAGAGAATTTTACAGTAAAATGAAAAAGGTTTCTGTATATTGTTTTCAAAGGTTGTCTTTCTAGTTGGTGTCTTTTTAAACTTGAGATATCTAGTGGTGACCATTTTGAAATAGATCTAGTTTTCTCTGATGCTTAAATCAGAAAGTACACGAAAAAATATTAAGTTAAATATTTTTGCACTACTGATGGTAATTTGTTTTCTTAAATTATTGATAAAATCTCAACATATAAATGTTTTCATTTATTCTCAGGAGAAATTGTATTCCTACTCCATCAATCATGTTTTGCAACATAATCTTCCTGCAGTGTTGTTTATCCAGAAATAAAGGCATTGTTTTACACAAATTTATGTAAGTGATATTTAGGAATATGCAGTGATAGTAACTGGGGATATTGCTCTTGAAAAGAGTAGAAAAAATTTTGAAATTCACTACTTTATTACCATAATTAATTTTGGAATATTACTTGCCAAACTTCTGTTTAATGGAGTAGAATACAGTTTCATTTACAATTCAGGTTTGTCAAAATTTGAAGTGTGCAGCTCACTAAGTATTCCAGCTGTTATTTGCAACTTGACCAGACTTTGAAAAAATTTCACTGACCTTAAGGTCAAAAGGAAGCATTACATAAGCATGGTTAGACTCAGTAGCTTGTTTTACTTGGGGCACATTTTGCAATTTATGATTCTCATATACAGAAACATGGGGAACTTCTGCTCAGTGTGAGAGTTGCCTTTGGTGCTTAATAAGCCTCAGTATTTGTTGGCTTTTAATTTGCTTGGGTGACTTAGCTTTCTACTTCAGGTATTTTAGATTTTTTTTTAACTTTATTTACTCTTGAAATACCATAAGGCATATAATTGGTTTCACTTTTATTCAGTGTAACCAAGGTGCTACTCATTTTTTTTTTCAGTGCAGGGAATCATGAGTGGTAAACCTGGTTTGCAGGTGCTTCCACTTTTGTGTTCTATAGTAATATTTTTCTGGTAGTTTATGTAGAACAAAGCCTAACACATAACTGGTGCCATGTATTTACACACTAACCTTTTTCTACCCCTTTTATATAATTTTAAAAAAAGTTGCTGTGTGGGTTCTTTTTATACAGCCTATTTCATATAAAGTTTTGTATTCCTTTCATTCCCATACTTCAAACTTGCATGAACTGAATTCTCATGTCTTTTCTCTGTATAAATGTGGACTAAAAAGGAGACTAAGCAAACTCTTCAGCCAGCTGATCTTGAATCATGATGGATCTTGAATCATTAATTTTTTCAGTCTTCTGTACTCCCCCAGCACCTGCCCTGTTTTGCATGTATTTTCCTAATGTTATAGAAGAAAACCCTCAGAACCTAAGATGTGCCTGCAGTTTTGAAAGCTCCAATTCAATCAGCATTATTTCTTATGTGTTCTGCAATACTTCAGAATTTCATCTAAGAGCAATGAAGATATGTTTAGCTACCCTGCAATGCAATGAAGTGTGGAATTGGTACTGTATTTTCTGTTACAGTGGTACAGTGATTGTATTGGGGCATCTGTTTTAATTTTAATTTGCAAAGAATGAATAATACCAGTGCTTTATAATCTTAGATGTTTGAAGTGCTATAACTTAGTGTGTCAGGAATTTTCAAAACCTGACCTGAGGAGCAGGAAAATATGTGGAAAAAAAACCAAAGCAGAAGTTTTGTTTCATCCATGGCTAATGTGTTACATAACTTCTATAGTAAATCATTTTATTCAGTGAAATTCAAGCACCTTCAGGGAATGAATATGGATAAAGCTTGGTCTGTAATATGTAAACTGTTGCAATAAGCCTCATCATATTCTTTGATATACCTGCATGATTCTGTAATATGTAATCCAGGTTTTTAGTTAATCATTATAACTATCATTTTTACTCAGATGAATTCTATAGAACAGATTTCCAAATCAGAGGAAACTGACAAAACAGAGGTCAAACCAAAAAATGCAAAGAAAGCATTAACCACTTTTAAAGGACCTTTATTACATATCAGGTAATAATAATTTTCTTTAATATTCTTTTTACAATGTGCCTTGGACACTTAAATACTGAGCTGCTTTGTTTTCAAAATAAACTTTTTTCAGACCGTTAGGAAAACAGATTATATACAACTTTTAAAGAAGGATTTTTACAAAGCTCAAAGAGCTTTTCTGGTTTTACAAGTTTTTAGTGAATCTTCTGGTGTCACCAAAGATTGGCATGCTTTTTGTAAGAACAGGTGTATATTCCATAGATTTGTAGAAGTGTTTTGTTCCTATTGAGAAATGATCTAAGTTAAGCCTGTCCTTATCTGTGATGAGAGCAGAGATTTGACACTGATTTAATTGGCTCAAGAAAAACCAATGTTTTTTCAAGACGGTTTTCACTGTTAAATCTTGCTTGAATTCTTTTGGCTTATGATGGTATAACTGTCTACAGTAATAGCTTCCACCTTGAATTGAATGGGTCCAATTTATTTTGTATGGAAAGGGCTCTATAATGACACATCTATCCAGAAGGTTTTGTCATCCAAAGTGCTACATCTCGCAGTTATGTTCATAACTAAACAAGAATAAAGAAATCAATCAGCCAATATCACTTTCTTTTCACTACCTTTTAGGTTAAGATGCTTGTTTAGAATTTGATTTAGATGGTAACTTTTATTTCTACTTACAGTTTGCTATTAGATGAATGAAGAAAATATCTAATTTTTAGGTAATTTCTTAGCTAACTTTTGAAGTGCTGTAATAAATTAATTTTGGAATGAATCTGAATAATGACATGCTCATTAGCATAAAGATATTTTTGTATAAATTCTTCCTAATTTTGAAATTAAAACCCTCCTGTCTATAGCCTTAGTTTCTTGTATGGCAAGACAAAGGCATAAACTGCAGAATTGTGATCATAAAAGAATGTTAAACGTTTTCTGTGACAATCACAGATGCTAGATGTGTTTTTCCAACCACTTTTTAATTAAAAAAGAAATGGGCACAAATCATAAGCAGACAATTAAAATAAAATCCAAACAAGCAGAAACATGCCTGACACCCCCAGAAACTTCCTTTTGTCCTCTTAAAATGCTTCAAGCTGTCATTGAATAGAAGTAACTTACATGGACTGCAGCACATGGAAGAGTAAACTTAGCCAAGTATAGAGGTGTTAATATTTGTAGTCTTGCTGTCAATGGAAAATAAAGTACTGGTGTCTCCATTGTCCTTGCTGTTTGTTTGTTTTGTTTTTAAAGTAAAATCCCAAGCTCAGCTGTTGCTCTTCATTAATGCTTGCCCTCTGCAGAAGCTAGAACTAGTTTTCATTTTCTTCCACTGATTTTCAGGACGTTGAACTGAAAGTGAACCAATAACACAGAGCCAGTTGTAGGCCCCTATCACAGAGTCCACAAGCTCTGCCACCATGATTAACCTCTATCTTTGCTCATCTCCCAGCATTGCCCTGTGAAGGGAGTGCCTGGAGCCTGAGCACACAGCTGAGGCACTGCACCTCTGGCACCATAAAATCGTGGACCAAAGCTGGGTCCCTGTGCTCTTTTGTTTCTTGAGTTTTCAGTCATGCTCATGAGTCAGCTGCCTCCCTCATTTAGACCACAATTGTATTTGCCTTGTATTCCTTACAATGAAAGGCTGCCTCTGCCTTTCCTCCTCAATAGATGATTTTGTTTGGTCAGACAAAAAGCAGCAGTTCCCTTGCACTGTCTGGCAGAAGAGCAGCTCGTGGTGTGTTGTGGTACGAGAATTTCTAGTGCAAGCTGCTAGTTATGTCACACACATCAAAGTAAAGAAATTCCTGCATCTATAAAAATTAAAGAGCTTGGGTGTTTGTTATAAATGATCCGGCCTCCTAATAGCTACATGCCACCTACACCTAATGCTGTGGAACTTGATTTCACAGACAAGAGTCAGACAGCTGTGGTCCCCAAGCTTTTATTTTGTCTTTGCTCAATGGCCATGGTTGGTAGAACAAGAAAGATCAGGCTCTGGTGGAATGTTCCTTCCCTTGATCATGTTTGTGGCTTGTGTTGAGGCTGATTAATGTTATCTTGTTTCATTTATGGTTCATCTTGCAATCGCTGTTAAACACAGCTGCAATAATTCAGTACCAACATAGCTAAACTATGTTGCAGCTAGAATCCTTCCCTTCCCTAGCACTGGTTACTTAAATTGACAATTTGGAAAGGGAAGAATATTGAGAGGAGGAGAGGATTACCCTATGAAGCTGTTGTAAACCCATCAGCTTTTTTGGTTTCTACCTTATTTGGCACACTTCCTTATCCCCACCACAAAATAATAGTCCTGTCATGTGGACTGACTAATGCAGTGTAAAGTATCAGCAGCCCTACATCGCAGTCACCACTGGAATCTGCTGCTGGTGTGGGCGTTCACGCTTGCCCTACAGCACCAAGGGGTTTTCTTCTCAGCTCATACACTAATTAAAGTGGGAGAAGAAGGAAGGATTGGTACCATAAAAGGAAGTCTTTTGAGGAGGAGGTCAAACTAAAATGAAATTGGCATTCCAGGAAGAGGACATGGGGATAAAAAAAAACAATGAAATCACATTTTGAAAAAGAATATGCAGTTCAGCAGTATGGAGCAGAACAGCAGTTCTTTGCGTGCTCCTCATGTGACGTTATGAAAGAAAAGTTCTTCACTTGCTACTCAAGTTTCCTTTCACCTGTATTATGTGAGCATGCCTTTGACCTACTAGTGTTCATTTGAATGCTTATCCAAAACGGGTTGTGTTAGTTTGATGTGATTTAAATATCTCATGCATGATTCTCTTAATTGCACAAGGGTATTATAAACAAGCAATAACTTTATTTATGCATGTGGTACCACAAGTATGTGAAGACTGACTCATAAGTACAAGTGAATTCAGCTGTCATGGTTGAAATGCGTGCCAGTTGTAGATATCCACCTTCTCGTATGTGTGCACTGTATCCATGACAAGGATAGATGTTTAAGGTGGAAGTTACTCCACATCTATGACACCTTATATTACTGAACATAAGCACAAATTAAAGTCAACAGTGCTGTCCCTTAACACATTGCCCAAAGATGCAGTAGCTGACTCTATGTATCTCTTGGCTGTTCCTGCTGTTACAGATGGCACAAGTCAAAGGCAGCAATCAGCTGAGGCAGCCAATTCTGCTTGTCATGAGTCAACCCTGAGCTTCACTATAAAATTTCTGCTTTTCGTTTTCATAGCTTTTTTTGATGAAGATCTGTTTATGCTGACCATAGCTGCAGGGTAGAAAGTATTTTATTTTCCTGGAGGTGTGGTCAAGTTTTTTCTGTGATCTTTTGTAAAGTAATCTGAAGAAACTAATTATTTTTAAATTTTATCTATTAGCCCAGCAGAAGAGCTGTATTTTGGATCCAAAGAAACTGGAGAGAAAAAATGTTTGATAGTTCTCACAAATGTCACTAAAAATGTAGTGGCTTTTAAAGTAAGTGTTTTATGTGTGTCCTGGTTTACTAACTGTATAACTTCTTTTCTATAAGAATACTATTAAATACATTGTGCAGACAAATTTTTTTGTTGTGTAGTGATATTTGAGGCAGATCAAAGAAATCTGGCTGAATTTATTCCTATGATGTACCACCTAAAAAGGTATAATTAGTATTACAAATCTTTGGAGCATTGACTAAAAAAGAGCTCAAGTGATGATTAGTTTTTTAGTGAGAGTAATACTTCTTGAAAAAGTAAGGCTTGAATGTTAAAAAGTCATCTTTTTAGAACGTTTCTTTTAAAATATTGTCTGGAAACAAGTTAGTAATGCTCCAAAATGATGCAGATCCATCTGCAAATGTCACCATCAAAGGAATCAGTAGTTATATTTGCTTCAGAAATACGGAGTTTACTTGCATCTTTGTGGGATTTTTCCCATCTTTTGTATTTGCTGCACATTAAAATAACTTAAAGTTTTCCTATTTTCATATTTATGATAACATGTTTTTGGCTGGTTTTAAATATGTATGCAAAATAAAAATAGCAAATGCAAGAGAACAGAGGATAAACACAGTTGAGAAGGAGGAAAAGGAATATGCAAGAGTCTTATTATGCCTACAAAACAATGTATTTCAGAGACTTGTCCTAATAGTCAAGCTTTTGAGGATTTAGTTGTTACAGAATGGGAGAAGTTATGAAGCAATTGTAGTTTGTGCATGCACTTAGTGTATCCTTCATATTTCTTGTTTTTAGGTGAGAACAACTGCACCTGAAAAATACAGGGTTAAACCCAGTAACAGCAGCTGTGAACCTGGCACATCATTAGATATAATAGTTTCTCTGCATGGTGGTAAGTAAAAATGGAAAATAGAGTTTGTAAGAAATCTGGGCAAGCTGCATTACTAGCCATGCTCGAGACACTGGTGGTGGTATGTGCTTGCTGGTGTGCAGGACTGACTGATGCTTGAGTCTTGTATGAGAATGGTACCATTTGTTAAAAAAACATGGATGTCAGAAAGGATTTGAGTGACTGCCAGTACTGATCCACTGCTCCTCCCAGGCATAAGCTGCTGTTGTCTGCAACCCATTTTGTTTCTTCTCTTAAAAAGTCTGAGTGGCAGTTGTCTTGCAGGTTCATTATTACTGTGGGAGTTTATCTGCTGTAAATCAGTTTCCTAAATTGTTGCAAGGACTGGTGAATTTGCTGGAATTCTTTACAAGATTTGGGGTTGTCTCTGAGCTATTCAGATGAAACTAGTTCTGTTAAAATGAACCTACATAATTTTGGGAAAACTAATTATTTTGCATAATTAGAATTATTGAGCTTTAGAGAATGATTTCCTTATTTTTATTTCTAGTAAGTCAGTGTCTGGTGTCCTGCAGTAAACAAGTTCTCATTTTATCTCACTTTTGTGCAAAATACTTCTATCCTCCTTGTAATGTTTTATCCAAGCACACTGTTGGTTTATTTTTTTTTTTTGTCTTTCTTGAGGACAGGTTTTGCAGCTTCTTTGCAGGATCGTTTCCTTATAATGGCAGCAGAAATGGACCAGTCTTCTGGAGCAGGTGTGCCAGAACTGACTCAGTTTTGGAAAGAAGTGCCTAGGACCAAAGTGATGGAACATAGGTAAGCATGTGGTTTTCTGGTAAAACAGGGATTTGGAGGGTTTTAACTTCTATTATTTAGCTGATTTATAGCACTTGTGTAGTCATAATCAATGAAGGATTCTTCAAACTCACTTGTGTGGTTACTGACCAAAATACATTACTGAGACTTTTGCTCTGTCTTAACTGATTAGATGTGAATTTAATGTATAAAATGGTATTCTGGACATGCTCTTCCTTTTTTCTTGTTTTGTCTCATGCTGATTAAGAGTTAAGTGGGAAAAATATGAATGCATATGACAGTACACATGGACAATAATGGGTTTTGTTTTTTAATGTGTTGCTTGAGTTTTCTAAAAGGAAGAAGTCAAGGAAAGCAGACACAGTTAATGCAAAACTATTTTCTAGACAATATTAAAAATGTTCCCTTTCTACTAGGGAAGATCAGAATTTTATAGAAAACTTCTGTAAGACCTATCACATCTTCATATGTGTATTTTTAATATTTAGAGGTGGAAAGGTCATCTAGAAAAATGACTAGAAAAATACATTTCCCCATACACTTTTTAAAATGCACCTATGCTCTTTACTCTCATCCAGTCACGTTGGGTGAACATATCTAGGAAATTTTCCCTACAGTTTTGACTGGGTGTTTTTGCCTTAGATTGTTCCTGGGGTTTTTTTCAGTGGGTTTTTTTTTTTTTTTTTGGAGCTGCCTTTACCCCCTCATGGCCAAAACTACCATGGAAAAAGTATTTTGTGAGTCTCGATGCCTAAATCTTGTTTTGTGTTTGCTTCAAGTGCTTATCCCTTACTTCCCTTTTGAATAAAATCTCCATCATGTGAATGACCTTAAGCTTCCTTGCATAAGTGGTGCAATTTCTTTGGGCTTTTTTAAGAAAGGTCCTGAAACAATAGAGAGAAGTTATTTGATTGCAAGTGTGCTGTGTACATCAGTTACTGATGAGTGCAAACCCAACCTTTACTTTTTGATAAACCTAGACTAAACGTTGTGTAATTATAATTATTGTCTCTGAAATTTTAAAAGTGCAGGAACTTTATCCACTTAAGATGGATTGTTTACTCTTAGTTATACAATGTTGCATTAAATTTGTGATTTTTAGTGTGTGTTCTTGTTTCCTTTTCACAGGCTCAGGTGTCACGTCATAGAAAGTAGTAAGCCATCTTCTCTGACATTAAAAGACAATGCATTTAATATTCCAGCAAAAACTAATGAAGATTTACATATACAGGTAATAGCATATTCCTTTGTGCTGAATATTTTGCAAAATTATAGAATATGCTAGAGATAAAAAGAATTTTTATTGAACCTTTTTGGTATTTTGTAAATTATACTATTTGAACATCTCAGCAATTGAAAGGAACTACATCACTGATAGTGATTCAATTATTTTGTGTAATGATAATGATTTAATAATAATTGAATTTTCAATGCAATTTGCTCATTCTTCTTGTGTGGATACAGATCTGGCATATCAAGGAGCATCAGTTGTATCTTTTGCATCTGAGTGTAAAGATGTCACCTGCTTGATGCAGGCCATATTGGTTATCCATAATTTAAGGTTTGAAGCTCCTTTAGTGGAACAGATTCCTGAAGTATTTAGTGGTAGGAAAGGTATTTGCTGAGAGACCACTAAGAGAAGGCTTTTTCTTTTTTTTTCTGTGGTTATACTTATTGCCAAAATAGCTCAAAATTGCCAAGTACTTTCAAGTGCAGTAATTCTAACGTAATGAAACTGTTCTATTTGCAGCTAACTCATTTACTGCAGATTAATAGAAGACTTGAAGAGCAGATGAATCAGTGCCTCTGGTTCCAGCAGCTGTCAGTTGTTTTATCACTGCTATCAGTTACTGTTGCTGCCTTCTGCTTCTACCTGGCGTATGCCCAGAGAAGCTAAAAAGAATTGCTGTGCCCTGGATGTGCTGCTGCCTTTCGTGCTTTGTTGGAGTCAAAAAGATTGCAGTGCTGCACTTGGATTCTGGAACTGCCAAAATGAGGTTTGTGAGCCTACAGCAATGAACAAGGAACAGTTTCCTGGGGAAAAAAAAAAAAAGATAGAAGAAATGAATGACCAGCAAACAAAATTACTGAAATTATTGTCTAAGTTGACACTTATGATAGGGCATGAAGAAGATGTTAAAGCTAAGACCTATTTTCACTGTACAACTCAATAAAAAATACTGAACTGGAAGGAGGAAACCAAATACAACATTATTTAAGACTGTTGTACTTTTTTTTCCTCTACTCAACTACTTTAAATACAGTATTTCGTTTCTTTTCATAATATTCATTCTTACATTCTGAATCACTCCTGTAGAAGATGCAAGCAGTCAATTTAGTGTATTCTGAGGTTAATCTCATCCAGGAAAATTTCCACAAACTATGTAGTACAGGTGGACTTTTTTATATAATCTGTGTATGTACGTGTTGATAATAATTATTTTGATAATTCAGACTCATTGCTCTCATTGGTTAAATTCCTTATTTTTGTGCTTCTTCTAAATGAAAAGTTATTACCAAGAAACACACGCACAAGACAAGACACTATTCCTATTCTCTTTTTTTTATTTGGAGAGCAACTTGTATTAAAATTACAGGAGTGTGGGAACTAGCTTCTTTACTGTGATGGCCTATTATTGGTTCAAAAAAAGGAAATTAGTGTAAGAACTTACTCTGAGTTGTGCAGTATGGTTAAATTGCATGTGAAACTATGAAAAAAGCAAGTCAAATCAGGAAGATTAAATACACTTGAAGGCAACATAAAAGTATTATATCTGCCATTTCACAGAAATTGTGGAAATGGTGCATGAAGCTAGAAAGAACTTTGCTAACAAGGATTCTTTGTACTCATTGCTGTAAATATGTAAATTAAAATGATAAAAAACTTAAAAGGAGACTGATGGTATCTTTCATACGTTTAAAATTTTCACTCTTCAAGAGATTTAAAAATTTAAAATAATTATGTTACTTGAATTAATTTTTGCTACAAATTGGCTTTGTAACAGATTTATTAGTTTTGTCTGCTGACTTCAATAGATGAGAAGTGATTATTAAGGAAAAATAAAGGTCATACTCTGCTTCTGTCTTTTTGCTTACAGTGCGTTGGTGATGTAGGATCATTTCTAGGAAATAGGAAAGGGCAGTTTAAAATAACAAACAGATCAACTCATAAAGCTAGCAGTATGATTACTAAAAAAATGCCATGTAAAAAGCAAGGCTACAGAAATGTTTGTACAGAGATGCACAGTCTTCTGTCCTCTCTTAATTTATACAATGGTTTACCACGTCTGCTTTTTCTTAATTTTTCCCTAATCTAATTTCTGCCTATTTTGTTTTTCAGTATTTTGTATTCCTAATGATTTGGCAATTTATATTGTTAACTGCTTATAATAAAGCTGTTACTTGGGTTATTTTTATGTGCATGCAACTCAAATGCTTTGCTTCCAACAAAATGGGTTGTTGTCTTAATGAGAAAAGTAACAAAGTAATTTGTAACCTTAAGATAATAATAACCATGCTATTAAAATTCCAATTCCTTAATTTGAGCGGATTGAATAGCACTTTACTGTAAAATTGCCAGAAATATATTCTTAGAGTATTTGCCAGTATGAATATTTTAATGTTTTGGTGCTTTCATATATTTTCAGTATTTTATTACTTATTTTATTATTGGTATTTTCTTTGTATGAATCAGATGAACATCTTTTCTATTTTAATATGATTTAGAAAAATACAGTTAAAAAATAAATATGAGCAAATACATAGTCTGGAATGTTTAGTCTTTTAAAAATAGCTCCATCTCCTGAGGTTTTTGCTTTCTTTTTAGCCTTGGTAAAATTACCTATTGTTTAAACATCACAAAGAAAATGGAAAAATACATATAACAAAAAAGAAAAAGGGCAAAGTGATAGTATTTTTTAACTTGAAGGTTTTTTTAAGTGTTTTTTAACTTGAAATGGACAACAGTCAATTTGTATTTTTCTTCTTTGAGAACACCGTTGTTTCCATCATCACAGAGTATTTTCCCAGTATTTTCAAAGCTTTCAGTTGTTGTAGCTTCACATCTTGTCTGACAGTCCTTAGAAAGGGATCTCACTGTGGAAAGTTTTGTGCTTCACACATACTGGAGTTACAGAGTAACACAATTTGATACCCGAAATCAAGAGAAGAAACAAAAAACCCCATTTTTTTCCACCCTATGGGAAAATTAGTTTATAAAATGGGCATTTTAGAACTTAGACAATTCACAAAATATTTGATTACATGAATTGTCAAGATCTAAGATTTAGTTTTCCTTTCTCTTATTGTAGACTGGCAGGTTATTTTGGCATTTACAGACAATTAAGAGACAATAAAGATTGTAATCCTAAAAATTAGCATTTTTTGCTCCAAAAGAGCACATACTCTTTTTCCTAGCAAGGAATTTTTGTAACCTCTTCTGAGCTTCTTTGTTCTTCTTTCCAATGTAAAACATCAGATATTTTGTAAAAGAAAAACAAACAAACAAACAAACACGGGGGATGAGGGGCAGGAGCAGGGGCTTTAAATTACCTTTGTATTTTGTCTGTGATTCCCTGCTGTAACTAATTTTTCTCTGTTGTTTGCCTTCAGAATCCCACTTTGTCCCTATTTCCAGAGGCTGTTAGTTTATATGGGGGTTTTTGACTGTGGGGTTTTATGGGAAAGCATTTTAAGTCTATGCAGTGTCTTGGTGGTCCTGAGTATTGCATTGGCAGCATGAGGATGTAAATGCTGCTCTGTTGATAAGCACAGTGTTAGTTCACTCTTTTTCTATGGCTTTGTTGTGAAAGTGGGCATTCACTCAGATAACTTTCTGCAAAGCCCATGTCAGGGGGCTGGAAGAACTCACTGGTTTGGGTCTGGTGTAGCCCCCTAGGGTGGTGTGGTCAAGACACGAGGTACAGTACGTGTGTTGATTTAGGAAGAGCTAATCACTTCTAAGCAGCCAGGAAGAGCAGGTTGTGTCCTCATTTCTGAGGTTAAATAAGACATTTCAGTCAGTTTCTGCAGTGTGTGTCTTATTTTCCCTGGAAGATGGCTCACTGAGGAATTGCCAGCCTGGTGTTGTGCAGTTGCTGCACTTCCATTGTGTTTGTGCTAGCACAGGTATGTGCTGGTAAGTGATGGTTCCAATTAGGCTTTTCAGTATCCCTGTTGGCACATTTCAGCACCAGCAGCTTCTGGCTCTGTGCCTCCTGCACCTGATGAGAAACATAACCTCCCTCTTTCAGTTCTCTCAATAGTTTCAGTGCCACTTTTCAATTGGAACCTCACTCACTATTCTTGTTCTTGACACTTTTATAGTAGTTGCACACAGTAATAAAATATACATCGAATGCAGAGACACAACTCAAAACATAAAGCACAGGAAATCCATTTCTCCAGGAGCATGGCAGGGGTGAGTTTTCTTTCTTTGTGGAGGAACTGACTGAAGTTCCATGTGCTGGTCTTTTCTGGCCCTGATTTAGGCAGCTTCCTGGTAGATCTGTGGAATTACTGCTTTGCTACTTCTGAGCAGACACACTGCAATTCCCAAGTTTCTATGAGCAAAAAGTAAGCAGCTGGACAGATTTTTGCTGGTAGGTATCTCATCTCCTGGCTTTCTTTATTCCCAAGAGTGGTGCATCAACCTGTTTGTCATGTTCTAAGTCACTTCTGTCTTCCTAAACATTGAAAGAAAAGTGTGAGCTCAATTACTGCTGTATGATTGTAGCTAATAGCACTTGTTTTTTTAGATTTCATTAGGCAGTTCCTTCTGATGTTAATAATGAAGTCCTTATACACAGCCCTTTAAGGGAAAAAAAAAAACTACTATTTTTCAGTTGCCCATCATTGTTGTCTTCACCATAGCCTGAGTGTAGCAGCAGCCCACCAAAAGGACTGCTGCCATCCCTCTCATGGCAGTTCAGGGTCTCTTGATCTGTTAGCAATTCTTTATTCAATTCTAATTTTCTTAATACTAGTTGTGCTATACTGTATTGGAGTTGTTTGAAATGCTGGAAAACCTGATATGAAACAAGAGTCTAACTTTTGGTTGTTTATCTTTCGTTTTCTTTAGGCAGCAATAGAACGTACTCATTATTTTACTGTCACTTGGTGGTTTCACAGAAGCATTTTTGAAGGTTTTCCTTTCTCAAAAATACCTTATTAGAATGGTGGTGCATTGTGTGTTTTATTCTTCTTGATTATTACCTAAGATAGGCCTGCACCTGATGATGATTCACCTGGCAAGAAGCAGTGATTTCTTTGAAAGTACTCCCAAGATTTTTTTTTCATTTTTGCCACACAATTCACTGTGTTTCACTTTTCTTTAGTCGTGATGAGAACTTCCTGCTAAATCTACACAAGTTTACTCAACTGAGGAGTGAAAAACTTGGCCTGTGGGAACTTCCCAGAAGGAACAGATAGTTGAATATGTACTTTTACAGCCCCACTTACAAATAACAGGATTCATCTGTTCCTGTTGTTCCCATACCTGTGTGTAGGATACTGAGAAGTAGCCACACAATAAACTTGCAGTGCTGCTCAATGAGAAAATTGACCCCACAGTCAATGTTACCCAGACAGTCAGAAGGGCAGAGTGGAAAAATGCTGCATAAGGATATGGTCTTCCCCTAACAGGCTATTTAAGGGGTCTCTACAGTAAGTGCCCCCCTAATAAGGCCTCAGGAAAGGGATCAGAAGCAATCTTGAAAGGTTCTGATCCACCGTGTTTTCCTGAAGTTTGCAAAGAAATGCAAGACAAGAGACCAAAGTCCAAGTCTCCACTATGAGTCCCACCATAAGCACAATCTCATTTTGTGTTTGTGATGAAATCCAAATTAAAAAATCCTCTTGGCAACCATGATGTAGTCTAAAAAATCCTCTGTGGCATTTAATTTTTCAAAATTACAACTTCCTTATATTTCCTCAGCCCTGTGTCTGTTAAACTCATTGCCAGTTTTATGTTTGACAGCTTGGAGCTATATATGAACACCTGTTCTTCAAGCCACAGGGAAATAATAAAAATAAGGAACACCATTTAAATAAACATAGACTACAAAAGTAGTGTGAAAAAGAAGCATTAATAGAAAATCTAACTTTTTTTGTCTAGAACGCTACAAGTGATAAATTGCTAAATGGAAATTTGAGTCTGGGCAAACACCACAGATGCTTCATTAATCTGGTGCAACTAAAATTTACAGATTGATGCTTGACCTTCTGGTATCTGAATTACTGTAATTTCCATTCCCTGCAGTACACTTTCCTGTACCCAAGCAGCATTTATCACATTTTCTCTTTTTCTTGCAATTTTGTTTGGAATTTAAACTTGCAACCGATGGTGATGATTCACAAAAAGATTTTTTAGTGCATTCGAAAGAAAGTATAATTTTCTTCTCGAGTTCATGGTTTATCAGGCTTTCTCCTGCCAAGAGGATGCGGCTCCTGAGCGCAGTCTGGGATTAGGTGGGACATCTCAGAACAGCAGTGCTCATTCAGGCTCACCTGTTGGGAATTTTAATTGCAATCCTGAACAAACACATGTTGATGTAGATATAATCCCAGATACTGCCATTCCAGGAGGCACTGTGGTTGATATGATGTCTTCTCCTACCACTCACACTGGATGTGTGTTGAAGTAGGTGTGAGAGTAGGTGTGAAACCATTTGTTCCTAGCCCATACTGAAAGTAACTCCAGTGTTCCTGTGCTGACTGTCCCATACTGGTATGTGGATGAGGGATATTGGGAACTGGTACAGCCACTCTGCTCTGAGAGCCTTCAGAGAGAGTATTCACTTGCTCCAACAAGTTCCTAAATTGAGGAGAAATTGCAAAAGCACCAGAGAAATAGAAACTAGTTCATTTCACTTCTTTGCCTAAGTGATCTGCTGGAAAACTTGAAGAATTACATGATAAACAAAAGGTGAAATAGCCAAGGAATTGCCTACTCTAAGTTGCACATTGAAAAGACACAGTAGACAAGTTGATTTTATGCTTTGCCCATTTTCGGTGCGATTTACCTTCCATTAACCCTTTCACTTTGGAAAAATATCCAAAGTTCCTTAGTCACATAGATGCCATCTCACAGCAAAGCTGCAAACAGCACATATCACACTATGATCAAACCACAAACTCCTTTGGAAAGGTGCATAAATGTACTGTAATGTTTTGCTTGACTGCTGCTCACCGGGGCAGGTGGGAGCCTGCAGAGAGGTGGTACCACTGAGAGTTGCAGTGTGTGTTCCAAAGGGGATTTAGGGCTGGAGAAAGGGACAGCATGGAGGGACAGAGCAGGAACAGGAGTCTCTGGGGAGAGGAATTTGAGTTTCCTTTGCTTGATGTAATGCAAAGGAAACCATGAAAAAATTGTTCCAGTTAGAGACAGACTGGAGGAAATGCCCTGGCCTGCAATCCAGTGACACGGGGCAGGGAGTTATTGCCAAAACTTTTGTTTTCAACTTTCTCACCTAAAATCTCCTCCTCTCCTGTTTATGTTATAATACACCAGTAGAGGCTGAAAATAGTGAAAACTGTGTTCTTAGAAGAGTGGCCATACAGAGGAGACATACCTAGATCTACATCAAACTCTGGGTAATTTGGAATTCAGTCATGACATGCAATATCACAGTGCAGGGGGAACTCCTACTTTCCTTACAGCCTCCAGGACCTTTTCCAAGCACTGTTTTGCCAGCATGTGTGAAGTTTCCATTGGGAATGTATCCAACAGCACCTGTCCCAGTCTGGCCCTGCCTAGGAAAGTTCCTGCAGAGGCAGAGTGTGCCCCGAGTTTGTTGGCTTCATGCAGGACTGAGGCAGAGGCTTTCCAACTTGCCCAGGGAGGGTTCAAGAAAGAGAGACACCTCATGTCTGCTGTGTGCAAGCATAAAGTAGCTTTGCTGTGCTTGTGGAGCAAATCAAACACTCTCCAGGAAAAAGTAGTCACAAATGAAAAAGTGGAAATTGCTTTGGTAGCCAAACTGAAAATTGTTTTGATCCATGCTGTGAAAATGTTGTCTTGACCAGCTAAGTAATCTCTGTGTAATGATGGGCAAGTGGCCATGTGAATGCCCTTGCAGGTAAATTTGTTCTCTCAAAGGAAAACACATATTAGGGTTTTCAACCATATTTATCAATGCAAGGATCTTTCTTGCCAACCTGTCTGAACCAGTGGGCAGGACACCTGGCTTACAGTGATCCCAAAACACAGCCTGCCTTTACGGGGGGAAGGGCTGCTCTTGTGTTTTCTCCCAAACAAATTTCAGCCTGGGAGTGGGATGATGCTTCAAATACAGCTCTGTCACACCAGCAAAAATGACCTTCATACTTGTGTAATACTGGACAATTTTTAGGCTGAATAGTGAATTGATCCTCAAGAGAAGTAAAAGGAGAAATAGGAGACTGTTTAGTGACCAAATTGCCATTTTTTTTCAGTATTTCCCTGATAACAGTGCAGGCAATAATGAGATACAAAACCTGTCTGTAAAGGACTATAATTTTAGTTGCAAGAAAGAATAAATCATATAAAAACTGTAAGTACTGCAAATTGTCTGGCATTTCTATCTAGCTCAGCTAAAAAGAAAATAGCAGTATTTAGTAGTAACTAGCAGAGCTGATGGTGCTGGTACTGATGTTATTCACATTGAGCTATGATATGAATGGGGAATTTTCCATTTTACAGTAAGGAAAAATAAACTACAGAAACACCTCATTGCTGGAAAGAGAGACATGCCTGAAACTGATGCTCTTCTTAGGTAAAGAACTTGATACCAAAAAGTAATCTTAACCTCATATGACCTGATAACCAAAAATGTAAGCAAATAATATTTCTAGGTTTTTTATTCTATATTAAAATATCTTAAATATTTTAGGTGTTTGTTTGTTTATTTGTTTGTTTTGTGAGTAAAATTTCTAAATTGGTACATTTATTCTCTAAGGAATGTATAGAATTTTGCATCAGGAAAATGAATTGCCAACTCTCTAGAGACATACTTTTTTGGAGTAGGGATCTGTGTCTTCTTTGAAGTTCGGGATATATTTTGCTGTTATTTACAATTGGATTTCCTTCCAGAACACATCTGATAACTCATAGCAACTCTGCCAGAAGCTGTGGGAGAAACTGATAGACAATTCCCAATATAGTTTGCAACACAGTGCTGGAGGACAAGGGAACCAAAATATTATGGAGCTAGAGAAAATATTTGATTGCTAAAGGCAGTGTGTTGCTAGGATTTAGACCTTGAGGGCCCTGTGTAAAAGTGGTAGGCACTCCAAGAATTCTGAGAGTTGGAGAGCAATTTTAGGTTACTGAACGTAAAGGAAAAATGGTTTAGCAGCTGCAGTGAAAACAGTAAGCACCTCTGGTCCATGTCTCTCAGCCAGGGGGCACAGGGCAGGCTCCCAGGGAGGATGGGAGCCAATGGCCCTGGGTACATTTGGCTGGCCATGCCTCACTCAGGAGGCAGAAGCTTGTGTGGGACAAGGAGCCCAGCAGGCAGGGAGCTGCCTGGAGTCTTTTTTTCTAATAGCTCTGCATCATACTTATGTAAATTTTACTATAATTTCTAGGTGATCAAATGTATCAGCCTAAAAATACAAGGCTGACATTGCAAGGAAGTGATTTACCCTGCCTGGGAAAGCCGGTGCCTGTTGGAGAAAGGGAGCAGTTCCAGACAGCCATGTCACAGTAGTGCTGCAGTGAAAAGCAGAAATTCCTCAAAATCCGTGCTGAAACACATCTGAACTGTCCTATCAGGTCTGCTTTGTCATCTGATTGTAGAGGAAGAAGAAACATTAAAAGGTCTCAATCTTAATAAAAACCCAGAGGAGACAGGACTGAGTTCTATTAATACCATATCTGGAAACATTCTATGTAGATATTGCATATAATAGTCATTTTACTGCCAGAAAAGAGAAAATACTTTTGCAGATGACTAAATTTTCAAGGAGTGAAGGACCTCCTAGTTTTAGTGCTCCCTTTCCCACAAGCCTGGCAGAAAACTGGGATTACACTTGCACGTACACTAGTGATATACTGCTGTCGAGTGGTCTGTCAGCACAAATCAGAGATTT
Source organism: Cisticola juncidis (assembly GCA_013400215.1). Lineage (NCBI taxonomy): Eukaryota > Metazoa > Chordata > Aves > Passeriformes > Cisticolidae > Cisticola > Cisticola juncidis. The sequence goes on from VXBR01009075.1 coordinate 1,030,646, forward strand.
CTTGGCTGTGGATGAGCACTATTCATAATTTATAACAATCACAATGCTGCTGAATGCAGACCTGTTTACTCTTCAGTGTGAGCATGAAAACTCTGGTATGATGAAGAACTGTTGGGGCTCCCAGTGCTCAGCACTCTGACCGCGGGCTCTGACATGTGTGAGGAACGGAGAAAATCTCTCAAAAGCATGACAGCCAGTAATGTTCTTCAAGTGGATTGATCTAAATTAGACAGATGGGATTTGCACAGATGGAATACCCAGCATCACTGGCAAAAATGACTCAGTTGCTGTACTGGAAAAGTTTAAACCCAAAGCTGGGCAGTACCCTTGCCACATCCACCAGGAGACTGTTTGTGCCAAGTGAGTTTCACGAATGTTTTAAATACTGCTCTCTGTTGTATCAGCAAAGTCTGTGTGAAGGCACTTCATTTCTGAGAGATTTGCAAAAATGACAAGCTGGGGAAATGAGTGCTGCTTTGCAATACTTGTTGGTTGTCAAAGAGGAAAGCTCTTGGAAAGTCTAGCAACTAAGAAAACCTGATAAATTTTCTAAAGAAGACCGAACGTACTGAGGACTGCAGGCTACTTGAAGATGGAGAATGGATAAGCAAGCTGGCTTTCCTCACAGATATTTGTTTTTTCTCTTTGAAAGCTCAATATGAATCTCCAGGGGAAAGATTGCCTTTTGCAGTGCTGCATAAGGTACTTTCTTCTCTCATGAAAATATGTAGACTTCCACATAGCAATATAAACCACTTTTTTTTTTTTCCCTACAAACTTTAGGAAATGAAACTTCTTAAATTCATTCAGGTCCAGGCCTGAGAATTCTGAGGCAGAAAACAACGGTTTCTGTTCACTACCTCAGACATGGGTGCTCACAAATGCAGAGTGCTGGGATGGATGGACCACCTATCTCACCTGGCATGGCTGGAAAAATTGGGCTAAGCATCAGGAGGGAGCATCTGCAGCTTTTACTGCATGGAAAGCTGGCCTATGCAGCAAAGGCACTGGTCTTCAGTCTGTGTAGACCAGATTAAAGTCCATGCTCCATTCCAGAGGGACTGCAGTTCTCCCAGACACTCTGGGCATCTGCTTGGAGGGGAGACTCCCACTATATACACAAAAAGTGAGGGAGTTTCTTCACACTGCTGCAGGCTTTGCTGCCATGCCACAGAGAGCTCAGTGCTCACTGCATGTCCTGCTGCCTCCACAGCTGGCAGGAGCTGAAGTTCTGCAGGGCAGGAGTGGGGCTGTGAAACAGGAACAGTGAGAGCAGGGGAAAAGAGTGGAAATTCTCAGCCCAAACTCACAGGAGATCCACTCCTGCTCCCATGTCAGATGTCTCCTGTGCTCCCAGGGGAGACAGGAGGCAAGAGGGAGCTCCCATTTTCCCTTTGAACAGCATGATCTGTGACCAGCACTGCTGGCGCTTGTGCCAGGACAGAGCAGCACACGAAGGTCTTGGATGGAGGCTGACACATCTCAGCAAGTTTATTGTTACTGGATCTGGAGGTGCTCAGCACCTCGAGTAATCCTGTTTATCCTTCCCTGCATCGACCCCTGAGGAGTCTCCTCTTCCCCAGACCCTGAAAAAACCTTGCTCTTCTAATATCAACTCATAGTTTTGCACTAATCAAGAGTACCACTGGGGCCATTGCATACATTCTGTTCATGATTGTACAGGTACATATGCAAACTTCTGTATGTCTGTCTCTATCTATGCACTTCTATAAGCATAAATATCTTTATTCATTTCAAGAGACTCTGCAGCACAAATGTCAGTGATTTCTGGCATTGTCTATCAGCAGAAAAAGAAAAATTGGGAAAGAGCTGTCTCTCTCAAAATGCTTTTGCCATGACACCACTCTAGTTGTGCTGTTATTATATGAGAAAAGCATTCAAATCATTTTTCAAGAGACTCATGGTGTCTTGCTGCTGTTTAGGAGGTGCAGAAATATGCAGAGTGCACCAGACCTTTTCTTGCTCTTGTCAAATGCCAACCAGCCTGCCCCCAAGCAGCTGGAGAGCTTTGTAGGCCAGCTCAGAAATGAGTGCCACCAGCTTGAGCAGGTCTGTGCTGTGTCTGTGCTGTTTCCCCTGGGAGCCCAGGGTGAGGCTGGTGGGAACAGGCTCCTTCAGCATTCCAGGTCTAACAGGGTTGCAGTGATGACAGCAATCAAACAATGCCAGGGCCCCTGGAGACACTCACAATTCTCACTCCTTACATGATTCTGGCTGCAGCTGAAGCCCTTTGTTTCATGTTCTGCTGTTTCAAGAGGCATCAAGGACAGTCTGATTGCTGGGGAGAGAACACCCTTAGCAGGACAGCTCTAGCAAAGGCATTGGGGTGAGGTGGTGATGGTGTTAAATGGAGGTGAAAATTTTCTCTTCAAAGGGTGAAATGGAGGGCAGAGTGAGGAGAAGGAATCACAGCAGAAGCCAGGGACAGGCCCTTTTGGACACAGGGATGCAGGATGGAACTGCCAGCTCCTGAGATGGCAAGAAATTGAAGGAGATACCTGGAGTTCAGAAAGTGAGTTTAGGCCAATGAATCAGTCTGGTATGTAGGGGTGAGCACAAGCATGGGGTTTTCTTTCCAGAGGATGACCCAAAACCTAGGATCCAAGGATGGAGTTCCCAACTGTATGAGGAAAGGCCTGAGCCACACAGAGTTGCTTCCCATTAGTGTGTGTTGCAAACACTACTGAAAAAATCTTGATAATTTTGTCTCATTTGAGAGCGGGTTCAAATTCCCTTATTTCAATACCTCAAACATGACACTTATATGGGATAATTTCCTTCCAGCTGCATGGACTCATTTATAATTTAAGTTTTCACCAAATTGAAATATTATTCAAGTTCATATGAATTTAATGTACAGTGTGGAGAGAAAATAAAAATCAAAATGTTAAGAAATGCAATATTACAGTTCCAGGGGTTATGATCTCTCCTCTGGCAACTTGACATCATTATTTGCAAAGTCATGCACATCCTATTAGCTAAATATATTTGGATGCTCTGGTTACTTCACAATTATAATCAGACACAGGGTGGGGGGAGCAAGCAGTAACTGCAAACACATTTAAAAAAATCAACTAAGCAAAGAAAACCAACCTTGGTTTCCTATAACTTATAGCTCTGTCTTGCTTCTGTCACCTAAACAGGGACATGACCCTTCTCTCTCTGATTGTCCTACAATATTTCACCCTTGGTTGGCAAGACTGGCATTTTTAGAAGAGCATATCAAGCTAAAAACAACCCAAATACAGGTTGATTTTCTCTGCCTCCTTGTGCAATTTCCCTTAAAGGTTGTGTTCAAAGCTGTTTCTTAAGAGTGTTTATAACAGCATAATGATTCTACCTAAGCCTGGCAAGTGTTGGGAAAATTACAGCAGAGACCTTTGCACTGATACTTGAAAGTTATTTCACATTACTGTTCTAGTGGATTCTTTATGACTTAGAAGTTCAGGACCATAAAGTTTGTTGTCCTTGGGAATGGCCTCTGCCACCCTTGCCAGATATTTTCTGCTTCCTGGCAACCTTTAATATTCCTAGACAGATTTGCTTCTGAGGTTGGCTTCAAAGCAACTTACTGGTGTTAAAAAATCTTCAACCCTTCAAATAAGGGTTTCCTCTTGCTTGCTGTAATAATAGGAGCTGTGTCTTACAGCACTTTTTGTGAAACTGGTGCCCATTCAATACATTTTTTGCATTGCTCTTGTGTTTCCATTTACAATCCCATTGGTGTTCTCTGGATAAGGCAGCTGCAGGATTATCACTGCAGTTATTCATTTCACCCCCTAAGGTGAGGATTCACTGGGAAGCTCTGAGCATCAGATGTCTGAGCTGAGCACAGCAGATCAGTCAGCTGAGGAGCTGTTCTCCACAGGGTGCAGCAGTGCAGCCACCTCTCCACAGGCTGAGCTCCAGGGATGAGCCAGGAGCGGAGCCCGACCGCTCCAAGGAGGAAATTCCACTGCAGGCTGGGAGACAGGACAGGAGTCACAGTGATCTGCTTGGCCTCCTGGAACAAGTCTAACTGGAAAACATACTTAATATTAATGTGAACAAAACACAGCAGAGCAGCTGGGGCAGCCACAGGAAGGCAAAGGGTAAGGCCAGAGCTGCCCCCTGTATCCCCCAGCCAGATCAGGAGGGAGATGGAGCACTAAACTCATGGGCACCTCACAGAGCCACCCTCAATAAAATCAGTCCCATGTGGATCTGAGGATGACTTTCTCTGGTGCTTCCCTGTATTTAACAGCCTGTTTTTTATAGTGACAATGAAATAGAGGGATGTTAAATATCTTCCAATTTGGTTCTTAGAATAGAAGTGTCAGACTTCAAAGGAGTCATTAAAATCAGTGCTAAAAGCAGACACTGGGCTCAGAGCTGATGGCAAAAGAAGAAAATATAAAAGTATAAATGTGTGTGTATGTGGAGGGGAAGCAGAGATGCAAGATGAGAACTATGTCAAATGTAGTGGGGACAAGGACAGCCATTCCCTTGCTGATACTCCTAAAGTGGCAGAATTTGATGTTACAAGTGAAAGCAAAGTGGTTTTGATTTAATGCTGAGAAATATTTGTCACTGACAGATGAATCAATTTCATAAAAAAGACATGGTAAGTCTCTCTTGGATAAGAAGAGCATTCAAAATGTGAATTTTAATATAAAGGCATGATTGTAGTGCTTACTTGAGCTTGTTTGAAATTATACTCTTAATGACTGTTCTAATGATCTTTCAGTATTTGGATTGCCTAACTGCAACTTGTAATTACACAACTGAATCTAACTGTGTATTGCCTTTCTTCAGTGTCCATACTTTGTTCAGAGAGAAATAAGAGATAGAGGAATCTATTACAGAGCTAAAAGGAGAGAGCAAATATGGCTAAAATGTGGCTAAAACAGGAACAAAGTGATATAAATCATATAACACACTTTTTTTCTTTTTTTTCTCTCTTTTTTATAAAACTGTGAAAAATTCCATATCCTGATGCATATAACTCCTACTTCAGATATCTCACAGCCTTTTAAAAGTGCTGAGTTTTATGCATGTCACCAGATAACAGATACAAAATCAGAGAGGAATAAGATGGGAAATAGGGATGACAGCAAGGGAAAGGGAACTGTAGAAAAAGAATTTGTTATCACATGGGAGTGTATAAACCCATCTGGTCACAAAATGTGGAGGAATTGTAGTCTGGGTACCATACAAAAACATCTGTACAAAATATTGAAAATAACTGGGTATTTTATGTATCCATAATTATGTATATAATTACATGAGGAAAGAAACTCAGGGTTTTCCTTTGCCATTAATATAACATCTGGACTGCCAAAAAGGCCATGCAATCAACATTATCAGCACAGACAGGATTATAGGCTGGGGCAGCACTATTGAGACAAATAGTTAGGATAGTTTTATATACCATTAAAAAAAAATCAAAACAGGAAAACTGAGGGAAAATTCATTGGGCATAAGGTAACAGCATCCTTGTGAAAAAAAGAAGAGACCAGATATCAGTAAGACTTTGTCTTGTGTTCCTGTCCTAATTTTATTGATTTGTGTAGGATATGACAGTTTTCAATTCTGGAAGACAAGGAACTCAGAAGACACTTTGAAAATGACATTGGGTCAAGGAAGATGCAGGCAGTGTCATCAAGAGATCAGACCAGGGGCTGCACATCAGAAACCTCAGCATCTATCACTGACTTCTTGTGAGACCTCACTGTGCTTATTTCACCTCCCTGTTGTGACTTCCACTTTTCTCGGGTATCACCTTTGTCAGGAGATTGTGTTGAAACAATTTGGAAAGTGCAGAACTTTAACTGATTGAAACTTGGTAAGAACTCCTCTCTTTTAGGACATATATTGCTAGAGATGGTGAAGTCTAGTTAGTCATTATGGTCAGAAGCTTTATTTCAAGTTACCAAGATCTACAAAGGAGGGCCCCCAAACTCCTGGGATGCCAAAGCTCCCTGGTCATACCAAGAGTAACTGTATCCAACCATGTATTACAAAACAAGAACAGAAACATTTCTCAAGTCTTTGCCAGCAGCTTGAAGGTAAAAACGCTGTCGCGACTCCACTAATTTTCCTGGGAAGAGGACTGGGCTTTGGGCTCTGCACTACAAACTGCTTAGGCAGATAAGAGCCATTGGCAATTTTTAGATTCACAAGCCTGAAGTAACTTAAGACTCAGTTCCATTTTCAGTGACTAATTGAGGTGAATCTCCCAATCTCTCATGGAGGATGCCAGTCTTCTCCATTCAGAGTTCTGCTGGCACGGAGAGGCACGGATGACTATGGTAGGGAACAACGAGCATTAAGTCTTTCTAACCCTCAAACAAGTGAGAATGTCAGTTGTGCAAAGTACTTTTATGATTTTCTAAAATGTATAAGATGAAAATAAATCCAAAATTTTAAAATGTAGTAATGCTGCAAAATAATGTTCTGTGTATTGCATACAAAGTTCTGTACTTATGTATTGTGTAAAATAATCCAGTTTCAAACACTGAGTAAATTCTAGGCTTTCTGACTTGATGGGACCACAAAAAAACCCCACGCTAAACACTTCTAATATCAGCAGTGCTCTTTCCCTTTAAATAGGAGGAAAACTGTGTTGTGAAAGATGCTGCCAACTGCTTGCTCAAATACCTAACTCAGATAATTTGGAGAATGGAAGAGGAAGAGGAAGAGGAAGAGGAAGAGGAAGAGGAAGAGGAAGAGGAAGAGGAAGAGGAAGAGGAAGAGGGAGAGGGAGAGGNGAAGAGAAGAGAAGAGAAGAGAAGAGAAGAGAAGAGAAGAGAAGAGAAGAGAAGAGAAGAGAAGAGAAGAGAAGAGAAGAGAAGAGAAGAGAAGAGAAGAGAAGAGAAGAGAAGAGAAGAGAAGAGAAGAGAAGAGAAGAGAAGAGAAGAGAAGAGAAGAGAAGAGAAGAGAAGAGAAGAGAAGAGAAGAGAAGAGAAGAGAAGAGAAGAGAAGAGAAGAGAAGAGAAGAGAAGAGAAGAGAAGAGAAGAGAAGAGAAGAGAAGAGAAGAGAAGAGAAGAGAAGAGAAGAGAAGAGAAGAGAAGAGAAGAGAAGAGAAGAGAAGAGAAGAGAAGAGAAGAGAAGAGAAGAGAAGAGAAGAGAAGAGAAGAGAAGAGAAGAGAAGAGAAGAGAAGAGAAGAGAAGAGAAGAGAAGAGAAGAGAAGAGAAGAGAAGAGAAGAGAAGAGAAGAGAAGAGAAGAGAAGAGAAGAGAAGAGAAGAGAAGAGAAGAGAAGAGAAGAGAAGAGAAGAGAAGAGAAGAGAAGAGAAGAGAAGAGAAGAGAAGAGAAGAGAAGAGAAGAGAAGAGAAGAGAAGAGAAGAGAAGAGAAGAGAAGAGAAGAGAAGAGAATGACTCAGCTGTGAGGGACCTATAAGGATGATCTAGTCCAACTGCAAGACCTCTTCAGGGTGGACTAAGAGTAGCAAGCATGTTTTTAAGGGCATTGTCAAAATGCCTCTTAAGCACTGACAGGTTTGGAGCATTGACCATCTCTATAGAAAGCCTGTCCCAGTGTATGACCCTGTCAGTAATGAAATGCTTCCTAGTATTCAGTCTGAGCCTCTCCTGGTGCGGTTTTGAACCCTTTCCGTGCATCTTGTCACAGGAGCCCAGGAAGAAGAGATCAGCACCTCCCTCTCTGTTTCCCCTTCTTGGGAAGCTGTAGAGAGCACCCAGTTTGTCCCTCAGCATCCTTCTCCCCAAACCAGATGAGCCCAAAGTCTTCAGCCACGACACACAGGACATTCCTTCCTGAGAGCTCTTAAACGTCTTTGCTGCCTTCCTCTGAACCCATTTGAATTCCTTCACATCCTTCTTAAATTGTGGGGTCCAGAACTCCACAGAGCACACAGGTGAGGCTTCACCAGCTCTGACCAGGTGGGATAATCACTTCTTTTAACTGGCTGTTTATTATGTGTTCAATGTGCCCCAGGATGTGCTTTGCCCTCTCAGCAATAAAGAAGTGACACCCCTTGTCCCAGATCAAAGGGAGAGGCAGAAACAGCCTTGAGGAGATGCAGCCTTGCAGGTTGTCCCTAGACTGGAGTTCTGCTCACCACTTTGTTCTGAACACCAGGCTGCCTTTGCCTTTCATGATTTACACAGATAAGTAACTGATTCAATGCCTTCTGCAGTGACAGCCCAAAAGGCAGACCCATAATCTGGAAAAGCAGGCACATAAAAGCATCAGCCATTACATTTCTGATAATGTCATGGAAATGCAAGTTTCAGAGCTCAAAACTTTACCCTCTGTTTATAGCTATATTGTGAAAAAATGCCATAATTTCTTCTTTGTATTTTTTTGCCTTTTGTGATGTGCTGCTTGGGGATATCTGCTATCCCACACCTGGATGAATCTCTACTGACAGTCACAATAAATCATTGACAGTATTGCAACTCCAGGAACAATTTATCATCCAAGGATATTAATTTTTATTGTATTGAGATATAACAAAGGAACAGGCTAATCTGTGCTGCTATGGAGCTTCCTGGCTCATGAGCCATAAAACAGCATCACAACTGGAAGTTAAAACCTTTGGGACCAGAACCAGTGCACAAGGTGCAGAACAAGGTGGCAACCTGTGCCCATTACAGCCACACTGCCTTTTTGGGAAAGAGAGAGAATGTGTTTCTTAATGGAAATTGTTTCATAGAGGAATTTTTTTAGAGAGATATATTTCCTAATACAGGTGGTGAGGTGCTTCCACAAATCTTGAGCAATTGTCTTTTTTAATCAAAAAGGCTTGGAGGCATGTTGGATAGCTCAGAGAGTATTGTTCCTTCTCCTTGACAACTGAACATAAACAAAGCAATATCACTTCATTATTTTATTATATAACTAGCAATAACACCAAATAACCCAAGGTAATATAAACAAAGACTTTTCTACTTCCTACATTTTAGCTGTCACGCAGTTTTAACTCTATGTGTGAAAAACTGTTTATTCCCTAGAGAAAAAAGCAGGATTTGACACTAACAACAAAAGCTGATCTTTTAAATATTTTCTACTCAAATGCCTGACCTTAGACTTGTAAATAACTGTCTTTAGATATAATATCAACATTAGCTGAATTGTCCATCTCAATTTTTTTTCCTAAGGAGCCTTTTTTTCCCATTATATGCTAGTTTGTGGCTGACAGTCATCCTTGACATTGATTGTCGGGTTGATTTATATGAACAGGATCAAAGGGAGAGTTTTCCTAGGCTGTTACTGTGGGATATGTCACTGTTTCCTCTGGCAACACTGCAATTGTTTTTAGGAGCTGCTTTCACCAAGTCTACAGCAAAGATGATAAATAACAATGACTGCTCACTGTAATGTTGGCATTTCTTGACTACAGGTCCTTCTAGTCACAAAACTATGCTTGTGGAAAGCCTTAATGACTTCAGTGAAAACACCTTCAGGTAACTTTGTTGAGAGCTGAGGGTAAAGATAAGAAGACAGAGAAAGAACAAGGAACAACCTTTGTGACACTTTGGGCTAGATTAATTAACTTGCCAATTACTCACATGTAATAATAAAAAACCTCATGTCTTCTCTAATGTCATATATTGGAAACCTCGTGCACCATTTATCACATGTCTGTGCATCTAAATGCTAAGCATAAATATTTTTATATACTGATCTCTTTTTAAAAATCCAGACAGTCATTACATGAGCTTTATTTGAGAATGGAGAGAGAAATGTCTCTCTCGTTCCTGGCTCCTTAATATTCATGAGAGGTCCATCACATGTTGCAGTAACTTTAAAAAGTATTGTGAGTCCTTTGATCCTGTCGGATCAGACAGATCATGGGTAGCATGCAAGGATAGACACATATTCCATGGCTAGCAGAAGTGGTATCTGATAAACACAACCAGGGGCATAAAAATTTTGTTAATTGGATATTTTCCTCGATGTGCAGGCATCAAGTCATGGAAAGGACAATAGAAAGTACATGCCAAAATGAACCACTGGGCTTGAGAAGAATGACAGGTAACTTTTACAAAGGGAATTTCATGGGTAAAGACATACGTAAGACTCTGAAAAATAAAGTAATAGAATATTTTTTTAGTATCTATGTATCTGCATTGTCATTGTTTTTAATGGAATTGGTCTAAAAATATTTACCCTTAGACCATCACAGCTCTTAACTACACTATTGGTAATTGCTTTTGCTTGGGCTTTTTGTGATGATGCTTTGGTTTTGATTGTGCCATAAGGTACAACACAGACATGTGCAGGAAATCTAAAGTGCTCTGGTATAATTGGGGCAGAGATGACAAAGTGTCCAGGCCATGGAGCAGCATTGCAAAATGTCCTGTCATACCTAGCCCCTGGTCCCAGTGCCCTCGGTGGTGGAGCACAGCTGGCTCTGGGAAGGTGGAGCTGTGACACAGCTGGCCTTGGGGCCATGGCACAGCTGGCCCCGGGGCTGTGGCACATCTGGCCCTGGGAAGATGGAGCTGTGGCACAGCTGGCCCTGGGAAGCTGGAGCTGTGGCACAGCTGCCTGCCATGGAAGCAGCATTTGGCAGGCAGTGAGAGGCAAAACTGCAAAGCCAGGCAAGCACAGGCCATCCAAGGAGATTGGAACTTTGGCCACTCCACGAGTGGAAAAACTGCCCAGCAAGGCTGGGCTCTCATCCCAGCAGCATCTGCTGCTCGTAGCTGTTGTATCACCAGTCCAGGGACACCAAACCATTGGTAAGAGTCCATTGCCTACATGGAGGTGACTGCTGCCCTTGGAGATGAGCCAAGGTATCCAGGATTATGTGGCATAAAGTGGGGTCACCTGACACAAGGCATGTGAGACATGTCCTCATGAGGGAATCATTAAGGGAAGCATTAAGGGTAAGGCAGGAACCCCCTGAGGCCCATGTTTTGGCAACTAAATCATGTCTTGTGTACCCAGAGATCAACTTCAAGCACTGCTAATCAGAGTAGTGAATTTGCACAAGTAGCTTGTGTTATAAAATACAAGACAGACATGAGAAATTACATCTTGTTACAGGCCAGCTGACTGCTGGGTCTCTACCTGCACAGGAGTTTGTGAGGAGGGAGGAAATGAGGTCTTTTAAAATACAAAGAAAACACATGCACAAAGGTCTTTCAAAAGTGTAGTAGCATGCTCATGCTTGCAGCAGGCAGAGTTCTCCCTGGCAGATCTCTATTGACACACTGTAATAACTCAATAGGATACCAAGGTGATCAAGTGGAAACATTAGGACTGAGTGCCACTGCTCTTGTCTGCAAGGCTTTATTCATTTACAGGCTTCTTCCTTCTCTAATACTTCCTATATCAGAAGATGTTTGAATAGTGTTAATGTCTTCACTGAGAGAAACAGCATAACCATGAGAACAACAAATAAATCTTACCCACCAATAGAAACTTTTCCAGTGGCTGAAGCAGTCTGGGATGTCCCAGGAGGGAGCAGGGTGACACACAGGAATTCTCTCCCCATCAATTGTGCCTAGTGGCATGTGCTGGACTCTTGTTTTCCTTCCTCTTCATTTTTCTCCTTATCTATTTTGCAGAGCTGGTGAGTTGCCCTCCCATTGACTCATCCCTTATTACACAGATGTTCTGCTTCTCATCAGTCATGACCAGCTTCAGCCATGCCAGCATTAGTGTACTTACCAATACACTTAATTTCAAAGCTAGCTAAAGTAATACATGGGAGTGAAAGGTTCTCTGGATGTGATGAAATATCCATATCTCCACCTAACTACCCATGGAACAGTAAATCCAGAAAAGGTGGAGTGTGAGTAGCACCTGCTTGTGCACAGTAATTGTCCCAATATCTGAATGCATCCCTTTTATAAAATTAAACTCTGATCAGTTCTCCTAGTCAGAGAATATGTCATTAAAATAATTTGTCATCTTGAGAAAACTATGTTTGACAGAGTCTCAATGATAATGTCATGTGAGGACTTTTGAAGAATTTAGTCTAAAAAATTTCAAAACAGTGTTTGGCATCTGGACAGTGGGGTTGGTGCATTACAGCAGAAAATGTCTAAATCATCTTGCACACATCTTGACCTCCTAACTCAAGGACAGCAGTTAGTATGGTAATAAGCTGCCCTCCGCTAATTCTTTACACTAAGTGACAAAAAATTCCTAATTTCTCCTCTGTAGCATAACAGTTACATTACTCCCAATTAATTACAGCATTTCTCCCGTGTGTCAGACTCACATTAATTGTATAATGAATTATTTTGCTTTCCACCATGCAGGAGCTGAGGTGGTGTGCAACAACTTAAAACCAGCAGCAGGAAAAGGCACTAGGGTTTGTCTATAAAGTGCTTTTGTCTGAGGTAGCAGAGAGGTGCTGGTGTGTGCAGGGTGTACTGCTGGTGCCTCCCAGGATCCCTGAGGAAGACACACACTTCCATGAACCAGGTGATTGTGTGCAGGTACAGCTTATCACTGCAGCAGCACCCAGAACAGCAGCACCCCTCACCATCCCTCAGCACAGTCTGCTACAAAGCCCACACAGGGAGAGCAGGATGTTTTGTCCTCCAGAGAGATTTTCTCTGACTCCTCACATGCAGTATTGTTTCCTGTCTGAGATGTGCAGAACAAAATACAGCCTTTGTTTCAAAGTCATAAAGTTAGCAAGCAATGAGAAAATGCAAAGCATCTCAAGGGAAAGAAAATATCCACCTGGCATCCCTCTGCATATGAAGTAGAGTAAGAAGAGGTCTCTGTTGTGTATTACATTTGCAGTGTGCAGTGAGAGTTCCATTTACAGGCACAGAGAAGCAGTCCCTCTTGGTATCATACATATTCTTTCAACACCCCAAGGCTGCCATGCACTCCAGCCTGGTCTCCAATTCACAGGGACTCCCTCTGGGCTTACAAAAATTGCATATCAGGAAGAGTACTTAAATAGCTTTTTCTTCAATATTCTCCACGTTAGCTGTACAGCAGTCATTTGTCCCAAAAATTGGGTGTAAAGATGAAAATTGAACTATTTGCTAAATTATACAGGCCCTAGGCCTGTTTCCCAGCTTTCATCAGGCAATGTGAACAAAGATTCAACCTCTTATTCAGGCTAGATAAGAGCAGCAGAACATCGTCCATTTACATCCTGGAATGGGTTCCCGTTCTGTGGAAAGGCAAAGGGCTTTCTTAAGCATCATCTAACAGGATGCTTACAACAGGATCCACAAATCCATTCCTGCTTTGGTCTAAAGAGATTAGTTACAGATAGATCTTTACCGTGCAAATTATATGTTGGGGGAAATGGTAGTTTTGGTGTTGGTTATATATGCATAAGGGAGTAAGGATTTTCAGGATGATGTAACACAAAGAAGCCAACAGATATTCAAGACTCAACTACTACCAAAACAGGATGGACAGAAAGTTTTCATGTATTCTTTTTAGCAAGGCTGTCTTTTTTTTTTGGAAACCTAACTTACATTTCCCACCAATTCTCACCCCAAATTTGACATGAGTTAATGTGTTATTTTCTCTTTATATGAGTTAATGTGTTTTTTTCTCTTTACATCCTCTGCACGTCCAAAAACACACATTATTAATGTACAGAAAAGGCTGTGTTATCAATTTGCAGCCATCTAACACTGCCTGGAATAATGCATCTGAGCAAGATGTGCAGCAAGGCTTATGTAGCTTCTCTTTCAAAGCTTCTCCACTTTCCATCCTGGGAGAAAGAATAATATTCTCAAAATAATGTGACCAGCCTTGCTCAAGCACTGCACCGTGGAAATGCCCAGTAGCTACATTTTTGGATATGAGCTAAACACTGAACTGAGCTCAAACATCCTAGGGTCGTTGAACAAGCAGGACTTGGAAGGTTTTTGTTTCTCCATCCCCTCCTGTCCTTCAGTGTTACCTGAAGTTAGCATGGGGTGCAGGGACTCCTACACTGTGTGTCACATTTGCATCCAGGTGGCTACTGAGGGGTTCCTCACAGGCTGGACTCTGTGTCTGTCCAACATCCAATCTTCTTTTATCAGGCAGAAAGAAAACACTGTTTCCAAGACAGTTAGGCACTGAAAAATCACAGGAGCTGTGACACAAGAAGGACCACGACTTTTCAGGGATTTAATTGATAAGGAAGATGGAATGCTCCATGGATATTTCTGATTTTTTAATTTTGTGGGTTTTTTGTTACAGATCTGGCCTACTGGATCCCTGTTCACCTAAATTCAGGCTTTGGCCACAATCTGGTTCAGACTGGCTATCTCACACTACCACAGATGGGAAAGGAGAATAAGGGGCAGTAATGAGTTCACATCAAAATCAAGACTTGATAAGAAATCCTGATGTGCCCAGTGCAGCAGACATTAATCTATCATAATCTATCATGTGACATGGGTAATGTTTGAGTTTATATTTAGGGCTGGGTTTAGTATTGATGTCAACTATACCATAGAGTTGTTTGGTGTGGGAAGTCCTGTAAAGCCAGAGTGAAGCTTGGTGCTGGAGGGGAAGAATGGCTGATGGGCAGCTCTGCAGCAGAAATGGATCTTGTGACTGAGTCATCTTTGGGATTAGGACTAAAATCAGGAAAATCAGGCTAAGGCATAAGCCTAGCCTTATTTTTAGACTTTGCAGGAGGTAAGGGAATAAGCTATAATGGAAAGAGAAAACTGAAGAGTGAATTGTATTGCTGTATCAGCCCAGGCCTGCAGTTCCAGTGGACTCAGGGTTAGGGGTAGTGTTTAGGAGCTTTTCCTCAAACATCACCAGGGCATGACATGTGACACCATGTGACATGATGCCATCAAGGGTTAGCACCATATCTCAAGTTACCAAAACACTGTTCATCCCTGTCACAAAAAAATTTGATGTGTTCTTTTTAAACAAAACCAATTCTAAATATGAATCTGAAACCTGTCTCACCCTAAAATAGAATTTCTATTATGAGCTGCAGGAAACTAACCTCCTGGCCTGCCCTAATGGACTAAACAATGCTGGACAATCAGAACTGCTTTCTCAAAGATTGCCCTTAACTGCAGCCTTCAGGTACAGAGCCTAATCTGGCTCAGCACCTTTGTACTGAACCCTGTTTCTCCATTTTGAAATCCTGCAATTTTATTGTTTGGTTGGCAGCCTCAAGCCCAACACTATTCAATTTGTTATGCTGCCAGAGTTTGAGGAGTTATGAAAGAAATTGTTCTTCAAGTCCTTTTATCCTGAATACTGACCTAAATCCCACAAAAGTCAAGACATTTTTCCCATGCCTGGTAATAGCAGTACCAGTTTCAAATGTTCTCAGAAAAAAAAAAAAAAAAAGCAGTGCTAAAACCTCCATGGACTGAAATGAGAAACATAGCCATAAATCATTGAAGGCTCCAGGCTCAGTATCTTTGAAACACTATTAAAAAAAAGGAGAAAAGCTGATATGATTGGTCAACCAACCTTTCAGAATTCCACGAGAAAACAGAAAACAACACGATCTTGCAGACTGGTTACCCTGAGATCTTTTCAAAATCCTCAACACTGTAAAGCTTACAATAGGTCTTTGGACACCCTGTATAAAGATCTCATGAGCCTCCAGTCAGGATAGAGGTGGAAGAGGTTGGGCAGGTTAGTTAACAGGGTCCCATGGTTGGTCTTAGAGTAGGTTTTATTTGGGGTTCTAGCCTTTGTGTAGTGTGAGAGACCCAGCAGACACAAATCCACCTTGTTTTTGTAACCTCATTTGTAATAAGCCTACATATAATATATCCCAGTAAATGCTCTAGGAACTTCTAACACCAATAAAATGGAATCCTAACATTTTTCAAATATTAAAGATTTAAAAATTTATCTATCATGAATTCAACAGCTTCCAAAGTATTTCTGCACCAGTTGATCCTACATTCTAACCCAGTGGCCTCTAGCAGATTCTGGATCTTTGTTCCTCTTACCATGATCCACATTTAGCACCCAGCTTGGCATTTCACAATTCCTCTGCTGACAGCAACCTTTCTTTCAGGTCTTCACCCTAAACCAACCCTATCCTTTACATTCCAGTGACTATCTTCAGTGCTAAGATGATGCCATTTTTGCCTGTCAATATCTGCCTTGCCAGGTAACAGCAGCAAATCTTGCTCCTTTCCCATTACCCTCTCAAATCCTAACAACATCCTGACATGGCTGTGCAGTCATTCACCCAGAAAGAATCTCACTGCCACTGATCACTTCTCTTGGGAGCAAGCTGTAAACTGTATTCTTTAATTCTGCTGGTCTAAACCTTTGCTTTTAAAGCTAAATCCAACCTTCCCTCTGACATCAGAGTCTGGCAGTCCTTGCCAAAAAAAAAAAAAANATATAATATAGTTTTGTTAAACCTAGACACATTAATGGATTATGTAGAGCCCAAATATAGCATTACTTCTGTCTTTGCCATTAAAGAATCTCCCTCTAGTCCTAACTTTAGATGTAAAGATATAAGGCTGACCTTTCATTAAACCAACCTAACACAAAGTTCTTTTCATCTGTCACTGGAAGACCCAGTGACAAATCTGGTGGCTCAGCCCTTTTATCACTACATGTGCTCTTAAATGCCTCCTCTGACCTGTTCTTTAACACTCCAGGGACTCTTCTTAACACCATTTAATTCACCCACACCACACCTCATCCTAGTTTTACCAACTTTCCATTTCCCATGCTAATCCAGCTGCAAACCTAGCTTTTTATTTTCTCTAGTCCCAAATAAAATCTACCTTTAATGTTAGAGACAAGTGGCAGGCATCCTCAAAAACCTAAGTGACTCCATCACATTGGCATGGTTTGCCATCAAGCCCCTTCAGACCTTTACATCAGGTTGGGATAGTGATGTAGTCCCAGCTGCAGTCTTAGCCATAGCCCATCTTGGAAACAACCAAAAGTTACTCCTATTTGTCATTGTCCAGCATCACCTTGTCCCTGCAGGCCTTTCAAAATCTATCAGAAAGTTCTCTGGTCCTGTTGCCCCTAAGGCTAAACTAATCTAAACTCTTACTCAAACCCGAAAATTTGGTATGACTTCACTAGATATCTAAATGAAAGTAATTTGTTTCTGGAAATAATCCCTTCCAAACATAGTAAATTGTTGATGGTTGGTCAACAAAATTATGTCATCATTTCATGGTAGCTTACACTCTAATTTTGACATGTCACTGTGTCACTGCCTTATCTCCAGCCCCTTCTCAAGGTTATTTCATTTACATCATTTACACTGCTGGCAGCAGTCTTGTAGTAGTCCTGCAGACCATTCAGGGTCCAGCATTAATGTTACTTCTAAATTTTTCTCTTGCCACCATCCTCACGCTATCCCCAACCTTCATTTTGGGCACAGCAATGGTGCAGAGTCCCTGGACTGCTCACAGCTCCAGACAATGAGCTGGACTCCTCCACCTGTCTGAGCCCCAGCCAGTGCCAGCACTGATAGCACAGGCCTTTGGTTCTTACTACTTCTGTGGGACTGTAAAAAGAACCACTGGCTGTTCTAAATGCAAATTCAGGTCTCGCTGGCCCCTAACTTGGCAGCAGCAGCAGCAGGTGGTACGTCTAGGATTTGGGATGTGCCTCACTGTAGGGGATGCAGACACCTACCATCAGTTAGGAGAGCTGATGTGTCCCTAGGGACACCAAAGCCCTCCATACCTAATATAAGTGTGTACTTGTGCCCAGGTCACCATCTGTGGCCACCAGGTTCTCAGGATCCAGAGCAGGTAAAAGAGGAATAAGAGACTATCTAAGAACAAATCTGCATTAGCAATGATCTCTCACATAATACCCTGGTGGGGATACTGCAGGATTTGTGAAGCATGTGATACTATGACCTAGGTGATCCTTAACCAAAGCAGGCTCAGATCCACACCCAGAAATTCAGTCTACAGGCTTTGGGCTGTTGGGACAGAGGACATTCTTCATGTGAACTTGGGAGACCAAGCAGCCAGGGCTGCGAGCAGATACATGGATGACTCTGTGTGTGTGTGTGCACCACAGCACACAGTGGATAAAGGGGGTCATTTAGGGTGGTTTGGAAAGCTGCCTGCAGCCTAGATGACTAAATTTTTCCTAAAACCCACTGCAAGGGGAAATTTTGTTAAGCAAGACCTTAACCTCTGTGCTTAAACCTACATCTGTCATCCACATTCAAAAAACAAGTTAATTCACTTTGTCACAGCAGCTTTGATTACCTCCACCGTAGCTGACACAAACGTTTTCACCTTTCCTTCCTCGGAGATGCAGCTTTGTTGCCATATGCCAGGTGTCACTGTGTGTCACCCACATCCCCAGCAGGACACGAATCTGCACTGGCAGTGTCAGGGACTGAGACTGGCCACAGTAATCTCTGTGTCATGGCTCTGCCACGTCACCTGTCAGAGGATGCTCCCTCACAAAGCCCATCCATTCTTGCCACATGGGTCCCTGATGCAGACATCAGAGCCTGGCACAGAAGCAGCTTGATGTTCAAGTCGAATGATCATCCAGGAGAAGGGGCATTTTCATTACCTCAGAATGAAGAGAACAGCTAAGCCCTATTCTTGCTGAAGTCTGTGACTGTCAGCAATGACCTTGAACTCTGGACTGAAACCAGTGTTATTACATTAAAAAAACCCAAAAAAACAGATAAAATCTGTCATTCAAACCGTTTCAGTAAACTCAGAAACTCAAGAAAGCAAAATAGTGCTGTGGAAATAAGGAATTTTGATCTTCGTGACAGCAGGTAGCTGTCTGTAGAATGATGGAGATATTTGCCAGAGTGAAGTGGGTTATTTTTATCATAGCTCTCTTTCCATTACTACATTCCCTTTTGGTTTGGAGGATTATATCTATTCTGGATTGCAGGATTACACCAATTTGTTTTTCTACAAATTCAATAAAAATAAAAGCTAAAATGACAATTAAATCCAAGAAAGCTCAGCTGGAGAGCATGCAAAATTCCTCTTCTCTAATTAAAGTCTGTGCAAACCACAGCTTTACAGAGGCACTGGGGAGAGAAGGAATAAAAGGAGCTTGTTCCCATTAACATGTTTACTGTAGCTACCTTTCAGGCCAAACAAATTACCACAGAAATGTTAACTCAGAGCTTTAACAAGCAGCAAGGTCCACACAGTCTCCCCATTCTGGGAAGAGGAGGACAAAAGTGAGGCTGAGTATGTAGGGGGTACATGTACAACATCTGCTGTTGGGTGTGAAGACCTTGCCATGTTCCCTGAAGACCAGTGAAGTCAGTGGGCTTTGGGTGACATCTATGATGTGGTTAGGAAGGTACTGTAAATGCCAGATATCTCCCTCTTTAGTCTGGGCAGCAGCAATTGGCAGATAGAGCTGCTGTTTCAGAGCCAACATTTATGAAAGTGGTGGAGTGAACAGTAAATAAACCCAGTGGTTTTCTGTGATCACTCCATGGCAAGCTGCTGCCTTCATCTCCTCATGTTGCTTCCAATGGAGCCACTGAGGAAAGCCACTGGCATTCCTTAGAAGCCAAATAAATAAATAAACAAAAACTCCAACAACCCCAGCAAAACCAAGCAACTCTCACAGCATAAGAGGGTAAAATACAGATAAGCACAACTGTGAAATGAGAAGAGGAAAGAAAATGAGATGCATGGAAAAAGTCCAATGATCTGCATGGATAAAACTTTGCACTGCTGCAAATTGAGTGTGACAGGAAAAAAAATCCAAGAAGGATGCAGAACAGGTTGCAATACTGAATCTATGGACAAAACATGCCACAGGCTGCCCTTCCATGTCAGTACTTTATGGTAGCTATGGACACACCAGTGAACAATGCTGGATTGTTTTATCTTAAGCCCAAATTTACCTCTTTTGGCATCAGAGCAGAGTGTCTTCACAGCTGG
Organism: Cisticola juncidis; assembly: GCA_013400215.1. Lineage (NCBI taxonomy): Eukaryota > Metazoa > Chordata > Aves > Passeriformes > Cisticolidae > Cisticola > Cisticola juncidis. The sequence continues at coordinate 1,050,462 of VXBR01009075.1, forward strand.
CTGTCATCAGCCTGATGTGATAAGAAGACACTGTTATTAATGGTAGGCTCTGTTCCTAAAGCCTCTGTTTACCCTTAGTGGACAGGCAGAACAAGATGCAGTTTCACATGGCTAATGCATTTTACATAACCAGTGCCAAACTGGAGCTGCAAGGCACAGAATGATTGCAGAACACCTGTCTGTGATGCTGTGAGCAGCCAGCACTGCCTACCAGTGAAATGAATGGATCCTCCCCACCTTAGCTCTACACACTGCAGAACTTTTCACAGCAGTCAGAGAGTATTTTGCACCAGTAATTTTACAATTAAAACATTCCAGACAGTATGCAAGCAACACTTTCCCACTGGAAATGCTTGATAGCGTCCAAAAACCAGGGTTTGTGCCTCTAAAAGAAGAACTAAGCACACATGTTCATTCTGCCAGAGGCTGTAAAACTGCACAGCTGTGAGGGAGCCAAAGCACAGCCTGGTGGAGACACAGCTGGGAAGGGCACGGGCTCATCTCCCACGCGTGTGCTCTCCATGGACATGCAGCTCTGCTGGGTAATGCAGCATTGGCTGCAGCAGAATCACCCTAAATGGGTAAAAAGTAAAGCTGTCTCTCAAAACAAGGGTATTTAAGCTGACAGAACTACTTGTCTGCCTGCATAATTTGATATACACTGTGGGTTTTACTAGCATGGCTAGCAAATGGGGAGAAGGAAGTTTTTTCCCCCTGCTGTTTTCATTGATACTGAGCTGTTGGCTAATTTCAAAGTGAAGACTACATTTAGGACTGCAAGATTATACTCTGCTTGAGAGAGCCTCAAAAAGGATGCCTCAGGCATAATATTGGGATTGATGCTGATTAGCTAGTCGAGACAAAAATAGTAATGAACCCTGTGAGCTCCAATCGAGCTCCTTTGCTGCTTGTCCTTCTCTAATGACGTGCTGGCACAAACCACCTCTCCCCAGTCCAATATGCTGGTCTATGCATAACTCCAAAAGTTAACCCTGACTGTCTGAGGAACATGGCTCCAAATTTGATATTGTGTTCGTTTATAACCTTTGCTGTCAAAAAATATTAAATCTTCCCTCAGCCACTTGCTTTGCATGGTGAAAGACAGATGGTTGTGTTGGATCATTCCACAGCAGAGCAGATGTTGTAATCGAGGACACGAGAATTCTGCCAAATTAATTAGACTCTTCCACTGATCTGGATAAAAAGAACAGCTCACTGGCATTTCAAAGAGGTCTGGGTTCTAATTTATGCCATCCTGCCAGGTTATCCTGTGTGAAATATAGGTATGATGGGGTATTCTTACGTGGTATCATGACAAATTATTTTGAAATAGAGTAGAAACTTGGTAGGCAGATGTCAACTTTCTAATTCATTATCCTAAAATGTACATAGGGAAATAATACTGAATTAGCAGGGTAGAAATCCCTATGACATATATGCTCCCATATCAAATATATTTTTATGCTTCAGGGAATTTAGGAACTAAATTTCCTTGTGTCTATATTTTAGCTTACTTCTTTGTCAGCTAAATTTGCCTCACACAAGTCCATGAACTATAAGATACATGCATTTTTTTTCAGAATTTCACAATCTTTTCCTTTAGTTCCATTAGTAGTACTCAGGGTCTGCATACCTTTTTTTGCCTTATCAGAGAACTGCTTCAGAACACCTTGATTCTTGGCATAGGGAAAACGTGTGAGGAACACAGCAAGTTTTTGTAAAGCAGGATTTTTATAGAGTAGGTAAGGCATGTACAAGTATGGTATTCTTGAGCTGCACACTATGAAATTGTTTTCCTCCTTGTGGACCATATTTCTCCTTGGTGCAACATCAAAGCAAATTCTCTTGGCAAGGCATCAGTATCCACAGGAAGATGCCAACAGTGTTTGAAAAAAAACTTGGTTCTAGAAATAAAACTTTCAGTAAGAAACTCACTGAGAAAGAGAAAGGGTCTCTATGGTTTCTCTGATTGGCTTCTTTCACTGTTAAAAGGGATCTGTGCACACAGATAAGTTTAAGTCTTCTGTATTTTTATTATGGCAAACAGAGGGACTTCATTGCAAAATTTGACTTGCATGTCATTATTCGTGGTTGTTTTTCTGCCTTAAGACTTAAGACACCTATTTTGATTATTACAGAAAAAAAACCCCATTTCCCAGTCTTGTCAAATTTTTAATGCTAAAGTCCATAAATAACCTTGGTTATTCTAGAAATAGTTTTTTCCCCTTAACATACATTTCTAAAATACTAGAAAGCAATAAGTAAAAAGCCCATGTATGACATTTTTTCATACCAGAGCACTGTTCTTTCTTAGTAAAAACTTAAAGGGCAACACTTTCAAGTTGTACAAAGATGTGCAGTTCCACTGATTTTCACAGAACATTGTCAATTAGTACAACCTAAAATCTGACACCTAAATTCATTGTCAAGCTGCATAACAGTCTAATGTCTGTTATCATGGCAGCCAGTGCTTTAGTAGTTTCAGAAGCAGTGGCATCAAAGATGTCTCTAGAAAACACAAAAGCTAATACTGTAAATGTAGCTAAAATGGACAAGATTTACCAAGTGCTATCATGCTGCTGCTTCTTGACTTTTGTTGTGTGTCCCATTTGATTCTCTTGGGAAGTTAACAGCTGTCAGGGATTTCTTGAGGAAGTATCTTATTTTACAAATCCCTTCCTTTCCCCTGAGCATGACTGAAGCAAGCCAGGACAGTTTCCTTGCTCCTCAAGTCTGAGTTAGCCTCTGCAGCCTGGAACATCTCTGCTGGGCCATGCCCTTTGGGTCCTCTCCAGGTTTCTTGCCCATCCTCTCTTGGTGACCACTCTGCTTCCCTGCACGTGGCTTCCTCCATGCAGTTCCACACCTGGGTCTTGAAGAGGTTCCTGTCCTTCTCCCCAAGATACTTTGTGCTCAGCCCCTTGTGGCTGCAGCACTGCTCTCCAATCCAGACTCCAGAAGGAAAAAAGTACCTGTTTTCTTCTTGGTTCAGACAGAAGGAAAGCTCTTCCATCAGGTTACATCTGATGCCAGCTGTAGCCCAGGAGTCATGGCACATTAGCTGTCTGCTGCTGAAGCTTTCAGCATCACAGTGCTGGTTTCCCTCCTCCTTGCCATCCATGGTAGAGCTCATTTCTCTGCCTACACTCCTGCCATCTGTCTAGATGCGCTGTGTCACATCTATTACCAATAACACAGAAACCTCATCTGGCTTCAAGTTTGGAATATGCCTGAAACCACAAGTGTTGATTAAACTGGAATATGAATTCACAGCCCCTTCATAGTCTCCCTACAGTGCTAAACGGGACTAGTGATGAAATTATTCCCTTCTCCTTCCTCTGGTAAAAATCTGTGTGCCAATCACTGGCCAGGCTGCTGCTGCACACACACACAGAGTGCCAGCACCTTTGTTAGCTCCTCCTAAAAGACCTTTCTTGTTTCCTCAGGGAAGGTGTGCCTTCAGAACCATCTCCAGGTTGAAGGGAGAGGGCCAGACCTGAATTTTACAGTGTTGCACTTGTATCTTTTTGAGAAAACAGATCTGAATTTGGTTTCCCTGCTATTCCTCAGGTTATTCCTCAGCAGGATGAAGTCAGCATGTAGCCCAAAACAGGTTGTTACAGGAAAACACTTTCCCAGTTATTCATCTTGTCTTAGCCATTAAAACAACACTTTGGGCAGCTGGCCTCCCCCAATACTTTTACTGTGCTAACTCATGAGGGGGAAGCTGCTATGAAGCACACAGCTCAACAAAGTTACTTGCACTGCCCCACAACTCTTTTTACTATAAAGGCTGATAGGTTTTTGCTTTTAATGCAAATTAACCCAGAAAAAACCTGAGCTGATGAAGCCTGTCTAGAGATAAAAGGCTCTGAAACTAAAACTCTCCAGCAAGAAGCTGGTGGCAGGATAAGGTGATGCTGCTGAATCCACCTCACCCCAGCATTCCAGACAAGTTACAGCCACCTCATCCATGAAAGGCAGCCACTCAGTGCAGCAACCACACCCACTGTTTTCTGTTAAACACCCAGTACAGATTGTGAAATGATCACATGTAAATCAGTGGATTTTTTTCATATACAGGCATGAAATGGTAATATTTTTTCAAACTCCTTTCTCTGCTGTAAAATATATGAACCATGCCAGCCAAGAGCAATAACATATTTTCTTCCCTGACTTGGCTCTATTATATACTTATTATATCTTCAGGGAAACTGGCAGTTGACAGAGGCTTCTTAGAATGGGAAGTTAAAGATATATCAGAAAATATTAGCACAGCATGAAGGGCCTTTCTTCCTCACATACTTTCAATTGTAACTAGTATATCCTTCCTGGTACCACAGTTTGGAACAATACATCACACATTCATTTTTGTAAAGGAAAATCTGCACTTGAGTGCCAGTGTCTTACAGTACTAATTCATTCTCAGGATGCCATGGAGCTGATAATGCTCAGGTGCAGTGGCATAATCCATCATGGAGCATGTGCTCTGTCTAAGTGTTTCTACAAGGTCTCTTAATAAGCAGGGAGGGTTTCTGCCTTCCAAAAGCAAACAAATTTTTCAAGAGAACATGTTTGGGTACTCTTTCCCTGAAATTACAAAGAACTTTCAGGGAGATGCAGAATTTATATTACAGCACTATTTATTTTATGAGGTAATTTGAGGCTCGTTTTAAAATGAGCTGTTCCAAAATCCAGATCTGGTATTAAACATAAATATTTGAAAACCAACTAATTAAAAATGTAGTGCAAAATGTCAGAGTTTCATATAGTGAAAGATGTGAGAAGCTGTGTTCTCTCCCTATTTCTCTTACTTCATATATTATTATTCTCAGCTGAATGCCTGAGAACAGAGATACTTTCAACTAAATGATGGTCTTGTGCAGTGGGGATTGTTAGCTCTATTTTGTTCTTTTCCACTTTCTAGGTCAGAAGAAACTCTGGCAGATACTTAAAAAAAGATGCCCTGAAGACTGGAATGTGCTTTGTCTTATCATTCATTCTGGATACATAGATAAAACTGAAAAAAGACAGTCAAGTGCTGAATCCCAGTGTGGAGAGAAACTTGCTTCACTTCCCCTCACACTTCCCTGCTGTGGCATATCCATGGCAGAGCGATGCAGGGACCCCCAGCCTGCTCCCTGCAAGGTCACTGGGCACCAGAAGCCCCTTCCTGGTCCATTTTCTCTGCTCCAGAGCGGCTGCTCCCACCACCCAAATCAGTTTGGGAATCTGCTTATGCCCTTGATTCCTTACTAGTTTCTACACCTGGCACATCTGTCTGCTCCCCCAGCCAGTGAGTCATGCTGCTCTGCATTCTGTGCTTGGCTTATGCTGCCTGTACACAGCTAAAATTCAATTGTCTCCAGTGGCATTACTCCTGAGGCTACTGAGGGATGGAGATAAAGGCATCCTTACTCCAAGATGAATGCAGATATGGATTCACAGCCTCCTCATAAGGCAGCTGTGGAAATGTCATTAATTAGGCTCACTATTCTCAAAGAATGCTTCTAAAAATGCTGATGTATCCACAAACAATATTTGGTTCCTTGACTTCTTAAGGAGAAAAATGTACCCATAAAGGAGAACTGACTCCCTGGATAACTTCAATTAAATAGAGCATCCAGCTGCTCTGGATTCCTGTCACTGACAGATGATTTTGAAGACTGCTTAACTGAGTCTAGTCCTGAGCTCCTGACATGCCTGGGACAAAGGATTCCTTCTGGGAGAAAGGTTTCTGTGTGCACATGGTGTTTTTTGGGATGGTGTAAGGCATGTCTGCATTTCTGCTGTGTCCAAATCAGAGAGCACCAAGCTGTATGGGAACAGGAGCACCTGAATCCTCCAGCACTGATGACCAGATAAAAATCTGCAATGGTGATGTCTTCCTGTTACAGAGGCTTGCTGGTTCCTGGACAGACAGAGAAAAGGAAACAGATCCAGCAGCCCAGGTGTGTGCCTGTCAATAGCTGGGCATTCCTCTGCAGGTCCCTGAGGCCAGCCAGGTTGGGTGGCTGCAGCCAGAGAGATGTGCCTCAGCACTGAGATGTGATGCTGTACTTTTGCAACACGAAAAACAGCTCTGGGTCTCTGGGACTGAAAGGTTTATTTTGCTGAACAGTGAGCTGATGTGTTAGAGTTGGTTCCCACCCAAAGGAACTTCCCACTGGAAGAGAGACTGTAAAAGTCAAAGGTCAGGACAAGGTAAGGAGTGATCCTGTGGCAGAGCCTGGACCAGGACTCAGGTGACACGAACTCCTGTCCCCATTCACTAGGGCAAATACCCAGTTTACCTCCCATGACTCCTCCAGACAGGAGACCAAAGAAGCACCAAACAGACACCGGTGGTTTGCCATTGTACAGCTTTATTAATCATTTTGCCTGCATTTTAACCAGGTAGCTCGCTGCCAAAATAATTACCTGCTATTTTAAAGTGAAAAAGACTCTTTAGAATTGTGACAGTCAGTGCATGGTACTCATACATTGCTACTATGAAAGAAAAACTGAGGCAGTTAGGGCAACATTTGCAATTTTAAAGAAAACTCTAAAAGACTTTTTCTTCTTCTTTTTTTCTCCCTATAGGTCTAGTAAGTGCTGGCAATAATCAAAAGTGCATTTAATAACTTGTGATGTCTTCTCTCAAAAAAGGGTAGAAATCATATATGGTCCATGGGCACACACTATTACTATTACTAATTACTATTGTATTTGCACATACTGAAGGGTATAGACACTGGTTGGTGTATTGACTGCACAAGAGTAAGATGTCTTCTGTTGCTGAGCTCCCACAAAACTACTGGTCAGCACTGAGACATCATTTCTCTTCTCTGAAATTTTTGTTTTTCTCCTCAAGGCCACACCTAGATGATTATATTAAGGTTAATTTAATGATGAGTGTTTTTAAACCCTATGGTTCATCCTTTATTCTCCAGAGCAAAATCCTGCCTATGGTGGAGAACAACTCCAGGAAGGACTTACAAACTCACTGAGCTCCAAAGGATGGCGTTAACCAACCTGTTAACATTGTGGAGTCAGCATCACAATGCATTAACATCAAAAGTGGAGCATTTTGTGTGAATAACACGTCAGGAAATGTCAGCAATCTTTGGGCAATGGATTAAGACAAATGTGATACTCTGGAGTGATTTTTGAGGCCAGGTGAAGGACCTGGGATCACTTCCCCAAAGCCTGTGTGTTGCATGTTGGTTAATTCCACACACAAAGGGGGGAAGTGTCAAACACTTCCCCTTTCAAATGACTAATTTCTGTAGATTACATACATGGTCTTCCATAGACTCTGAAAAATAGGCTTTCTACCATTTATCTCTTTTTGACATGCTCTAACATGTTTTAAAAGTTCTTCTTCTATAAATATTTTTTTTTCAGCTGGGGTCTGTGTAAATTCAATTTAATTCTATCTAAGTGAAACTTTTTTTTTAATGCATCCCTCTTGCACACTGCAGTACAGTGTACAGACAGCTCACTTTGTGGCAGCTGTACCCAGTACAGCATTTTAGCCACAGAATAAAGAATGCTGCACAAATTTACTCCACTGAAAGTCTAAGAGTGTGACTATGTCACACTGAAGTTTATTTTAGACACACTTCATTCTGTCATCTGTGCATTTTGGTTTTCCTTTGTCAGATCTTATTAGCTGTTATTACAGAAATCACATTAATTTATGCTGAAATTAATTCTGTTGTAGAGGCAGAATCTTCCAGAACTAAGCATATAATAACACCAGCATTGCCAAGAAAATGGCCTGCAAGCATAACAGCAAACAAAAACATTATTCTATTTGTCAGCTGGGTCCAGATAGATCAGATCAATAGATTCAGAGTTTTTAAGTGTCTGTTAGCACTGGTTGAAACCTCTTGTGTAGCAACTCAATACATAAACCAGTCAATTTAATTTCACTGGAAAAGTTTTCCTGAACCTGTATTACTTAAAAAGTGTTAGTAATGAATGTTGTTAATTTGAAGTGGAAATACCTTTGATCTCACAACAAATTGAGATCCTTGTAGATGAAAGGGGTCCCTGCTGTTAGATAACTGGCAGAGCCTGTGAAAATAATGAGCACTTGCACTGAGCTACCGAAAAGGGACTCCAAGCTTGGAGTGGGTGAATAAGGATATCATCCACAGAGTTGACAAAATTTCCTCTAATGATTTCCCACATGAAACATCTTTTGAGAAGAAGGCCATAGGCTGATGCCAAGGATGAGCAGAAAGGACTCCCCTCCCCCCAGCTGTTCACTGTCTGACTTGTCTGACTCCAGAGTCAATGGGACACACGCATGGGTGGGGCAGTCACTGCCCCCAGGGGAATTGGGTCAATATTCCTGCAGGTTCCACCTCCTCACTGACAGCCTGGAAGTTTGCTTTGCAGTGATGCTAAGGCAGCCAGGCCCTCACCTTGCAGATTTGCTAGCAGCACAGTCATCTGGAAAATGTCTCTGCTGTTCTGCTTGGAGTGCCTTCCCTCCTTGCATGCCACCACTGTCTTCTCAGTTACTGCCCTTTGCTGATGGGATCCTGCCAGTGAGGTGGGAATGCTGGCTGGAAAATGGGGTGTTATGAGCTTGGACCTATCCAGTGGAGCTGTTCATGGGCTCCAACCTACCCCAGCCACAGGCAGAGCTCACACCACAGAGGGAGCCCCAGAAGAAGCCAAGCCACGCTGGCACCTCACAACCAAGGGATCATTCCCAGCTTTATCAGGCTCCACCAGAGCTGACCTTGCCTCTGCCATCACACCTGTGCCCCTGCACTCCCAGGGCACTGCAGCCCAGCATGTGTGCTCCCTCAGAGCTGCCCCTGCTGCTCAGAGCACTGCTGACAACTGGAAACTATTTACAGTGAAATCATCTTCCTGCTTTTAAGGAAACAATCACGGGTTTTTTTCGCCTTTGCTGTTATTTGAGTAGAAAGTCCTCTCCAGACCAGGGAGAGCTGGGTGCTGTGCAAGGTTTTGTCCCCAGTGCTGCCTTTCATCATACTCCAATAATGGTCACATTTCGCTCAAGAATTCATCCATTTCTCTTGTTCATTTGTTCCTCAATTTGCAATTCTCAATTTATGGTGGTTTATTTTCCTTTGAGATGCCCAGCATGCAACTTGCAGATCATGAATACAGTCAAAAAGAGAGCATTTGTAACCAGATTTGAATCCTACCCTGTGAGGACTATAGTCTTTATTTTGGTGTTATTTTGGCTCCCTGGGTCCTGGGAGCTGTTGCACCTTTTCTCTAACACACCAAACTCCCCAATCTCAGCTTATGCCAGGGTTTGAGAAGAGGTCCTGTGACAGCAGCTTCACTGATATTTTTTGTAGTTGCTGCTTGTAAGAGTTTCCTCTGTAATAAAATAGAGGACTTTAAAATACTCTTACTGTCTCTAACCAATCTACCAGCAAATGAAATATGCTATGAACCTACCACTACCAACTCAGAAAAGTAACAGAAAAATGCAGAAAACTTATAAAGGAAAGGACCTTTTTTTTTTCTGAAAACACCCTTATTGATCTGTAACAAAGAAAGACAAACTGAAACCCACAGAGGAACCAAAAGGATAGCTGATTCCTGCATTTCTATCACACCTCCTATTGTATTTCTGAAAGGACAGAAGCACTGCATCACCCTTTTCTCTTTATCACAGGGAAATGATTTCTAGTATTACTCTTGCACTCCCTTCAGTAACCTCTCTCTGCCATGGAAATATGTGGATCTACAGACACAGACTGAACATATCCCTGTAGCCCCATGCAGCCCAAAGTAGCACACACATCCACACACACCACATGGTGCACTTGCTGGTGTATACAACACTCAGGATACCCCAAATCAGATACCCCTGGGCAGTGGCACAAGGGGTTACCCCCGAGAAGATGGACCCTGATGCTGATGAGCCATCCCAGAAAGGTTCAGGCAGTAGGATTATTATACAGGCTCTTATGTGCCCTGTTGCCTAAAATTGAAAGAGAAAAAGCCCTTGCAACAGTGTTAGAATAATAAAGTTAAAAGCAGACCTTTACTGGAAGCTTCCAGGGGTCCCAGTGGTGATGGGCACAGCTGGCACTGGATTTCTACAATTTATAAGATTAACTAATTAGGATATGTAATAGGTACATCCAAGATTCAGTTGCCCCAGTAACCCACCCCTGCGTCGACCCCTTGAACTTGGTCCAAGGGCTTCTTTGCCCCGCTTCTTGTTATGACTTCTCAGATTCTGTTTGGAAAACAAAATGTTCTTCTTGTAGGTCCTCTTCCTGACAATAAGACCAACCAGTATTTCAGGAATGTATTACAAGGTTAGCTTACTGTTCGAAATTCTGGAGGAAAAGGGTAGGAAAAGTACTGGAGCTATAGCCATGCATTAACAATCTACAAAGCTACAAATATATGAAAAATATATAAAAAGCTTAGGAATCAGTCCTAGGATTGAAGGCTTAATGCAATACTTCAAGTTCTATTGATACAAGACAGCTTTGGCATTGATTTCCCTCTCTGCCAACAATACTTTATTTAGTGGTGACAATCTCCATCTCCACTAATATAGGCAATCAGGGAAAATAAATCACCAGTCTCTACATATATAATTGTATTGTTCTTGGTCTTGAATAGTAGAAAATAGATGGGCATGTTTTATATTCCAAGGCATGAAGCAGGTAGATGATGACTGACTGCAGCTGGGAATTCCTCTCACCTAGTTCAAGAAACATGTATTATTCATGTATAGTCAATGACAAGGATGAGTAGTCAAGCTTGAGAGTCCATTAAAAAACAAACACAGACCTGTGCAAGCTAAATTGGTTGGAGCTACTTTGTGTTTTTCCAGATTGTGGCTACAATGAGTGGCTCTGACTCAAGTCAGAACTCGTGATCCTTCTGAGGAGCCTTTGGGATTGGAAGGCTCCTAACAGTGGGAGACAGAGAGTCCTTACACGTAACAAAAACTCCAAAGAGAGCAAGGCATGACTGCCCATGGTTGCCTCAAGCCATTAAATTTAAATGAACTGTAAATAAAGTTAAACCTAAAGGATTAAAGAAGGTCAGGAACTGTCAATTCAACATTGGCAATGGAGCAGACGTGTTCAGGCAGCATCAGGTTCTGAAGCTATCTGTGAGGATCAGGAGCCACAGAAAATCCACACCAGCGGCAATGACAGTTCTTCTTCTCTTGGCTTTCAACTGATATTTGCTCTGCACAAGGCAGAGCTTGCTTGGCATCTCTGACAAATGTCCACTGGCACAGAGACACAGACAGTGACTGCAGCCAATGAACCCAAATTAACCCAGCACTGCCAAGTCCACCTTGTCCCTAAGTGCCACATCTACGTGTCTTCTGAACACCTCCAGGGACAGTGACTCAACCATTTCCCTGAACAGTCCACTACAATGTTTAACACTTTTTACCCTTTTGGTGAGGAATTTTTTCCTAATGTGCCCTCAAAACCTCCCCTAGTACAACCTGTGGCCATTTTTTCTCATCATATCACTTGTTACTTGGAGGAAGAGACTGACCCCTCCACCTTGCTCGAGTCTCCTTCCTGTCATTGTAGAGATTGATAAGGACCCCCCTGTCAGCCTGACCTCCAGGCTAAACATCCCCAGCTCTCTCAGCTGCTCCATGGAAGACTTGTGCTCCAGACCCTTCACCAGCTCCATTGCCCTTCTCTGGACAAGCTCATGCTCCAGCACCTCAGTGTCTCCCTTGTACTGAAGCACCCAGAACTGCACACAAGATTTGGCCTCATCACTGCCAAGTACATGGGGAAAATCACTGCCCTGACCCTGTTGGTCACACAATTTCTGGTCCAGGCCAGGATGTCATTTGCCTTCTTGGCCACCTGGGCACACACTGACTCAGTGGCTGCTGACCAGCACCTCCAGGTCCCTTTTTCACCAGGCAGTTTCCAGCCACTCTGACCCAGCCCGTAGCACTGCATGGGGTTGTTGTGACTGAAGGGCAGGACCTGGCATTTGGCTTTACTAAACCTCATACAACTGGCCTCAGCCTGTCGATCAAGCCTGTCCAGATCCCTGTGCAAATCTTTCCTACCCTCCAGCAGATCAACACTGCTTGACACACAAGCAGAACAGCACCTGACACCTGTGCAAATGCTGTGGTCTGTGAGGTTTGTGTGACACACAATGAGATTCAGCTGCCTACACCAATGTTCCAATGCCACCTGAGGTGCTGGATGAGACCTCATGACACCAGAGCCCACGTGTCCAGAGAGGTCTCTGCGTGCTGCTCCAGACTATCAAAAGCACTGTGAATGTCCTGTGCCGTATCTGCTGCCTCAGCAGAGATGCCTCAGACACCCTGGAGCTGCCTGGATTAGATGTGTGGGCTTAGATGGATGAGCCATTCCCCTCTACCTGTGCAGCCACTCTGGCATTTGTCCTCTGTGCCCTGCAGTGACAGACATGCTTTATCAGTCTGAAGACAGGATGGACAGGTGGCATCTGTGAGCTGGGTGCCATGTAGAGAGACTGGAGTAACCCATAACAGATCACCTTCTCCAGAAGAAGAGCAGTCACTGTCCACTTCAATTCAGAATACTTAAAGGGGGCACATACACCAGGAATTGCAGAGAAGCACAGCAAGCCTTAAAAAATAGCCAAAGTTGACTTGGCAGGAAATTTTTCTATATTTGTTATATACCAAAGGTCAGGCATGGATCTTGCTGCAGGTTAATTCCTGTGTTAACTTTGTGTGGAGGGAGTTTATTTTGATAATAGGTCTGGCAAATGGACGAATATTGTCATCACTCTGTTTTATTTCCTAAATTCAGAGGACAAAAAAGTCCCTCTCTGGTTTGTAAAAAGACCTGAAATATGTTCATAATATTAGAGCTCTTGCTATGTTTTTCTATCAGCAGTTTATGTTTTCCCCTTAATTCCCCTCCTCAGAGAACTACAAATCCTAAACAAATGCCTGAACCAGAAGTCACCCGGTGTCACGACAACTGGCCCATGTAGGAAACATAATTGGATTCACCTTACTCTCCCTTGAGGAGGTAAGGAATTCAGAATATAATTAAGCTGAATTAATATGTTTGGTATTAACATCCTCAGATTTAGCTTTGGCTGAAATAGGATGTTGTCTCCCATCAGATGGAATTTAGGCTGTCTCAAATCAGCCACCTGTAGTGCTGAGCAAACGACAGACTGCAGTTCACAGCAGGCTGGGTGCTGTGCTCAGCACACGCTCTGATCAGGGCACCCTTCAGAGATGGGACCTGCTTCTCACAGTGTCCTGTGGCTGCAGAGTGAACATGAACACCATGGGTGCCACCTGCCAGGACACTGCCTCACACCTCAGCACCTCAGCTCCTGCCAAAGTTCCCTTTATACACCTCACTGGGCAAAAAAGGGTGTTAGCACAACCACACTGCTGGCCACAAACAAGGGGGGCCTCCATCCCAGCAGCAGCTGCTCCAGGTGCCCTCACCACAGTGCCCTCCTAGGCAATATCTGTGTGTCCTCAAAGCAAAGAGAATCCCACTGCAGACTGGCTGGGAACAGGAGCACATGATGTGTGAGAAGATGCTGAGGGAAACGGGTTTGTGTAGCTCAGGAAAAGGAGCAGGCTGAGGAAGAGGGATGGTTGTAGTATGGTTGTAGTTTTCTATGTCTTGAACAGCACAGATGATGGTGGATGGTGAAGACATAGAACTCACAGGTTCCAACAAGAGAAAATTCCATCTGGGTATAAGGAGAAAAGTGTTTACAACAGCTTAAAACTGAAGCAGCTTATGCAGTGGAGTTGTGTCATCTCCATCCCTGAAGATTTGCATACTCATTTGGAGAAGGCTCTAAGCAGCATGACATAACTTTGAAGTTGGCCCTGCTTTAAGCAGGCAGATGGACTTGCTCACCCCAGGGGGTCCCTTCCAAAATTAATCTTCCTGCAATTTTATGATTTATTTATGCACACCCACACATACCCTCAGTGCAATGGCTATGTGTAGTCTAAATGATTTTACTAAGTGTTTGATGATTTAATGCATAGTGATGCCTTAAACACCCACTCACCTGTACAAATGCCCGTATCTTCATCATGTGTTTGCCATTCCCAGATCTGTACCAGTCTGAAAATGATCTCTGATCTTTCTGATAACTGTGAAAATATCTACAGCTTACTGCAGAGCAGGCTTGATTTGTCTCAGCTATGAGCTTCTTGTTTGTCCTGCCTGTTGGCACCAGCAGCCCCCAGCAGTGCTCCATAACCACCAGCCCAGCTAGCAGAGGCAGCAGATGCCCTCCCTGGTGCCCACCACCCCTCTGCTCTGAGCTCAGCAGGCACAAGCACCATGCATGGACGTGCTGCTGGGATGGACTCGACCATTTGTGCCGGGGCTGACTGGATGGAAAGGGGATTGCTGAGACCTGCTGGCCACTGCAATGCTGAAATGGTGAAATGCTTACACAAGACACACCCTCTGGCCTTGTTTGTTAGCCAAGATGATAGATTTTGGCATCTCCCTTCTGAATATCTGCAAAATATCTGTTTACTTTGTGCTTTGAGAGGTAGAGGGAGCAGGATAGGATGACAATTTCACACATCCTTTCTATGCTAATAATGAAATTTCAAGAATTTCATCTTATCTGAATATCTCCTATCTTCTTCCCCTCCTCAGAAAACTACAAATCCTAAATAAATGTCTGGACCAGAAATCCTCCTGTGTCATAACAACTGGCCCATAATAATGATTGAATTCACTTTACACTCCCTTGGGGTGGTAAGAAATTCAGACTATACTTAAATGTCTGTGAATATCTGTCTGCTGGCAGATACTAACAATTAAAAGTCTGGAGTAAGATATTGTTCAAAAATATGAAGGTAATGTTTCAAAGAAAATGCCTGTGCCTACTTCTGAAGCAACTGCATGAATCCAGGTAAAATGTTTCCTCAATAGGAACCAACCATAATTCACCCACTTGAGAATGTAGAGCAAAATATTTTCAAGAGTAATACAGCAATTTTCCAAACTTATTCTTCCCCAGAAAATTTGTAAAGTATAAAATATCTCGGTGAAACATAGTAAAATTCCTAACAAGGAAAGCAACAACTTGCTCCTTTGCAAAATGGATTAATATAAGAAGAGCTTAATTTTCTTTGCTTTCCATATTTTTTTTTCTGTACTATAAAGTGCAGCTACTTTAAAAATTCTGATACTTAGGTGACCACAAAAGGGATGGAGGATCTCTATACACAAGGCACCACTTGGAGAAGAGAAGGGGCAACAGTAAAAGTTGCCCAGGGGAAGGTTTCACCTCAGTATGAGAAAGAATTTTTTTACTGTGAGAAGAATCATTGACTGGAGCAACCACCCCAGGTGTGTGGTAGAGACCCTGTCACTGGAGGTTTTCAAGATGCATTTGGACAGGGCAATAGATAATGCCAGCTAGGCTTCCTTCCCTTGAAAGGCTGGATCAGATGATATCCAAGATTCCTTCTGACTTGTTCTATGATTTTTTAATTCTACTAAGTCAGAGGAACGTAAGCCACAGCAGTGTGGCTACTGAGGCTAAGGATACTAAAATACATTTTTTTATTTGAAACAAAGTCTAAGAAACAAGGCATAATGTGACTTTCTTTGGGTGAGCAAAATTCTATCAGTCAAACACGTTTGATCCTCTGCTCACTGAATTTAGGAAAATAAAAAGATGAGGATCAGATGAGCAACTGTTGAGACAGAAATTAGTAACAGCAGGATATGAGGATCGAATCTCACTTTGATGTAGGTAATACATTTTCATTGAAATAAAAACTGCTTAAATACATGTATTTCTATTCTCAGAAGAAAGAACAATCAACACAGAAAGTTAATTCCAGCAAGATAATTTACTTCCAGGGATTAATAGAATTATTTGATTTCCAGTGAAGAGATATAATTAATTTTTCAAGAACTTTTCCTGGATATAAATCATGTTTTGTAGCTTTTAGACTTGCCTTCACATGCCTGAAGAACATGTCCAGTGTTTGTAAATCTGATCCTATGGATGTTCAATTATCAGATCTTCCTCAAAGTGGTTAAATCCAGTCTCTGTCCCCTTCCTTCTAAGTCCTCCTCCAAAATTTCTTTCTCAGTTATTGTGTTGCAACAGATATTCCTGTTACCTGCTAACTTCTGTAAACCAAATCTCACCCGAGGTTCTTAATCCCAGCTTTATTTCAGCACTGGTGCAAACCACCTGAACTTGGCTGCTGGTGGCCACTCACGTGGGTAATGCTGCTCTCCTTTCCCACCTCTGCAGGATGCTCCCCTGGCTCTCACATCCCATCCTTGCTCTGTCCGTGCACACACAAATGCAGGTGCAGAAACAGCTTTACCCCGTATTTGACCTTCTTGCCCAACCTGCCAGGGTGCAGAGGGCTGGGAGTGGACAGGACACAAGATAAGGCACGTGGTCAAGGTTGCCAGGTTTAGGCAGGACCTGGGCAAGACCCAGAACCAAATCCCATCTTCTGTAGAGGAGGCCATGCCCATTTCCTGCAGCTTTTACTCAGACACGGAGAACAGCACTTTTGCACAAAATTAAAGGTTCCTTCTGGCCTACCTCACTTCTCTATCCTCTCTCACTGTGCATTAAGAAGATGGTTTCCATACCTGAGCTTCTGTAACTCAGTTGTTGTTGTTATTATTATTATTACAATTTTAAGCAATACTTTTTTCTTTTATCTACACAACTTTCCAGTTGTGGGGTGCTCTCTTTGTGCCAAGCCACATAGCATTCTCCTAGAAATCCCTGCTTAATTCTTTATTGTGTCTGGAACTACTCAGAAATGCTTAATGTATTTTAGACCACCAGTGTGCTAGGATTATTGTCTGATACACTGACCAATATTGACTTATTTTATCTTAGTATTGTCCAGACTGTCTACATTTCTATATTATCACTTCTCCCATGTTACAATGTCCTTGGGCTAGATCTAAGCTCTTTCCTATCTTTGTTTGTACAGCATTTATCACAGTAGAGTCCTCCTCCGTGAGCAGTGTTTTTAAACACTTGGGCTATATGTATAATAATGCTTTATTGCAAATGTTAGCAAAGCACCTCTTTGAATGAAAGCCAGGTGTGAAATACAGGTGAGTCATTCCCAGTGATCCAGCTCTGCATGTGAACTTTCCCATTTCAGAAAGGCAATGCTCAGGTGTGGGTTTTATGCTTGTGATTCTTCAAAGCAACCTGACAGAGGAGATTTATACTCTTCTTAGTCCCACTTCTCTTCCAATCTGATGATCACGGAGCAGTAGCTGAAAACATTGATAGCACCTGGGAAGCCCAGCTGAGACTGGGTCAAGTGTCAAATAGATACATTGACTGAAATCTTGATATCTCCAAGTCAAAAAAATCATCTTTGAGTACAGCAAAGGCAAGACTTCACAGAGTGAAATTCAAACCAGCAGTCATGAAACACTGCAGAAGAGAATGGATGAATTGGAGAATGGTGTGACTGAAAAAAAGATTGTATCAGCTGCCCTTTGGGAAACTATTTAGAAAAAAAAAAACTTACAAATCTCGTGTCAAGGAGTGCCCAGGTGTCATTGGAGATTAGAGATTGGAGTTGGGATAATGGAGGGAAATACTTTTAATTGAATAGGTTTTAAAGTTTTGCAAAGCTGACTGAAACCAAAATCTCACTTTTCAAGTGCTAAGGGCCTTGGATGCCTAATTTACATGGGCATCTTGGAGAGCTTGAAGCATAGGCACTCTTGAAAATCTTTTTTCATTTTTACATAAAACTTGGTTCTTTTCTAGACAGCTCTTATTGAAAATCATTATTACAACACTTTGGAAAAGCTCTCACTAAATTGCTTTATAGTCTGAAAGAGAGGGAAAAAAACAATACAGAGGATCACCATCAGGATTATTTTGCCCTGCCATTTAGAGAGAACAGTCACTGGTCACCAAAAGATATATCCAAGAACTTCCAAAGAGTGAGTCCAGCACCAGCACTGACCAGGACTGCATGTTTGTTCAGCATGCCATATTAATCTGGAAAACAGATACTAGTGTTCCTGCACTTGGATGGGACACAGGTCTGTTTCTGGCCATGTTAACCCACTATTAATTTGATGATTATACACTCAGTTCACCTCACTGTTCTTTGTGGCATTACAACCCAGGAGTGCAGAAAGGAGAGATATTTGCTATCAAAGGTAGTTTCATACTCTCCCATATATGACAATAACTGACTAGGTGCTTTCTGCTCATTTTATACTATAGTGTAAAATAAGACACTAAAATGTTACATGTTTGATTAAGGAGATGATAAGGATTATTAGTGGAAAATCAGATTTGAAGATTTTAAGGATGCATTAACATTCAGATACTTTGTTGCTGGCTGGACGGAATTCACTCATAAAAATGACAGCAAAACACAGTGTCTCACTCTATTATTCATTACTTGACAGAAATTCAGTCCTGCATAAAGGCTAGGTAGAAACTGGAAAAGGAAAAAAAAAAAAAAAAAAAAAAAAAAAAAA
>VXBR01009075.1:1068978-1118183 GCA_013400215.1 Cisticola juncidis
AAAAAAAAGAAAGAAAGAAAACAACAACAACAAAAACCCTCGAACAAAACTAAATGAAACAAAAATAAAAAATCCAAAACCCACCAAAACCCCCATACCAAACAACAAAACAAACAAACAAAAAACCATAACAACAACAACAAAAAACGCACCTAAACTCAATGCCTCTTGTTTCAGATTAGGGCCCTGTAGACAAATCTTCAAGAGAAAAAAAAAAGGTAAAAACCTTGCTAAAATCAAGAGCTCAAGACACTCCAGAGCTCTGAGCACTGAGGTAACTTGTCTGATTTTTAGTGTTAAGGGGTTCTTACTGCTATCTCTGTTAAAATAGCTCTTTCTCAACACTAAATATCTGCATGTTGCAGGCTCCTACTTCCAGACATGTAAAAAGGCAAAGCCCTGCTTTGCCAGCCCATGGAGAATGGTAAAGATACTCTGATGGACACTTTGTCCTCATTAAAGGCAGCAACTCCTAGCGATAACAAGAAAAGGAACATGACTGCATGTCCTCTGCCTGGCCTTTCTGAGGTGAGCAGGCACTGTAACTGGCAGCCATACCAACCCCTCCTTTTCCTTTTCCAGCAGCCTCAGATTCTAGTCAGAGCTAAGGTACAGAACAGCCATCATTTGTGTCCACAGATGCAAACAAAAACCTGGCCTAAGCACCAAGAAGCCATTATTGGATTCTGAACTGCCTTGACTCCATGCCCTTGAGTCTGCAGAAGAATGTCTGGGGCAGAGAGTCTGACGAGTGTGAGTGTGGGTGTGTTTGAACAGCAAAGCTAAAGGTACCCCTGGGGTTGTCAAGGCACTAATTTATCTCTTTTCCCTGTGCAGCAGCAAATAACCCCGATAAAGCATCCACAGCTGGGCTATGGATGCACCTGGAATGGGAGGCTTCCTCCCACTCTGGCAAATCTAAGCCTCCCTCAATTACACCTCTGCTTTGCTACAGCAAATACACATCTAAGGTGTAAGCAGACCTGAGCCTGAAGCACTGACCTGATTGAGACCTCAGCTGGAGCTGGACTATGCCCAATGACAGCTGAATATTTCTTTTTTTGTTTATACCTGCTTTTTATCTTGTTTGTTGCTTGGTCTTAGCACAGCTGAATTATTTCCACTTTTTATCCTCTGGAGAAACATCCATTGACTGCTGTAACATCTTGCTTAAAGGAAGATGGTGCTGAGCAGAAATTGCAGCTGCTGTGGTGACACAGTGTGTTGCTGTGCCCAGCTGCTGCCTGTAGCCAAGGCATTTTAATACAGGTTTCTGCTTTTAGGACAGTAGAAATCTGTGGTTATCAGAGTACTTGGGAGAGCTGGGTTTGTTGTGTCTGCCTAAGAGAAGGGTAAGGGAAAACAGAGAATCTTGCTGCTGCCTGTAACCCTCTAATGGGAGATTACAGGCAAGACTGAGCCAGGCTCTGCTTGGTGGTGGGATGAGAGGCAGTGAGCACAAGTTGCAGCAGGAGAAATCCTGATTGGGTAGGAAGAAGCATTTTGCACCACAAGGGTTGCCAGACACTACCCAGACAGTTTGCATGGAAGTTCCCCACAGAGACTGCCAAAACATGACAGGACAAGCCTCTCAGATACCTGATCTAGGTTTTACCATTATGAGCAGAGGACTGGACTACCCAGCCTTCAAAGCCCCTCCCAGCATGAATGATCCTGTGAATCTCTCCTTAGAATTCGATATACAAAAAACAAGAAGATCCGTTCCAATAAAGCTGCACAGGCACAGATACACCTGGGTGAGCATCCAAGATAGCATTGGGGGGATTTTTATACAGGCAAATGCTTTTTTACATGGCAGGTAGTTTCTCAAGATATCCTCTCAGTGACGTATCTGTCACAATAACCTCTGACTTGCAAAAGCCTTTTGCTGTCAGGTGCTGCTGGGAGCCAGGAGACATTTACCTGGGGATGCACCACTGCCCAGAAAAGATACTCTATCTTTCCCAACCTCCAGGTCTGAAGTTACTAACCATGCCTTGAACCATCCCATGCCTCCCATCTCAGGGAAAACATACAGTAATTGGAGGTAACCTTTCACTGGAAGGTAAACTAAAACAAGTTTGATTTGGGCATGGAAAGTGCACAAGGATTACTGCACCTCAAATCTATGTGTGACATGCATGTGATTTGTGAATCTGGGAACAATATTCATAACTTCTTACATAATCCTGTTCAGGAATGCTCAGTGTCTGTGCCCAGATCCAGCAGAAAGTTAATTTAAAAAAAAATTATATTATACTTTATATTTTACTTACAACTTGGTAAGAATTTTACAGCCACAGACTTTTAAGCTAGACTTTTTAGGTGGTTTAATTTTAAAGAACAATACACATAACACTGTCAAGCTTCTGCAGATTAGGACAGTGGTTGTAGATGTGGCAGGTCAAGTAGTTTGAAAAGTCATTCTTGTTCTCACAAAGTTGACCAGTTGACTGGGGCCAGAATATGATAAAAAGAATAACTGGATTCATCTTATTCTTGAAAACAGGTATAAATCTTTTATTGGAACAGCACTAAAAAAGTGAAATTAAGCAGAGTTCTGGACAATTTCATACTTAATTCTAATGTTCATCTCCACAATTTCATTTGCTTCACCCTATTTGTATGCTCCCGTATGCTTCTGTTTTTTGACAAAATGCCCAAACATAACTGTAGGTGACTGACATCTCAAAGAAATCTCCAGTCAATGGACTGCTAGGCCAGTTTAAGTAAAAATTATGATTTTTTAAATTTCTTCAGGCTAAAGATAAAAACAAACTGACTATTTGAAATATTTATTTAATCATTTCTCTAGGAGGGCAGGGAGGCTCAGTGGCACTTCCCCTCCAGGAGGTGCAAGGTCAGGGATGCAATATGTGTAGGTGATCCCAGAAGGCAGAGCAGAGAGGGGCACATCTGAAATGGTGGATTTGGAAGAGAGAGGGGTTGTCTGCCATGGGGTGCCAAATGTCACCCTGCAGCTCCATTTGTGCATGGTGGGCATTGTTAAACCTGTATATCTCTGTTGGACTTGCCCAGCGCCTGAGAAAACTGCAAAGCCCAATTTCAGTGGCACATGATGCTCAACATCCAAATATGGTCCATGTGGAAGTTCATGGGAACACAACTGCCTCGTGACCAACTCTGTGAGCTACATCACAACACAAAGCACCAGTGTGAACCCTACAGTACTCTGCAATAAACCACTTCTGCAAACAGGATCACTATTATACAAAATCAGGTTTGCATGTTTTAACCATTTTTATTTCCTTCAGTGAGTAGAAAAAAATATCAGATGAGGTGACAACATCCACCAGATTGCGACTGCAGACTACTCTCTTCTTTTCACTAGTCTTGGGGAAAAAAAACAACAAAACAAAACAGAGAATTCAGGCAGAAGGGCTTTTTTCAACAACCAAAGTGGTTTCTTCTATAATGTGCATTCCATGTTATAGATTTTATACTCTAGACATCTTTGAAAAGTCTGGAGACTTTTCAAAGGGAACAGGTGACAGATATGATTTAGGAACTTGGAGAGTTAACAAATTCAGAGAACTCCACGACTTTATGTGTTTGAGTGTTTTTAAGTTTAAGTCAATTCTCTTAGGAAAATTTTAGATTCAGGATTTTACACTTTATTTTGAACAGATCATGTAAAGTAATCTTGAGACACCACACTAACCTGGCACTGCAGTAATGGGCTTAAGGTGAGGCTGAATAAGAAGATGAAGGATGTATGTAACATGAGCTCATATGGTCTAAGCCTCTAGGTTTATTAGATGCAGAAATAACTTTGCAAACCCAGGAGGAGTGTCTGGAGATGAATACATCAGTATTGTGTACCAGACAGTGCACTGGGTAATTTGAAAGTCACAACTGCTTTCTGAAATTCTGTGTGTTCAAAATTCATACCTCATTAATATTTATATTGGAGTCTGATAAGACCTGCAAATATTTAGTGTTTAAGTAGGCAATACTTTAATTAAGGAAATGTGCTTTTAAGTGCTGTTTTGAGTGCACCTGGCAAAGACTGGACAAAGCTTGATGTTTCTAATTATTCAGGCTGACTAAGCACAGTGATTCACAGAGAATTACAGAAGAGTGCTGGATGAACCTAAGTGACTGCTCATGGAAACCACAGTAGATGAATGCCACTCAGTAATTACATCTGAAATCTTTGTCATGCTTAGACTTTGCATTTAATCATTGTGTCAATGTCCCAATATCAACTATAACAGAGTAAATTGTCTTTTGTATGGCATCAGCTAATCAGGGAAGAGCCACAACCTTGCTTTGCAAGGTCAAGTCTACCCAAAGAGCTGTTTCTAGCAACAACCTCCAGTCCCTCAGTGTTGTTATGATCAACAGGTCACTGACAGCCCTCAAGGTCACAGTTATCAAGGTAAGGGCCAGACCCCTGTCAAGGGACTCCTCCTAGAGCCTAAATAATCAGCACAGCCCTTTCCAGGGTAGCAAATAAGAGCAGATGTAAAAATGGGCTTGAGGGAGGTGAGTGAGAACGAGGAAGGCTTTGGCCTTTGTTATTGGAGAAATCTGAAAGGAAGAAGACGTGAATGATTTATGTGTCTAATTGGGCACCACAGGACACACATTTTCCCTTTGCCTCTACCCACTCCTCACAGAATGCTGCCAGGGAAGCTGTGGATGCCCCATCCCTGGCAGTGTTAAAGGCCAGGTTGGGACACTGAGCAGCCTGGGATGGAGGGAAGTGCTCCTGCCCATGACAGGGGCTGGAACGAGGTGATCCCTTCCAACCCAAATCATTCTATGACTCTATGAAAATACCCACGTCTGTAAGTCAAGTCCAGAAAGACACAAAAGCAGTGGATTCCTATTTAATTTTCCAGTCATTGGTTAAATAATATAGATTACAGCATATTTTTTTTTTCTGTGGATCTTGTCTGTACCTTCTCAGATATATTGAATGTGTGTTAGAAAGCACAATTGAAAAGACAAATGTATACATTTTTTCTAGTTAATTCCCTTGGTAACAATGTACCTAAAATTAAATTTACTGGGCTTTATTAGAAAGCCTATCCCCTTTCTTCATTTTTAGTTACAGCAGAAAGCTCATAAAGAATGGTACTATCTGCAATTTGCCAAAGAAGCTAAACCAGAAGCTATTAGGGACCTTACAGGATACCTACTAACTGCAAACCAGCATATTATTTTCACATTATATCCTACAACTCCTACTTGAAATGTGCTAGAGCATCCACTCGGCTGACTAAATTGAGCATAGAATATAAATCTCACAGATTTCTGCATAGCATGGATTTTCCTGCTGAAAAAGGAAGGTTAGATGCCTGCCATGAAATATAACACTTCCACAGGTACAAGCAGCTGCTTCAACTAAGTCCATGTCACAGGTTAAGAAGTGGTAAAGGTTGCTACTGATTTGTATTTAAGGTAACTGCAGATAGGAGGGTATTTAAATTGGCAATAAGGAATCTGCAATTTTGAGATGATGATGATGAAAATAGCAATAACAACAACAACAGCAGCAACAACAATAATAACAATATCATTTAACAGATATTATCATGTCCCTAAACTGATGGCTGAAATGACATATTTACTTGGAGGACTTCCCAACCACTCTGCTTTTAAAAGCCAAATGAAAAAGAAGAGTATCCCAAATTGTAGTTGGAACAAGGATACAAGAATGTGCCAGGGTTAGGGGCATTATGTTATTGACATGAGAATAATTAATATTATCAGTCAGACAGTGGACATCATATAGAAGCCATAGCAGGGATGAAGTGTTGGAAACACTTTGTGTTAGCAGTGATGCTACTGTCATTTATGTTCTTTCAATGAATTACTCTTAAAAACTGGGGTTCTCACTCTGTGTTTAAAGATAAAACAAAAGCTTCCAAAAAAGTGGTTATTGAATACTCATAGGCTCAGAAAAATCAGCCAAATATTTACTGAGAAACACTGCCTGCAATACAAGACCACAAAGCTTGTGAAATTGAGCTCACAAGTATTTGGGACCCACAGAACACACTGGAGTGAGAGGCAAAAATTTGCTTGTTTTCCATGAGGTTGTAACTGGACTCTTGATCTGCAGTTCTCCAGACAGTGAAGGTAATGAACATTTATAACATGGAGAATAAAACCAGTCCTGTTGGTTCTGGCTAGTCAAAGAATGTTCATTCTTTTTTGGGTCCTGAAACACCATTTCATAGACGTGTGGAATCCCACATAGAAGGTATGAGCACATTGCATAACCATTTTTTTATCTCTTCAGGAAACCCAGACCACAGCAAGACACACAAGGACAAAGACATTGTGATCAGCCTGCTCCAAATTATAGCCAAGGCAGCACAGCCTGACCTCCTGTTACAGGGGGAAGTAGGGAGAATCCCCACCTTTCACCAGAAAAATGTGGGACAAGACACTTCCTTTGTTTCAAAAAAAAAAAAAAAAAAGAAGCAGGGACTCTCCTTCCCACTGAGCAGTGGGGTGGCAGGTTTTATTTGGAAATCCTTTCTCAGCTGTGCAGTTGCCCACAGCCCTGTGACTTGCCTGTGCTGCAAGTGAGATGTTACTACTCATCAGTGAGGCATTACCTTGCAAATCAAATCCCATTGTAAGCTCTGACACCAAGCTGCATACGTAGTAAAAGGCAGATAAATTATTATCCAAGCTCTGTACATCCCACTGGACAGCTGCCTTTGGGAAAA
Organism: Cisticola juncidis; assembly: GCA_013400215.1. Classification (NCBI taxonomy): domain Eukaryota; kingdom Metazoa; phylum Chordata; class Aves; order Passeriformes; family Cisticolidae; genus Cisticola; species Cisticola juncidis. The sequence goes on from VXBR01009075.1 coordinate 1,075,689, forward strand.
GCTGTTCTAGTAGACATTTATATTAAAGATAGGAAACTATAAAGAAGACATACAGTTACTTCTTGTTCTGTAAATCACTGGAATAAAATTTAGAGATTGGCAAATGTGCCATATGCGTGTGTGCTAAAAAACTAAGAAACATTTGGTTTTCTCTGTTCTGCACCTTTATATTTTCTGGGTCTGAAACCATTTGAGCATTGCTTGGCTGTGCTAAATCATTAGCATGTAGAGAAAACAAAGTTTCTCTCTTGGAGATTTGACTCTAGCTTTTGATGTTTTATGGCTTTTGCTTCATCTGGAATAAGTTATTTGGTTATAAACAAGTGCTTTTTTGAGCCTGAAAAAATATATTGACAAGAATGAACATTCTTACTGGAAATTGAATGTATTACCTAACATGTTAGCAATGACAAGGATGTGAAAGGAATGTGGGACATACATATAAAGAACTCATAAATAGAAGGCATTAATAGTTTGAAATGTTGAAGCTGTATTTTAGAGGTCATGCCAAAATATTCATGACTTCATAGTGGCCCAAGAGTGGTTCTTAACCAATGCATTACACGAATTTTAATAGTAAATTCTACTAAAGCCCACTCTCTTATTCAGGTGACTTAAACTTTCATTTTCAGGCGCCTCAAAAATAATGTGTTTATATTCAGCACCCCTATTTAGAGCTTGCATATTTAATGCATGGAATTGTCCATGTCCTATCTCTTCTCTATTATTAACACGACATTAACTAAGCCCAGTCAAAGTGTCCAACTAGGAAAGGTGAGATCTAAGGCTCAGCCCCAGCAGAGATAAATAAATAGTATGCAATAGTCACATTTAATATTCATATCTTAATAATTTAATCTCTAAGGGAGTGAGAGGCTATAAACCTCGTCTTCCATGTAAGTGTTCTAGCAGCCAGGCTCTGGGATCTGCACAGCCCTTTTCTTTGACTCAGACCAGAGGTAACCCTTTCCACAGCAGCAGGTTAGCATTAGCAGGGTAAACTTTGGACTAGATTTTCCTGAATGCCTGCTCACTTGGACAAGAGCTCTGCTGACAAACTAGACAGGGACAGGGAGCTGGTTTGCCAAGGACCTTATCAATGCACATTTTGCAGGTTGCAACCCTGTCTTTCGAAAGGCTGGAGAGTGTGTGAACACTGGAGCTGTGCTATGCCAAGTTTTAGATAATTTTATTGATTAGCAAAGTTGCAGCCATGAAACCCTGGTCTTGTTTACAGATAAGAGTGAGGTTCTGATCCTGCATGTTACCTTGCAGAGGTCCAGCTGCATCCCCCACATCTTTAGTAATGTGAATTTTTTCTCTCTTTCAGCTGTGCTTTGTGACCAGGGCTGCATAATGTACAGACTTGTCTTAGGTTGCAAAGTCACAAGTCCCTATGGTAGGGCCATTCCTCCTTGCTGCTTTTCTTGTTTCAACCAATTTTCTCATTTATTCCATTTGCTACTGTCTAAGATAAATCCTTCGTGTAGGATTCCAGAATACCCATGAGTTGGGGTGTTTGATTTTGTGAACTTTGGACACCCAGTGCAGGGCTGAGGACTCTCTGGGGTGCTGAAATAGGCAGTGCAGTGCTGGGCTCTGCCATGGGTGGATCAAGTGTAAGAACTTGCAGTGAACACACTGTATTGACATAAAAAAATTGAAATATATCTAGCCATGATGGAGCTACTTCCTGGTTTTCTTATGAAGAACCAGATGTACATGAAGCACCACAAAGTCCAGTCTGCATTTGGGGTGTGATACTAACGTACAATTTCTTTCTATTTCTCCTCTTATTGCATAATCTGATTGGTTTCATTCCACATGATACCATGATAGTGCAAATGTCATTTTGTTAGACCATCACCTTCAAGGGAGGAACTCTGTGGACTTTAAATAGAGCAGATAAGAAAGCACAGGCCGCAAGCAGAAGGAGAAACCCTTATTTAAAATTGAGCAATAGTCTCACAGGTGCATGCCAAAATCTTGACTGGTACTCAAAGCTCTGAGTTCCCTGGTACAATTGTGGCTGGATGGAGTGTCTGAAATCTCATTTTCTTTACATTATGTTGCATTGCACAATTTGTGGTTTTTAAAATAATCTTTCATTATTTGAGTTGCATTTATTTTTTCAAATAATGCTGCAGCTGCAGATGCCATTGGTATATTTTAAAAAAACCACAGGGTCACAAAACCCACTCACAGAAATAAACATAATGTAAGCACCTATAAAGCCCTCTCAAAGTTGGTACAAAATGATCTGATCATAGCTGCATTTTGGACAACTAACCAGGTAATGCTAAAAAGCTGTCTGTCTGTGTATGTCATCAAGACAAAAAGTTGACTTTGTTGTCTTTGCAAAAGAGAAACAATAATCAGAAAACCAGAAGCAGCATTTTTAAAGGGAATTGGCAGTCTTATGGTGTGTGCTCAACACTGTGCAAACCTGACTTGAATTTCTTATTATAAAGTTTCCTATTTATAGTGGAAAAGTAGGATTTATAGTTTATTTTTAATTATGATTTATGATTCATAATGTCAAATATTAAAGAAATGAGAGTGTCTCTGAACTCTTAATCTTTTTAACTATTAGATGGGGAAGTTTTTCTAATACATGGTATTGACTGATGTTTTTTACCTATTTGATGATTAACTTCTGAAATCAATTTGGAGCTAACACTGCAAACTGGCTTTGAAAGTAGATCAAAGAAGGATTTCAGAATTACTTTATTGTATTTTCTGTCATGCTTGTGCAGTAATCTGAATAAAGAGGATTTCAGAAGATGAGGGTGATTTAAAGTGGATCATTGGTAAGATACTACACAGTGTTTACATCTAACAGATAGAAATAAGATGATCTTGCATCTCATTTGGATGCTGAGGAAAATATATGTTTTCATTGTAGATTCTACAGGTAACAATAAAATAGAGACCACATTTCACATTAAGAGAGACACCTAATTTATCAGATTCTTTTCTGCTTCTGAATAGTGGGAGCTTAAAAAATTGTGTTAACTGCAAATAAGCTGCAGTAGGTACTATTAATGATATTACAAAATCTGAGAAGAATAGGGTTTTTCCAGATAAAAGTGCCTTTAGAGGAATACACTGGCTGACTTATACAAATCCTTTTCCTAATGCAGTGCTCTCACTGACATCGTAATTTCATTATGCACTGACACAATGAATGTACCTATTGCACACAGAAACTACCACTTTCTCAGCCCCATGGAGTTGTTTTTAAAACTTCCCTCTGAGAGACTTGAATAATCTTGAGAGAAAGGGGGAGTTCATGGCCTGGTGTGCTTAAAAAGAGACCACCTGTAAATCTGAACTTTGAGGCAGGGGCTGTTGCACGCCAGGAGTGTTGTGGAGGGTGATAAACCTGTGATTGCATTTCAGATGACACACCTATATAAAAGGAACACCTATAAATAGTTTATGGAGGGTTAATTAGTGTTACCAGCATGTTACAGACATAAATAGATAGACACATGCACCCCAACAGAAAGCAGCAGGTAGGGATGAGATATTGTTTTAGACAGCCTGTTCACCTGATGGTCTTGCTGCAGTTGGCTACAGCAATTTATTAAAAAGTCTATTAATAATGTAGATAGATGTAAGCTAAATTTATACACTCCAGCTGACTGCAGCATTCCCTACAGAGGTTTGGATCACTTTGGTGTGAGCTGGGAACAAAAGTCAGGTCACCTGGCAGGGGTGCGAGGGCTGCTGCTGTAAAAGCAGAGGGCAAGCACAAGGGTCCTGCTGGAGAAATGGGCTGCAAGAGCCCAGCTCCATGGACACAAACGTCTTTCTGTGCTCTGATCTGTGACAAGGCTCTGCTGGAGCACTGGTTTCTGGTCTCTGGGCTGGTGCAGAATTACAGCTAATAAAAATTCATGGGCAGTTCATGGAGCCATGGCTGCAGGGACTTCAGTCAGTCCCTGCATCCCTGCAGTACAGACACATTCTCCCTTTCTCTGACCCTGGTGAGCTGTAGTGTGGTACAACAGGAGAGAGAGTGGATGCACTCAGCCCCAAACAGCCTCTGACTGCCTGCTCCTTTGAGGATAAGAGATATGGATGTGAGCTGCCCGAGGGTGAGCATGAGCCTGAATCCAGTTCCTCTAGTGTATGTAAAGACACTTGTAAAAGGCAAGAAGAGCAAAGTCTTACTCAGTTTTCATTTGCTTTGGGAGACATTTCAATTGAGGACTCAATGGCCTTATCTCTGTGTCTCCACACTAGACAAGTCTGGGCTTTCAAAGTATTTTCAGCCACTGGGCCAATACTGGGCTTTCAGTATTTTAAAGATGAGCAAGGTGCAACCCTCCCTTACCACTGGGCTGCTCTGCTCTCCTTCCTGGAGTGCCCACAGTACCTGTTCAGCAGTAGTGCTGCTCAGCATGAAATCACCTCCCTAAATTAAACCCAGTTTTTGTGGTTTCTAGGTGTACTTATATTTCCTACATGTCACAGGGTAGGACTGCTAGCTGTAGGGAAAGTGAGGCAAGGGGTGTGTGTGTGGGGTAGAGAGGGAAGGAAACAGGCTGTGGTAGCCTGGATCACTGACACTCTCCCAGAAGACAGCAGCTCCTGATTCTCTGGATTTTCCAACTGAACAGGGAGAAAGCGGATGAATATACTTTTAAATTAATAGGACAATTCTACTCTTTCACAGTGGGTTTTTTTCTGTATATTGCTAAAAGTGGTTCTGTGATTTCTACCTACTAATTAACCTCTTGCCCATTTCAGGTTTCCTTTTGCAGGACTGCATCTGCTGCTAATACATATGGCTAGGACTAATCCCCTTTAAAATGTTATGTTAATTAGAATTTGTCATTGACCTTTCACTTTCACATAGATTGTGGCTCGAAGGAATCTTTTTCACTTATTACATTATAATTCTGCTTTGTGGTGGCCGTGTTGTTCCTTTCATCACACCAGCTGAAAAGCTGTCTCGCCTTTCTGGGGGATATATTTTGGTTCCCTGCTCTAAGGGGACCTCCAATCAATCTTTCATTATTTTCTGAGGATTACAGAGAGGACAAAGACAAGATTTTTCTGAGTGTTTTCTGTGCTACCCTGTTAGAGGCAAATTAGAAGAGTACAAATCCAAATCAAAACCATACCTGGCATCACCAGACTCCCTGACTCATCTTTTGTCTTCCCCTCCTATCACTGGGGTATCTCTGTGGCTGAGTGGATTTCTTCTTGGAAAAACCTTAAAGCTCCATCTACAGTACATGTTTGGATTTACAACAGAAATTTACAGTAGGAATTGTAGTAAAAAGCCCAGTGACAGTGGAAAATGCAAAGGATGGGGGAAATAAAGAGAAATTTTTAATTGTTGCTATTTATTCACTTCAAAACTAAAAAGAAGGTACCAATATTTCAAAATGAGAATCAACAGGGAATTTAGCACTCAACACAATATTTAAAAAACCCACACGATGTTGAAGCACAACAAATTAAAAGGCAGACACTGTTCAGAAAAGCAAGTATGTTACTAGAGAATATCTCTGTAAAATATAAGTGTGGTTCAAAATCAAGAGAGACTGTTGTTTAAATAAAGCAGCAGGAAGCTTTGCCTTTCTTATTATACAATAGAGTGACAATTGTCAAAATGAGAGTCTGGTTTTGGGGAGAAACAGTTAAGGAGGAAAATATATTTTGAGTAATCAGTCAACCGAAATTCAAGGTACAATTGCTAGGATCCAGGTTTTGATCTCATCATCAGGAATGTGAGTTAGGAATAAGAATACTGGTTTACCCTACGAATCCTGGTGATACTGAAGAATTATTGCAGATTTTTATGCCACCATTACAGTGATCACAAATTGACCACTCATGTTAAAATCTTTAGAAAGAAGAGAGGCTCTCTTCACAATCACAGCAAGTGTCCTGCCCTGCCACACTGTGATAATTAAGGAAAAGAGCTCTTGTGGTAAAATGTTCAAACAAGTTGTGGTGAGCTGATGACAGGCAACACAGAGCTTTTTCTCCAGCAAAGCAATGCCTGTTTAGTTTTACCCGAGTATGCAACCCTCCTGTAAGTACAGAAAATTTTGTGTCTTCAAAGAACAGTAAGTAACCTGCATCTGTCTGATAGTTAAGCAGACCTTAATTACTTGGTGATTATGAAAACACTAACTATCCTTAAGAGACCTGAAGGTTGCTCTGGGCAGACTGACTACTCAGCAATAGAGCCAGTGCAGTCAGTCCAGAAGAAATCATGTGGGAAAACCTACACTTTAGAGGACATAATTTGTATTTCAAGGTTTGCTCTGTACTTCAAATTTTGCTGAGAATTCTCCTTCAGGTAAAGAGCCATTCCACACATGTTCATTGCTATTCTAATTCCTGCTTTCATTTAATTTTTAATAGCTAACAAAACAATTTGGCTATCTTATTTGTATTAATGCTGTAAGCCTTAAGAAACTCCAGAATTCTTTCAGCTCGCACCAACATAAACCTACAGAACTCAACCCTTAGTATCTGAAAATTTATGGCAAGTAATTCAGTTGGCATGAAATGATACTACTTAAGTATTAAGCGTACCCACATATATAAGATTTCCACAAATGTTTGAATTGTGAGACCTTACATTACCATATTTGCTTGTATTAATACTTTCTATCAAATAAAATTGCATGTTCAGTATTTTATTGTATTTAAATCTCAGTGTGCATTATGTAACTGCTTATTAAAAACACAGGTGTGAATTCCACCCTCAAGAGATAAAGTGGTTTGGGGTATCTTCTGTTTTGATCCTGTGAAGTTAGAGACTTCGTAACATTTGCAAAGGTATCTTTTGTTTTGCTTAGGAATTTACACCTCAGTTATTTAAGATAAAAGTTACTTGGACCCTTGGTATGCATCCTGCACTCTGTGACATTCACACAGGCACTTCGAAATTTTACCTTGTGTCATTCTGACCCAGGTATTGGTGAAAGATCTGGGTGGCATTTGTAGTCCACTGAAACAGACATCTAGGACACGACTGAAAATAATGTCAAAAGTACTGAAAAACTGTAGACAAAAGCCAGATTTGCACCATCACTGTGAAACAAGACCACTATTTCCTGGCCAGCTGACATGTGGAGGGTGGAGTAGTCAGAAAGCAGAAAATCAAAGAAAGATTTCCCCGGGTGGGATTTCTCTCATAAAATGCTCTGAGTGGAGTAGCAGGACGTTCACTGTGTCAGCCCAGCAGCACCACCTTGTGTACGTGTGCTCACGTTTCCCCGTGTATTACCTGCAAGGACCCCGTGAGGTTTGCAAGTTCTAGTGCACATCCTGCTGAGTAGTATATTACATCTTGCATATATATATATATATATATAAATTTTAGACATATGTCAGTTGTCAAGGAACTAAAATACTTCTTATTGCCAATAATATTTATGTGCACACAGTATTGATATGTGCATGTTTCACTCCATCTCCAGACTGTATTAGGGATATTTTCACAGGGTAGTATGTGCATCTCTGCAGAGTTCTGTTTTATTCTTACAATGAAAGCTGAAACAATTTTTGGTCAGTCTGTTTTTATCATAATGTAAGTTTGATCCATAAATAATTTGTGAACCACTGTATGAAACTTGTTCTAGATTTCAGTACAGCTGGAAGAATTTACTCCATGGGTACAGAACTGGGTGTCCATGAAGGTTGGAAGATGTTTCTAGATCGTGACATAAAACTGTGCTCCTTTTTCTGTTTTCAGTACTTTCAGACTTGTCTAGTCTGAAAGCTTATACTAGCTTATACTCAGTACCTTCAGAGCTGTATTAAGGATGCCATCTGCAGACTGAGGACATACCTTAAAACCCTTTAAAACCTCTGTTTTCAGAAAAAATCATTCTGAAAATAGAAAAGCCTAATGTGGATAAGACTGAGAATATAGAATGTGATGAGAACTCACACACATTCATACTGAGAAACATCTTTGTTTCTATTTCTATAACATGACATCTGTCTGGTTAATGTGTGCTCAGTTTGTGTTTTCCCCTCAAGAAGATTCCACAATCAAGATTTTGACTTGTCAGGACCATCCATGAGTGATCCACAAAAGGCAAGAGAGACAACATATTCCTAAGCTTGCATCTAGGGTTTAAACCTTACTCTGTAAAAGCTTTTATTTGCTTTGAAGGATAGTAAGGTAACAAAGATGCTTAATGTAAGTTGTCTAAAATATTTTGCCAAATATAAATATATACTTTGTACATGCTGAACCACTTCACTTTGGCACCAAGGGTAGTCCTGAACATGCTCTGCATGCTTGCCTTTGTTGCTTAGGACAGAGGAAACTCTGTATGGAAAAAAAAAACCTGCTTAAACTGTGTTATGAATCACTATTATGAAAAGTAGAAAAGGCAAGAAAGTGAGCTCTGCTCTTTACAAATCTTCTCTGCAGGAAAATAATTTTGGGTGATATAACTAGAAGAAGAAAAGATGTGCACCCAAAGAATGAAATAGCCAGTAAAGGGTTTATTTTCTACCATGACCTAGTTCTCTATAAATCTGGGTAACATACTACTGTTTTCGTTACACTCATCTGCCAAAATACTGCCTAAATCAGTATTTGCTGTTGGTAACACCCTTTGTTTCTTCCCTTTCAGACTAGAAACAGGTAATATCTCCCTGCTTGACAGTGTCATTCAGATACTCTCCAGAAACAAAACCGTATTTCTGTGGTGATTTCACAAGGCACATCTAGAGCTCACAGCTCTCAAGGGAATTAAGTTGCTGCTTTGTGGCAGTAAATTCCATTCCTCCTTCACACATGTGGAAACAGAGGTCTTGGAGAGACCATCAAAGCACCCAGACCAGAAGGTAGGTTCTGTGGCTCCCAGCACTGCCTGGCAATAATTCTTAATTGATGTCTGTGTTAAGAAAGTTTTGAGCCAGAGATCTTTACAGTTTTTCCAAACACTTACCACTGTATTCAAATGTTTTGTGGAGTGCTAGTGTTAAACCCTTGCTGAGCAAATGTCTGTGTCAGGTTGTGCTCTCACCCCTGCTGTGACTGCAGATGATCACATCTGAGTTAATCCAGCGTCCTGGAGTGGGGGTAGCCAGGAAACTGCAGGGATGTGGGAAACACTGAGAACACCCTGAGCACACACTTGGGCAGTTAGACCATGTTGGTGCCTATACTGCAGCACTGATGGCTTTTGCTGACTGAATGTAGCTAATTTTTAGCTCTGGCTGCAATCCTTGTAGTCACAGAGCTGATTACTGAACAGATAGATCTTAGTCAACAGTTCAGCTTTTGTCCAGTGAAAGAGGCAGGTTGTTACAGAATCTTCTGTCAGCAAATTCAAGCCCATTAGACCTAGAAACTTTTCCAAGCTGGTCCATCTTGTCTCTCTGTTATTGAATAAACTCTAATAACATTATCATGGCAAGGAAAATACAGCCACTTGCTATTAAAGAAAATGATGAAATTAAATCTACGTTAGTCACTGGAGTGGTGAACACACATCTGAAAACAAGTATTAGTCCTTTCTACTGAGAAGCAGGTGCTTACCAGTTTACAGAAGATATCTCCTTTCATGTCAGTACAGCTTCCTTTTCTTTTCTAAGCTGCACTGTTGGCTAAAGCTGAAAATGGGCAGTTGTCAGTGACAGATTTAAATTACTATTCTTTCTGCATTGACTCTGAAGACTTTTGACACAATGGATTAAATCATCAGTGCTGTTCCTCAGATCAAAAATAAACTCAACAGCAGAAAGCCTGTGTATCCTTGTTCCTGTGTTACCCACACAAGGCCCAGCTCACACAGTTTACTCATGCCCATTTAAACACTGAAAATCACACCCTCCTCAGCTGAAGGCATGTCTGCCTTCCTGCAGTCTGCACCATGCTTTAGATCAGGAAACTGAGCATCCATATAATTAAAAGTTGTTCAGAGTCAGATGGAGAAGACACGAGAGCACTCTGGAGCAAGTCCACCCTTCGTGTGCATAGCAAGAAGCCTGCCTAGCAAGCCCTGCTGCATTCCTTGTTTGCTCCTTGTGTTGCCTTGCTGTGGGAGCACTAACCACTACCTCACTGCTTGGCTTGGCTTCCACAAGCTGTCACATTAAAGGCACTCTGACTGCTCGTGTATCCCACCATGCACAAAGAAACTCAGAAGCACACAGTCCTGTGGGGTTTTAGAGCTCGTTTTCAGGCTCCACTTGACTGTTTTACAGCAGAAAACACATAATGCTGTCACAAGTGCTGAGGATTGGCTTTGCTGAATCAGGGACTCAATAAATGACCTCTTCTTGAACCTTCAAAACTCCATAGCAGTCGTGATGCTATTGACTAAAATGGGTTTCTGACCCTTATTTCACCGATCCCCTTCTTTCAGGCAGCATTGCCAAATACAGAACCACTTCATTCTGCTACAATTGCAATGATGGGTAAACTCTGAAACTATTTCCAAAAGCAGGAAGGTCCAGAAGGCTGTAGCTAGTTAGCCTTTGTGAACACAAAATCACTCTTGACCAACCTGGCAGACTTCTCTGACAACCTGACTAGCTTGATAGACAAGAGGAGAGCAGTGAACGTTTATCTTGATTTTAGAAGGCTTTTTTATGTTTTATGTTTCTCATACCATTCTTATGGTGGAAATTAATGAAGTAGAGATGAGATACACAGGTAAGTGAGGTGAACTGAAAACTGGCCGAGCTACTGAGCCTAGAGGTTTCAGACCAGCAGCACAAAGTCCAAGCAGTGACCAGGCACTACTGGTGCCTCTCAGGGGTCAACATTGGGAAAAATAGTGTTTAATAGCTTCCTTAATGACCTGGATGAAGGGACAGAGTGCATCTCACAAAGTTTGCAGATGATGCAAAACTGGGAGGGGTGACCACTGCAGCAGATTCAGCCTTGACAGGCTAGAATGCTGGCCAGTGAGGAATGTCCTGAAGTTCAACAAAGGCAAATAACAAAAAATACCCCAGGCACTGGAACATTATGGGGGCTAATCAGCTGCAGTGCAGCTTTCCAAAAAATGGCTCTGGGATCCTGGTGGAGGTCAGGTTGACCATGAGCCAGCAATGTACACATGCAATAATTTTACTGTAGAGAGTTACACAACCCAGAAATCTTCCTGGTCTCTGCTTAATATGCCAAAAGAAAGGTAGTCCACAATGCCAAACATGCCATGTCTCATGAAATATTTCTTATGCTAATGGTTGATCATTTGCTTGAATGTTCTGTAGTAAGACTGTTGTAGGAAGAGTGTATTACTGTCTAATAAAAGCCAAAGCTTTCTAAAAACAAAAACAAATGCACAACAACAAATACAGTTTTGCCAAGGGTTTTTTTTCCTTCACTGCTAATATTTCTTCTTTGGAATAATTTAGAAAATCTGTTCTTTTGTGAATAAGGGAAAATCCTAAGTTGCTTCCAAAACACCCCTTTTTATATGAGACACTTTAAGACACATATAGACCATGTCTTAAATTTTTCCAGTTCTCAAATTTCTGTTCCTTCTCCTCCACTAGCTTTTCTATGGCAAATTAGGAATAAGCTTCCTGTGTATTTTCAGAAAAAAAAAAAAAATCTGGTGCTTGGTGCACACTTACAGAAGTGTAACAAATTTAGAAGGACACTCTCACAGCAACCTCAACAGGTAGCTCTGAGTCCTACTTATACAGATGGGTGTCAAAGGCTACAAATCCACTTCACATCTACACCAAGGCAGACCTGAGCTAAAGAAATGCTCACAGTGAGGGAGCACAGCCCTGGAGGCAGAGCTGTGAATGGCCTCCTTTCTGCAGATTATGCAAGACAACTGTGTTAGTCAAACACAGTGGTAGATGGAGGAAGGGTAAGCCTGGAGGAAGACTGGAAACAGCTATGAGCTGCCACCAGGACACTTTATCTGCCCTTTGTCCCTTGTTTGTCTCTGAATTGAATCACAGAATCACAGAATCATTAGGTTGGACGAGACCTCCAGGATCATCCAGTCCAACCCAACCCTAACCTCAACTAAACCATGGCACCAAGTGCCACATCTAGTCTTTTCTTAAACACATCCAGAGATGGTGAATCCACCACCCCCCCAGGTAGACCATTCCAATATCTTATTACCCTTTCTGTAAAAAACTTTTTGAGCTTAGGAACAAAACAAAAGATATCATGGGCTAAATCAGTGGTTCTTGTGGCCAATTGCACCCACAAGGCACAGACTCAGTACTTTGGTAGAGCAAGGCAAAAGGTGAGCCTGAACAGAGGTCTATAGATGATCAATCCTTTTCGTGTGAGTCTCCATTACTCTCCTACCCACCTTGCTGGGATACCCTAGAACACCTTTGGTGGCTTTGCATATCTGGATCAGGCAGCTGTGTTGCTTGCTGGATGTGGGCCTTGAGAGGAGCCAAGAGGCAAACAAGACCTGGTGACATGTGAGATGTCTGAGACACCTGCATAGGCTGGCAGGTTTGCACAGGACCTAGGAAGACTCACTGCTCCCTAGAAGGGCAGGTGTGGCTCACCTGGGGTTCTCTAGGGTTTCTCAAACATGTATGTGGACAACTGGATCCTACTCCCAGTATTTTTTTCAGAAGACAGAGAATGCTAGTGGCAATCATGTCTAATTACAAAATTATCTTTCTTTTTCCTCTACTGTAATACATCTTCAGCTAGTAATATTTGCTTGAGCATGTGTCACCTTCCAGGGCATCTGAAAAATCTTCGCTTTGGCTCTTCTGTCACTTACTAACTGGTAGCTTTTTCTGTTCTCCACCAGCTGGCTGGGGACCTTTTGAGAGAGAGAACAGGGAACAGAGGGCAGAGCAAAGTTGTGTGTTTATGGTGTAAATTGCTATGAACTGCTGGATAAAACAGCACTTTGTAACTGCAGAAAAGCCTGCTGTTCACTCACAAGTGCCTCATGACTGAGCACAGGGATAATGAGTGCCACTGCTCCCTGCCACTCAAATGGCAACAGTCTGGAAAGAAAGGAATATAAAAAAAATTATATAAGAGGTGGCCCCCCATTAAAGGCAATTTGGGGGGCACACAGATGCAGAACTTTGCTCTGACAGGCAGAGTGCTCCTCTGCAGCCTCCTCTGCCACACTGTAGTTCAACCAAGCCACTCTCCTCAGAATGTCAGAGATTTACTTGTTTCTGTTTTTTTTATCAGTTGCACATATTTGAAGAAGATACAGGCAAGTGAGGTGCTGCTTTGTGGAGTTGGCAAAAAGTCCCAAAAAGTAGCATTTCAATGTCCAAACTATGACTGTAGAAATCAATGACTTCATGTCTTACTTCTTCCCTTCTAGTCGTCTCTGCTTCATCTGGAATATGTGGTTTTCTAGGTGTCCTTTTCATTTTCAGGTTCTCTTGTCCTAACGTAAGGAAATGAGAGTACCAGATGCCTTTTAGTCTCCTTACATAGTATCTAAAGCTACAGTTTAAAGAAAAAGATCCCATATTGGGTCAAAATGCTCTAATGATAATATTTTAATCTAGGAAATTGCCATCTGTGGAAACTTGCTCTGTGCTTTGCATGACAAATGCAAAATGTCATTAAACATTTTCCCTTATTCTTTGATCTTTTAAACAAAATCTTGATTTGAATTTGGATTCATTTTGCATTGACATTTCAAAGTGGAAGATGGACACCAGGTTCAGCACTACAGCTATAATTTATTCTGGATGCTGTTACAAATTTTTTAACAGAAACTTGGTTTACAGAAAATACTTCAGGGCTTTACATTTGCTGTGCAGTATTCCTGCCTGTGCAAGAGTTACTGATACCCGTAAGATTCCTCACAGGACAGAAATGTGCATTCACAGCACTGCTTGGGAAATCAGTGGCAGACACAGGTCTTGCTCTTTGGCATAAGAGTAAGATTTTGTTTGTTTCGTCTTTTTTTTGCAATTCAGATCATGTTTTCTATTGTTCCAAACCCTTCATTTAAACTGTACTCAAATCCTCAGGACAAAAACCTTATTCACAAGTCAAATGAAGGGATTTTCCTCTGGAGACTGTGCTCAAGTTATGGCAGAGCTAAGGAAGAAAATATATTGCTATTTAAGCCACTCAGTGTTATTGCTGACCTTATCTCTCACAGATTTGTGCTGTGTAAAACCCCACTGACTACTTTTGTTCTTTGTTGGCATAAAAAAAGTGCTGCAATGGTTTTTTACTCCCCTGTCATTTGTCATCGCTCACCTCCTTTCCACCCCCTGAAATCCGTCCTTTCCCTATCTGTCCAAACCAGTAACATGCCTATTCATCTCCCTTCTCAAGGGCACTAGATTTTCAAATCAGCCTTCTCTTGCCTTCCTCTAGACCTCGACAAAAATGAACAGCTTAATTTAATGACAAAAANAAAAAAGAAAGAGAAAAAGAAAATGTCTCATATATTTCATTCCACATTTGAATGAATAAAATATGTAGAGCTGAAAAATACCATGGAAGCGGCAGGTTAGCCGGGCAAGAGCCCTGTTGCAGCATACCCACCTTCTCACGAAAAGCTGGGCACCATTTCATGCTCATCCCATAATAGGAGATGCTGACTTCCTGGAGAGTGGCTGGAATTCAGGTCTTTGTATGTGACTACCATTCTTTGTCTTCTAATGTGTCAGTCTTTCCAAATAGATAGAGAAGCCTAAGTTAAATGAGATGAATCCAGGCCACACATTAGACAGATGGTTTGGGAAAGAGGCCAGTCTGTTGTGTATTTGAGCAGTGCCTAACAACTCATTTAAGTCCTGTGCAAGAGTAAAGGGAGGTTTGTAAGTGCTGTGTTAGCACAGATGACAGGAATACACATAAGAGCTGACATAAACATACCACATTTAGGTTTTTAGATCTCTTCTGGGGTATGAATGGCAAAGTATCTGAGAAGCAAGATTCATCTGTGACAATTTCAGAATGTTTTACACAACTGAAATGTGAGATGACCATCCTAACCTCTCATTACATGCTCTTCTTTCCACACCCAAGAGCATATTTTACTCCTCACATATGTCTAAATCACACGACTTCGAATAGATTTACAATTCGTGTGGGATGTGATGTGATGTATATACATAAACAATGTAACCTTCCCTTTCAATATGAGATTTTAGAACAGGTGGCTTACATTTGAAGCTCAAATGTGTTTTTAGTATACTGATCTGCACAAGGAGTTCTTCTTAAAGAAGATGAGCTGATGATTTGGATTTATTTTCACATTTATCAGGTACATTTTGAAAAGGTCTCTTCAGAAACTCTCTGCAAATGCAGCTGCTTTTTCAAAGATAAAGTATAATAACTAATTGGATGTCTACAAAAAAGTCTTCTAATGGAGCTGAAACCACAATGACATGAACCCTGACTACAAGTAATTAATTGCAAAATCACATGGCAATGGTCCTGTCCAAGACTGCCTGCCAGTAAGTGCTTAAACAAGGGAGATCTGCAACTAATTTTTTCCTAGTCCTGTAAATCATTGGTTTCTTCACTCAAGACCATTATTTCCACACAAAGTTAGAGTTAAAATGCTTTAATGAGGTTGTTGGAAAGAGTCCTACCTACTCCAATGGATTTGGGGTCAGGTTTCTTGATCCTAGACCAACAAAGCATTTCTTACAGACTTTTTATATGTTCAGATACGTATTGCTCTTTGAAGGGTTTTTTTAGACTTAGCTTTCCAAAGGCTATTTTATAATTCATACTATTTATGTTATGTTACTGCCTCAGAACTCTTTATCTATAAAGATTCAGGTTTTGACTGATGAAGACTCTGTATCTACAAAACAAAAAGCCCTCACTGAATTGAAATCAAAGGCCAAGAAGATATCCCACTAAAGGACTCCACTGACAACTGAATTCTTTACTCTGTCTCATTTTATTTTGCCCAAGCACCAAAAGGATCTTGTTCCACTCCATATGTAAAGGAAGATTTCCTTGGACTTTAGAATGGAAGGCAACACCTGTAAATCTGTGACAATCTTTCTGTATGGCCATATACCATCAACCAAACTCACTAAATGGCTGCCTATCCCCAGTGTGAAAGTGATGGATTTCATTAAAAATCAACAAAAGAAAATTTAAAATTTATGCGTTCACATTAGCCATCCACAAAAAGGAGCAAAACAGAAGAGGCCATAGACCTCGAATCTCCCTGTAGTTTGACTAGCCCTAGTTAAGGGTAATTTCAGAATTTCAGCTTGGGTGTGGTTTTTTTTGTTTGTTTTTTGGTTTTTTTTTTTGTTTGTTTGTTTTTTTTTGTTTTTTTTTTTTCAGTTCAGTGGCGTCAGACAACACAGAAAAAGGGGGCAGATCACAAAGGTATCTCTGCACAGGTCAAAAGGTAAAATTACCAAGGGAGCAGAGACGTACTTCACTTGTTTTTAGTGTTAAACTCATACCTGAGAATCTAAGCCTTGTGTTCAGCTGTGACCAGGAAAGCTGAAATCACCCCAAATCCGTAAGTGTGGAAAGAGACGTTAGGTGAGATACACCATTCAGTGCATTCATGGGGTGAGGCAATGCTGGAGTTTTTCAGCTAGCTCAGCCACTGCAGCACTGCAGCGAGAGTGGGACACGTTTCCTGAGCAGCAGATGAGAGACAGGGCTCAGAGCGCTTTGCTCTACAGCACAGAGGTCTCTAGATCAGTGCAGCATGGGGGAAAGGAATGAGAAGGAGGTCCTCTGTTTGCAGTCCAGAAAAGGCTGCTCTTCCCAATGGTCAGTGACAGAAAACACCCAGCACACACTCTGCAACAGCTTATAAAGAGGGGAGGTTCCAGGGGTGGGTATCAAATTCTGCCCAATAGCGAGAAGAACAAGGAGGAGTTTCTCTCTTCAGGAACCAGTGGGAAAACATGGGGAGGAGAACAGGTGACATGGGCCAATGGGGCATGGTGGATTAGGGGAATTCCTGGGAGGGGTTTAGACAGGGGTTGGCCCAAGGGAAGGATTGACTTAGAACATTCAGGAAAGAGGGTTGGGGTTGCTGCAACTGACAGCTCAGGGGGTGGAAACAACCTTTGGGACAAAGCACTAATTCAAGGAAACGGGGATATAGAATAGTTCATTAACAATGGAATTTACACCACAACAATGGGGTGCCTGGTATTTTATCACATACGATATAATAGCACAGGTTTACATCACTCCTGCTGTTGCCATATTGCCTGTAAGGCAGTAGCTTCCTAAATCACTTCTCACTGAGAGTTTTACACATCAGTGCTCCCTCCTAGTCAGACACAGAGCAAACCAAAAATGGTGAGACTTCAAAAAAGGGTATTCCTCAGTCGAGAAATTAGGATGTTCACTCTCCCATTGATATCTAAGAGTTCCTGACCAATTTCTCCTTCAGGGGTTCAAACACGCGCTATGTCACCTGCCCATCTCACTTTGCTAAGTCAGCAGTGAGGCTTTTATCAGCCCATTTTATTCATCATTGCTCCATTTTCATGTTCCAGGGGATTGCAAGAATTTTATATGAAATTGCTGTTAGATCAGAGAATATAAATTTCCTTTCTATTTCTTTTATTCTTCAGGTGTCCTTTACACTAATCCTGGACTCCAGCCAATGTAGGTTTTTTGAAGAAGCTGCAGGTCACAGAGAACTTGCTCTAGCAGATGGCCAGACTCCAAGGAGACGTGGAAGACTTGACTGTAATGAGGTATTGCTACTGAGGGATATTGCACTGGATGTACAGTAGCACATGCCAACAACCAATCCCTGGCCAATAAAATAAAATGCAGTAACTTTGGCTGGGGAATTCAGGCACACATTATGCTAAGACCTTGATGTATCCCAGTGCTTAAGGCAGGTGGGAAATTAGTTTAAAACACCTCTAGCAGAAGAGGAATTCTACTCGTGTTACTCAGAAATGCTGTATAAGAATTCTACTGCATTGTGAAACAAATACTAGAGACAATGAAACCCTGTTATTCTGTGTATAAGATTCAGTTGCCTCCAAATAAGTTTCTGGTGCTAGATCAAATACCCAGGATTATTCTTCATCTTTCCCAGGTGGTATTCCAGAAATGTGCACATCTCCCAGACTATATTTATCAATTTTGGTCCCATGTGGATGTCATAAATATCAACAGACATATAAAATGGTGCTGAAACAATTGAAGAACATCTTCTTATCTTTTGAGATTAGACTGTTGTAGGACAGTTTTAAGGACATATGTACTTCACTGGCATGAGGAAGGAACCAGTCTTGCCCCAAACCTTGGCACCAGTTTTGTTGTTTCACCAGAGCTGGGAGTTTCATGGGGCAAGAGGGTACAAACCCAGAATCATCAGTGCTGCACAGTCTTTTGAAGTGTAAATAAAAGCAAGCTAAAACTCGACTGAAAACCATCCCCCAGGAGTGGAAGGTGAGACATACCCTCATTGAGGACTGTGAATTTTAAGCTGTTCCATTCATTTAAGGGCAAATCATGCCTGGTTATACATACATCACATGCCCAGACAAGCACACAGAAATGCAGAGTCAGGAAGCTGTTACTGATGAGAAGGTTAAATTTAAAGTACAGCCTTATTTCTTTCAATAAAAAATATTTTTTTCAGAGGCTGACTTCTTTCACTTTCTTACATTAAATTTTAAGGACAGAGAACCTAATTCTGAGTACATTAAAGGGGGTGTGAATGAGAAATAATTTCACTGGGTTGAATTTTGTTTCACTTACACATCAAAGTCACAATTTTTTCTGAAGGTCTTGCTCTTGGGTTCACATTCAGTTGAACACATGTAGACTTTGAAACACAGAGGAGCTGAATAAGCCTTTTAAGCAAATCCAGAAATTACTGAAAGGGTCATTAGACTATATCAGGGCTCGTTTTTTTTTTTTTAATGTGGAGAAATTCTAAATTACTAAAATTAATACAAGATGTTCACAGGGTTTAGTCACAACATAATGAGTCATACACTCCAGCAACTCGCCTGGTGTGTCTAACTTAACTGCTCTTCATTACTGTGACACCATTATATATATAATTGTAACAAGACATCCAGATTGGCACCAGTGTTTGTTACAGATAAGAATTTCAGCTGATCCGTTAGATATGCTTCAAAGAGCATAATTGCTGCCCTAGGGTTACTTTAATCTCCACATTTTTGTGTGTATATGAAACATGTCATAACTGTCTTTTCACTTCTCCTGTGTGAAATGTGTAAGTCATTTTAGAGTACGTTTTACATGTATATGGTAGCAGATTTAAATATTTCTGAAATTCCATAGCATTAAAGGAAATAGGCTCTCCTCAGTCAATTAGTGCTTGAGCTGTATTCTCAGTACCATCACCACTTTTTGCAAGGTAAGTTAGCCTTTTGAGAAGTGGCTGGAGGGAGGCCTGGGCAGTAGGTTACTACTCCTAATATTTTAAATTCCCATGTGAGGGGAATTACACTGCAATTCTGAGTGGTAGACAGATGAGGGAGTATATAAGAGCAACCTGAGTTTGGCAGTTCCTCTAAGGGAGGAGTAACATGGACCAAGATGACTAAAAAGGGGCTGATTAAAGCTTTGTCATCAGGAAAGCAGAATGTTGCTGCTTCAAGGATGAGGGATAAACATATTGTTTGATTTTGACTCAGTACAAACAGACTCAGACTCAGAGGTTTTGTTGGTTTTCATACAACAGAATATTTCCCTTTTCCTCAGTGTTATTGAGGGATGTTGTTTGCACACTAAGCAAGAACTGCAGAGTTATGTGAACAGCCCCACACGTCATTTCATGCAATAAATAACCCTGCTAATGTCACCTGTGGGCACTGGGCTTTGGCTACCAAAGGGCCTGGCTTTCTTCCCCAAAAAAGAAAGATCAGAGAATCTCTGTGTCCAGCAGGCCACAGCATACTCACCTGGCTTCTGGCCGAATTGCAAAGCCTAGTGAATAAAATTGCCACAGTGCTCCTCAATACCAAGCAAGCATTGCATGAAGGCACCCCTTAATGTGACCCTTAGGGGTCTGGCATCAACCTTCACATCCCTGTGAGAACAGCTACAGAGATTATGAGACCTTTTTGCCCTTTTTGAAGGGTGAACACAAGCTGCCTTTTTCTTCCTTGTGCCTCTTCTACTGAGGATATCAAAGGAATCAGAAGGAGGAAAAAGCCCATTCCATGTTCCTTTGTGTCTGCAGCCTACAACATCATTTCAGAACTAAGCACTTTCTGAAAGCATGCTGGATGTCTGTTCTTATCAGTAGGAGGTTTGCAGTCAAGGAATGAAATTCTATTTGGATAGTAAAGCAGTGTTTCAGAGGTTTTTATTTCTGTCCCATTCCTTTTCAGGAGGTTGCACTCTGGGTTTCAGAGTGCCACCAGCTTGGTGCTATTTGTGTCCTCCTTTCTTTTCTTCCTGTCTTTGCCTGCTTGGTTTCTTTCACAGTATCTATCTCTACTTGTAGCAGCTCCCAGACAAAGACCCTCCCCTGATTTTTTTTCCCAATCCAGGTACTAAAACAACCCTTGATTTAGTTATGGATGCTGGTCATGAAATGTCATTGTAAGATCTTGCTCCACTTGGTTTTCAGCCCCATCAGAGCTTTGCCTTAAAGGGCAAAATTCCAGACCATTGCTCTGTGTGCCATGGATCCCAGAGCAGAATTACCGAGGCTCCTGGGGTGCTGGCACTGCCGTGCCTCCCAAGGGAGCCGTGCAGGTACAGGTGACAAGGTCCTGAAGCTGTGTGGGGTCTTGGAGCAGGCAGCAAAGGCCTCTTTGCTGGACACTTTCTGGCACATTCCCAGCTCAAAGCAGAGGGAAGAAGAAAAGGGAAGTGAGGAGTGGAAAGAATCACAAAATGCTTGTGGCTGGGAGGGACCCTGCCCAGGTGTCACTATCCCATAGAGAGAGACACGCCTCTGGCCAAATGAAGATGCAAATGAGACCACAGGAGGACAGCATGGAAATTTCATTTAACATGGATTTTATTTAACAAGAAAGGGGAGGTAGAGGGAGAGAAAGAAATGTGAAAGAGGACTCAGAGGGAAAGTGAGAGAGAATCAATAGGAATTAGACCATCAGTAGGATGGTCTTTAAGGCCCTTACCTTCATCATGTGATTCTAAAAGATGTGTGGATGTGTATTTTAATTTCACATTACTATTACTACAGTTACTACAATTTCATCTTCTTATTATTCTTATTATTATTTATTACTGCAACTATTTCTTTTTCTTCATCTTGGTAATTTTATTCTTATTCTTCTGGTTTTTTAATCCTAATTCTTACTACTAATTACTACTGCAGTTATTTCTGCTTCTTCTTCTACTTCTTCCTCCTCTTCTAATTCTTCTTCTAATTCTTTTTCAATTAATTATTCCTTTTCTTCTTAATATTGTATACTAGTATTGTTTCTTCCTCTTCATCACCTTCTTCTTTACTACTACTATTTCTTCTATGCCATTATCTTCTTATTCATATTCTTGTTTTTTTATTATTATAACTTATTATTGTTATTCTTTTTCTTCTTCTATCTACTTCTTCTATCTACTATCTATCTACTTCTATCTACTTCTATCTTTTTCTTCTACTATCTACTATCTACTATCTACTACTATCTACTATCTACTACTATCTACTATCTACTATCTACTATCTACTATCTACTATCTACTATCTACTATCTACTATCTACTATCTACTATCTACTATCTACTATCTACTATCTACTATCTACTATCTACTATCTACTATCTACTATCTACTATCTACTATCTACTATCTACTATCTACTATCTACTATCTACTATCTACTATCTACTATCTACTATCTACTATCTACTATCTACTATCTACTATCTACTATCTACTATCTACTATCTACTATCTACTATCTACTATCTACTATCTACTATCTACTATCTACTATCTACTATCTACTATCTACTATCTACTATCTACTATCTACTATCTACTATCTACTATCTACTATCTACTATCTACTATCTACTATCTACTATCTACTATCTACTATCTACTATCTACTATCTACTATCTACTATCTACTATCTACTATCTACTATCTACTATCTACTATCTACTATCTACTATCTACTATCTACTATCTACTATCTACTATCTACTATCTACTATCTACTATCTACTATCTACTATCTACTATCTACTATCTACTATCTACTATCTACTATCTACTATCTACTATCTACTATCTACTATCTACTATCTACTATCTACTATCTACTATCTATTATCTTCTTCTTCTTCTTCTTCTTCTTCTTCTTCTTCTTCTTCTTCTTCTTCTTATTCTTTGCTTATGCTTCTTATTTTTCTATTCCTATTTTTGGGTTTTTTGGTACTGAGTGGGAAAGCTACATGGAGGCTAGAACTCACTATGGACTGAACTATGGAGGCCAAGAAAGAGAGATGGAAGATTTCAGTCCTCTTAACTAACACTGAAAGCTACATAAAGAAATAAAAGCAGTGTTGGTAAAATGTGAGATGCAGTGATTGTGAGACAAAGGAAGGAGAGACAAGAACAAGCATTTAGGTGCATAATTTGTGATGCTTAAGCCCTGAAAGTGAGCTGCAGCTTGCTTGGTGCCAATGGCCCAGTGAGTTAAACACCAAAATGCAGTTTCTCACTGAGATGCCTTGGTGTGTTCCATCCTACACACGCTTGTCTTTCTCCATTGCACCATGAAGAAGTGAGAAACATGCACTGGTCTCAAGACTGGTGTTTTGTTAACAACATAGCCTTACAGAAAGCTCCAAAAATAATTGCAGAGAAATTTATTTTCCCTGTGTGTAATAGGTCACTATGGTAACTTGTTTCTGACTTACTGCAGTAGTCCTCTGCTGGAGGAAATTCAATAAGCTCACATTTATTTGTAGTGATCAATGTAAAAAGTATTTTTTAGATTGAGTCTGCCTGATGCATTAGCAAGTTTTACCAATCCAAAGCCTATTAATTTGAACATCTCCAGCTCTTCAGGTACAGGGAATTGCAAAAAACAGAAGGTATTTTTTGTTTTATCTATCATACAGGTTTAGCAGGTGTTTTCCTTCCTGACTGTGTACCAGTGGGCTGGTTACATTTGGCTACATGCAGCTGGTGCACTTTGTCAAGGTGGTTTTCAGAAAACCAGGACAAGTTGTAGGGAACCATTCGAACCATCTTTTGTACAGTTAGTAAGGTGAATACATGGAAACAGGAAAACTATAAAAGTATAACTAATTTTATATCAAATATCAAACTAATAACTCGGTTTTTGGACTTTGCTGGTTGTTTTCTTGGTGGCTGGAGAGTTTAGTGGAATGTACATTCACATCTGTTAGCAGCTTAGATCTGCAGGCAGTTTTGTGCCATTCTTCCATGAGGCAGAGGGCTTGAGGGGCTACTCTTGGTATGGCATCATATGTCAGACAAGAGTGAAAATTTGTTTTCATTTTTGATTGCCTTTTTCTCCAAATATCTAAAATTAAAGCAAGTTTTCTGGAAAGCACAGATCCACTAACTGCCTCTCAATATGTCATCTGTTTTCTTAGAGCAAAACAAGTATGCTTTTTTAAAGTGAGAAATATTAATAGAGTATCATAATGTTGTCAGAAATAGTACTATAATGGTGTCAGAAAGTGGGACATGGTTTAAGGGGAAGTCTTGCAACTATCATAAATTTCAGGCTGTGGTCAGTCTTCTGGGGTCTGAGTGCACTAAACTGTCTTTGAAACTATGAGCAGATGTGGTAAAAGAACTGAGAGATAAATTGAGAATCCTTGAACATGAGCTAACTTCTCTATGACCTGCCTGTCTCAGCATGAGGATAAGTTCTGGTTTGTGCAGTAAAGAGCCACAACCAGGATGTTTGCATGGATGTACACGCACACCCCACACATGCTGCCTCAGCTCCCAGGTGCAGCACAGCAGGAGCACTTCTGTGCCACCTATGGAATGAGTTCCTATGGCTTCCAGCTGCAGAGCTGGATCATTCAGTGCTACCTTGGAGATCCCTCACTGTGGTCTCTGTGTCCAGCCTTGTTCATCTCAGTGAGGAAAAAAAGCCCAGACTCTGGGACCTTCCTCGTAGAAGATACACCTACACCTTGTAGAAGATAAAGAATCTCCATCTGTACAGCAAAGAAGTTTCAATTCACAAATATTTCAGGACAAAAAACCTCAAAGAAACAAGCAACAGCAACAACAACAGAACTCAAATCAGACGGATCTCCATCAGCTAGCTGAGTATTTGTTCTGATTACTAAAGAAACTCTCATTGCTCAAGCTGAGGTTTAATTGCCTTTTCATACTTGTTTTTATCAATTCAGCATCATCCTATCCATAGCTGCTTTCATCTATTCAATGCCCTCCTTTCCATGGCTGGCACAGGATGTCCTTGCAGCATCACTGTTCACTTGTTTTTAGGGTCCTTATGTGCATCTGCATAAGTATTTCAAGGGCATTCACTTCCAGCAGAGACTAGTGGAGTCATTTTGTCTGCTACATCAATAAATGCTGAAAACCCCAATTTAACATTATTTTGGGTAATCCTTAAAAGCAGACTGCCTCTGATTTATAAAAGATGAAAAATGAATTATCTCAAATAAATGACTTGCAGGAAAAGGTTTGGAAGAGATCAGACAACTTGTGGCAGTTTTCATCCTGAGGGATGTCTGTTGTCTTACAGACGATGTGCTTTTAGAGAGAAAAAAAAATATTTGGCACTAGGACTCAAGTGACAAGCTCTGAGCTGAAAAAAAATCCAATAGCACAAAAAAAAAAAAGAAGTAAAAGCTGTGAATTAATTGCAGCAAGAGAAGCAGGCTATAGACATAAATACTTTTCTCTTACTAGTGTGTTACAAAGTACAGTAATGAAAGACTTCAGATAAAGTTGTGGAAGGGATTGTATTTTTATTGTGTGTGCAGAATTGGCACAATAGAGTTTAATCCATGGTATATACCCAGAGATTGCATCCAGACTCATCTTCTAGAAAGTCCTATAGGATCCTAGACCTCTGATTTTCCAGGTCAAGAAACTGGTAGTTCATTTTAACATTCTCCTGTCCTGTTTGCAAGGGCTACTTTTTCCTGGAAATATAGGTGCAAGGACGAGAGGGTTGCAGAACAAAGATGGGATCTGGATAACCCCTGGACATGTCTTTGCATCATGGATTAATCTTCATGTACACACAACTGTTCAGAAACACAGACCTCCACTGCATATGGAGTTAGAAAAGCATGATGTGCTGATCTTGCATTGATTGAAGAAAAGCTTGGCAAAACCAATCAGCGACTAGCTTTGAATATTGACAAGCTATGAAACCAATTACAGCGTTAGATATGGCTCTCTGACTACACAGGTTAAAAAGTGGGGAAAAGCCTGGAAGCTCTCTTTCTTTCCAGTCTGGGAAGAAGTAACAAGCGGGCCTGGCTCCCTCCTTACCGCGGGGCCCGGGCGGGGCGGGCCCGGGGAGGAGAGGTCCAGGCCCCTCCTGGGAAGACTGAAGGGCCCTGTCCCGGGTTGCAGGGCGCTGTCCCGGTTTGCCGGGCCCTGTCCCGGGTTGCCGGGCCCTGTCCCGGGTTGCAGGGCCCTGTCCCGGGTTGCAGGGCGCTGTCCCGGGTTGCAGGGCCCTGTCCCGGGTTGCCGGGCGCTGTCCCGGGTTGCAGGGCCCTGTCCCGGGTTGCAGGGCCCTGTCCCGGGTTGCAGGGCGCTGTCCCGGGTTGCAGGGCGCTGTCCCGGGTTGCAGGGCCCTGTCCCGGGTTGCAGGGCGCTGTCCCGGGTTGCNAGGGGGGAAAGCCCCAGCCACAGGCACGCAGCTGTGGAGATCCTAGCGGCCTCCCCGGCAGAGGAAGGGGGGAAAGCCCCAGCCACAGGCATGCAGCTGTGGAGATCCTAGCGGCCTCCCCCTAACACAGCTCCTGAAAAGTCTTGTCTATAAACAGCTCCAAGACCCCTTGCCGAGGGAGCGGCCCTGCTGTGCCCGATGCTGCAGCCGGGACCAGGGGCAGCAGGAACGATCGTGACCTCTGCGGGCCTCGGCCGAGAACATGAACTCCTTCCTTGCACAGATGAAACTTGCAAAGCACTAACGCTGTCTGAGGGAGAGAAAAGGACACAGTGAAAACGTGCAGAGAGACAATATGAAGACATTAAGGTCAGTGAAGGAGGAGTTATATCCAAGATGGGAAGAGAACGAGACGATGCCATGGTTTTAGGCTGAAATTCTTTGGTAGAGCCATGGTGTTGAACTGATCTACTGGAATGTCCCTTTAATTTGTAAAATACTGTACTGGGGACATGAGAGGGTTCAAATTGCAGATATGAGCAGAGGTATTTGTATTAAATAAATGTTGATCTAGCTGTGATCTTATGAGAAACCTGAGAGAGAGAGCGATGAAGAGAACCTTTGCTTTTGAACCGTTCATCTTTAAATTAGTACCCCATGAGTTTACATGGTGCAGCTGTTGGAAGGCTGCATGAAACGGGAGGGACTTCACAAATGCAGATTCCCAGGTGGCTGCCATTTGGGAGAATCAAATCCATAAGAGAACTGCTCTTTTTGTGGAGAAGCTACCATGATACGTCAAAAGAGATTTCTCTCTCTAAAAGAAAGGATGAAAGAATATTTTTAGAGGTGGTAAACTGACCTTCAGTTTTAAGTGTTGTCTCTGCATATTGTTAGTAATAAAGAAAAGAAGCTTATGGGAAAGAGGAGAAGTAGTTTAAAAGTTTTATTCTAATTCTTAGTATTTTTTTCTCTCTTGTAGTTTTGGTAATAAACTTTCTTTATACTCTTAAAGTTTTGAGCCTGCTTTGATTTTGTCCTTATCCTATCTCACAGCAGAAAAAGAGTAAATAATTCTAGTAGGCACTCGAACACCTTTACTAATTGTTGCATTGTCTGGGAAACAAAAATAGGTGAACTGAAACCACTACGTATGAGTTTACAAGGCCTGTACTGAATAGGCATTAAATAGTGAAAAAATCAGTTATACAAAAACATCTACTCCAGGATTTCAGGAAATACCGATCCATGGAAGAGGACACAAATTCAGGCTTGCACTTTGGCAGGGCTTGTAAACTACATTGAAGGATAGGAGATGGCTAGGACATGTGTATTGCTACAGCAATATACAGCAAGTAAATCCTGTGTCCTGTGACTTTGAATATACAGCTCCTGTAGACTGAAGGCAAGTATCTCAGATGGAGATCCTTCTCAGAAGGAGTCTAATATTTTGAATAATGGAAGAAACTTCTGTGGAATAGCTATAAAACTCTATTTACAGACTAATCCTCAGTGGTATCTTGTTTTGGACCTAATACTTTTTAATATTTTGAATAATGGCCTGAAAGATGAAGGATAATATGCTTATTAAATCTACCAATGGCAACAATTTGTGAGGGATAGGCTATCTAGGGAAGAGCAGGACAGTCACCAATCTTGTTCTTTATCTCAGGAGTGCCCTACAAGCAGTCCTGCACTGCACAGTGCTGTCATCGTGTGTGTGGAGACCCTGAGGCAGATGTCAGCCAGCAACAGCAGTGGCAGTGGTCGGTGGAGCTGCTGGATGCTGACATGGTCATGACTGCTACAGCCCCTTGTACCCTGGTAAGCCACGGGGATTTGTGAGGCAGTGGGCACAGAGACAGCGTGTGCACATCAGGTCACAACAGAAGAAACTTGGTCATCTAAAAAAGATTTAGCAATGTACAGTGGGGAAGTAAATCACAAACTGAGATGTGCATACAAAGGCTGCTGGCTCAGACATGACCTGCAAGGACTTCCACAGCACTCTTTTTATTTTACTGTTCCACAGTCCATCTTTTATTACCTTTATTGTTCAACTCGCTAAGTTGTACTGTGATTCACTTCAAGAACAATGGAAAAAGGGCTACCTGCATGAGCTCTCTCTTATTTTAATGTTTCCTGGAAATGTCTAGAAAATAATGAATTTGATGCTTTAATATGCATGGAAATTTATGGAAACAACAGGATTTCATTTCCTAATATAATTGCTGAATTGATTTGCGTATGCAGTGAACTGCTCTGATTTTCTTAGTGGCAATAATAAAGCAGTGTCTGCAGTAATTTAGCAGGTGTTCACAGCTATTCCAAGTGTATGTAAAAGGTTACCTCTTTGATTTAAAAGGTTCATTCAAACTCTTCTTTCACTTTGCAGAAGACTAATGGAAGATGAAAGGTTCCAGGTAATAAGAACAAAGCATATTTAAATCCAGGATATAATTTCTTCCCAGAAAGTCTGAGGGTTTTTTTCCATATCTTCAGGACATTCTGATAAGAGTTGCTTTTTTCTTGCCTTTTTTTCTTCCTAGTATCTTACTCTGCCTATCTTGAAAATTAGGTTTACATTTAAGGCTCTAATATTTCTCAAGTGTATTCTGGTCAAGTCTTATTTTTATTCAAGAGAGACAAAATACATTAACTTCAGCATGAAAAAGTTGTTATTTCCCATTCTTCCATTCCCCTTTTAAATAATTCTAAATGAAGAGCTATGTCAGATTGATAAATATAGGTGAATGAAGCTGTTAAGCTCCACATTTCTTGCAAGATTAAGACATACTTTTCTTGCATACTTTATAATATGAAGCTTAGGGCACCATTTATGATAATACAGAGGGTCATATTGAAGGTGAAGGGAGGAGAAGTTAGTTACTGACACTGCTCCACAGACTTGTCTCGTGTTTCTCTCTGGTGAACTGTTTAAATCCTTGGGGTGAGAGCTGTGTGAAACACTTCTGGCAAGCCTCATCTTGCAGTTAAAGATTTTGTGACTTTTTAAAATCTTAGCCTGTGGTTTTCAAAGCGGAGAGGACTCCTCACACAGGTGATAGGCAGGAAATCTTTCAAGAGCCTTCTCCCTCATCACAGCAGAAACATAAGCTATTTTATCTCTATTTCCATTCCTGCAGGATAGAAAGTGGGAAATACTGTCAGAGAAATGTATGATACGAGTTAGAAACTAGAGAAGGAGAAGGGCAATTACTGAGAAATCCTCAGAGGTATAGGTTTCTTTTAAAAAGGAAAGATTTTTGTTAAGAACACAGACAGTTCTTAAGATTCCTCAAATTGGTTTCTGGACCTCCTAAAAGCTTATTTTATAACACTGGAAGAGACTCTCAGGCCCAGATCATATTTTGTTTCCTAATTTCTTATTCTTTATGAGCACCTGAATTTCAAAGGAGCCTCTGGAAGTGGCATTTACTCTTTGGGCTTAATTTTTCATGTATACTAGATTGGGAGCAGCCAATCCTGCCAGCTTCCACAGGAATGCTGTGCAGTTAATGGTTTGCATTTCCATGAAGTGGTTTGATATGACAAGGAGAATTATTACATGTAGGCAGAGAAAAAACCCCAGAGTCACTTCAGTCCATCAGCTTCTAAATATGTCCTAGAGATCTTATTGCTGTGTACATTAAAGCTTTAGCAGTAAAATCTCCCTTTGTTTGCTGAGCACAGTAGACGTGGCAGAGAGGCGAGTTCATGAAGTTCACTCTTAAAACCCACAATTTATTCTACTGAGTCTCTAATAATTTGCCTTATGAAACCTGCTGGGGGTTTCTCATTTTAAGAGTTAAATTGATTCAGTCAAGTTAAAGGGAATAATGTATTTACTTCTACTCCAAACCCATTTATTACTCCTCCATTTTCTTTCTATCAAGGCAGTGCACTGCAGTCCTATTTCATCATTTTACAGGGAATCATCCTGTTCTGCCTTCTGCCTTCTGTTCTGCAAGCCTTTCAGGAATAAATAGTGGAGAAAAAGGCATACCAGGTGGTCACCATGGAGAGAACTACACAGAGAAAGTCATTGGGCACTGAGTTTGTGGTTTGGAAAGGGCACAGATGTGAGATTTCTGGGACAGCACACATGGCAAAATAGCAACATGGGGCAAGAGATGGAAATTCAGGACTGGAATAGGATGCCTAAATCCTTCATATGGCCAGAGATCTTGGGTAAAACTCTGTTGTTAAATAAATAATGGATTTTGAAGGAATAATCTATTTCTGCTGATGGGTGAAATGACTCTTACTAATAGTAGCTGGATTTAGTTGGATTTGGGTATATGGGTTTTATTCACAACACCCTGAAGTCCCAGATACCTTCCTTTGGAGTCCCAAGTGAGACCACAGAAGTTGTGCAGATTCAACTGTTCGGGGCATTGTTGCTGATGGAAAATATAGTGAATTTTTTTTTGCCTCACAACTTGGCTAGATTAACTGCAGAAAAAGAGTGCATACCTAAAAAGACGTTTTAAAGTTACATGAGTACATTTTTGCATGGATCTTTAGTTCTCAAAATTAACTTGCAATTCTTTTGGTTCACATGGGACTTAGAGATTTACAGTTCCTCACATCGTATCACATCACCTTTGGCCTTTCTGAGGACTGCAAACACTTCTGCAATAATGATTAATACAATTGCAGGAAGAAGAGTGATTTGTGAATCTGGTGGGGTAGCTTACTGATCTTCCCCAGCCTTCTTTGCTTTGGAAGTGCCATTCAACACAATACCACAAGACCAGACACTGCCATGAAGCTGTCCTGCCAGATTTAGCTGTTAGCAAGCTGAGTAGGTTGCAGAGTCATAGGCTGATTTTCTTTCTGTCTTCAGCTGGGCAGTAGATATGGTCTGTGCTTCTCAACTTCAGGCCTGACACATGATTATGATGAAAATTTTAAGGTGATGCAGTTTCATAGGCATTTTGAGACTAACACTTTCCCTTCACTTTATTAAATCCTGTGATGCTACTAAGTCAGTGATAATCTCTAGTCTCAAAAATAATATCTTTGCAATTGAAATTTATTTGAACATTTTGATTCACCTCCACATTCAGTGGAACATGCTCCCACTGATCTTCAAATTATGGAAATAGCCTTCATGTGAGGTGTTTCATTGGTTTGTAAGCCATTTTGCACCATAAACTTTTGTGTCATCAGGCAACTTTCTGAAGCATTTCTTGTCTTGACAGAAATATCAGTTTTTGTCTATAAGAAAACAAACCTATTTAGAAAGGATGTATTGCTACACTGAAATACAGGGCACACAGCAAATGATCTTTCTTCTGATATGGCTCTTTATATAACCAGTGTTGCCATGACAACTGCAGAGCAGAGTTGCGTTTTCAGTAGCAGATGCATGACTAAGGGCCTTTGTCTTACTGATGAACATGTCTGCAATTCTCACCCTCTCAGCAACAGAAAACACAAATAACCATCCCACACAGTTTGTTCCTACTCACAGAACTTTCTGTGTAAATGGTACATTACTTCTAAACAGGGAAAACTTGATTCTCCCAGCACTTTGCACTTTGGAGCCAAAGCAGCTTTGCAGACCATACAGGGATGCAGGAATGGCAATTGAGAGAGGAGCTGCCCACAACCTTCTCCCTTCTGTAATAAAGCAGATACCCCAATGCTTGTCACTGATGAAGGAATCTACCATTCCTCTAGGTTCCTGATGAGTTTACTCTAACTTTTAGGTGATACTTCTCAGGGAAATGTGAATAAAACAATAGCTGTAGTATGTTACAGAAATAAAAACCTGGAAATTTAGGTGCTTTCTTCATCTCAAGGAATGAGCTTATTCCTAGTGCCTGCAAACCTGATGTCTCAGCTGTGTCACTTTAAGGCTGTGGGCAATATACCTTCCTCACTGTCATAGCTCCTTTAACCAATGTTTTATTGATGGCTGTGAGATGATCCCCCCAAGAAAAGCACAGAGGGGAATCAGCATTAGCCAGTGACAGAGAAGGAAACTAGGAGTGAGCTTATGCCGTGTTTAACTGAGCAACTGCGATGTCCTGCTTTTGTGGACAGCAGAGTGCTTTGACAAAGTGAAATGGTGTTTTTATAAGCACATAAATTGAATGTGCTGAATGAAATGGTGTGTTTGTAAGCACATAAGTTTGTTACAGTTCAGATTTATGGTGGACTCATATTAGTAGCTATCAGTCTGGCTGGGTTTCACAAATTCTCTTGGACACATTCATAAAATAGCTTAGGTTGGCAGAGAACCTAAAGATCATCTCGTTGCAAGCCTCCTGACATCCCAGTCGACATCAGGATAAACAGCATATACATTGGATACAATTTAAAGGGCTAGGCAACACCTGGGTCAGAGACAAAATGAGAAACAGCTGAATATCACTGTACACCACCAATAAAATAATATTAAGTACCTCCAAACAGGACCAGTAATCTTGTGGAGCTTTGTCTAATCTACCACTGGTTATGTAAAAAAACACAGCAGCATGAAAGCATGGACAGTGAAGTTAACTAGTTGTTCACTAGTTTTTTCTTTTATTTTGTAATTATCCAGTGGTGCAGTGCGACATCCAGCTTTGTCTTCATTGCCAAGAAACCGAGCTTGAAATAGAGAAATAGCTTTCTATAATATTCACTGGCAGGCAAGGGAACTTAAACAGCCAGAGTGTATTAAGGCCATTTCTTATTAGAGGGTTTGTTGACACTGGGTTTCCATCAAAAAGAGCTCTCTTATTCTGTGGTGCATGGCCTGTTGTAGTAGAATGCAGTGCTTTCAGTTCCTGTGTCATACAGGCAAAAACACAAGCTCAGAAATTAATACCAGTCAATTATCCCACAAAGCTCTTTTCTGTTTCACTGTTTCCTGCTACCCTGTTCAATATTACAATATAACACTGATGATTCCTATCCTAGAATCCTTTTGAGTAGCAGTCTAGGAACTTTTAAAACACCTAGCCACTGCTGACCCTCACCTGTCACTGGCTGTGACTTCGCTGTGGTGTCAGTTTGAACATTTTGCTGTTTCATATTTCCTTGCTGTTGGTTTGCAGGCAGTAACTGGGAACTTGGGACTGCTGCAATATATTTCATATGAGTTGACCAATTCAGCTTTTGATCATAGCATGCAGAGGTGCCTGCATGTTAGTTTCCTTTAACAATCAGCAGAGAGAAAATAGGCATCTCTTGCTCTGCACAGACTCTGAAGGGAGCTAAGCTGTGTGTTTCTCTGCCCAAGTAGGTATCTTGAATCAGAATGAGTTCCACTTTTTATGAATGCTTCCTATGAACATTTCTGGCTGGAAAGCGCCAGCTTAAATAATTACATGAAGCACAAACTGGAGTAAGTGTGCTAGGAACCAAAACCTTTCTGGGCTCCTCTGGCTATGAAGCCCACGCAAGGAGAATCTTTCATGAAAACTCATAAGGAAGACAGCTGAAGCACCAAAATCAGGAGCAGAGCCACCCCTATTCTAAGCAGAGTTTTAGTTTCCACTAGTTTCCACAGATTTAATGGATCCTGAACTTTGTGTGAACCCTGCAGGTACAAGTGCCAATCATAGCTTAGAGGATACCATGGCATCTTAAAATATTATATCTGGCAGGATGGAATAGCTTTGAGATCATTTATATTGTCATGTTGACTTATTTGCCTGTCATAAACACAGAAAGGAAATATCTGTAAGTTTAGATCTTTTCAAAAAATCTCCAGTATTCCTCTTAGAAATGTACACAAATGAAGATGCATATTTCAGATATACTGACTGGGAACACTGCAAAGAAGTAAAACATTTGCCCACTTCAGGAAAATAGCAGCACACTTTTCAGGGTTTGAAAGTCTCCAGATTAGGGATACACATGTCAGATGTGTGGTCTTTACAAAAAAAAAAGGAATTAGCTGACTTTTTCCCACCTTTTTGACTGGCTTGGCAAGGCCTCTAATAGGACATAAAATGCTGAACACTGTCTGAGGAGCCACTGGATAGCTTTTTGCTCAGGCAGCAATTTCTTAAGAAGTCCTTTGCCTTATGTGCATTGCTTTGAGTTGTTTCCCTTTGTTGATCAACCACCACCACCCTTGATACTTTACTAATACCCTGTTGGGGAAATCATGTATCAAACAGATTCCAAATGTGGACGGATCCAGGTAGCTACAGTCAGACAAAACAGAAGCTTATGGCCACCCTGCGGTGTTGAAATGTAATTAAAAGGGTTCCTCTTCTGCTATGTGTTTTCAGAGTTGCTGTTGGGAGAATACAGGGCAGGGGATCATGTTGTGCCAGGATGCTGTGATCATTCCTTCAGCTCCATGCTGCTTGAGATGACAGAAGGCAGCAAATTACAAGTCAGCAGGGCACTGAAAAGCTCCTGTGACTGCTTTCTGTTTGTATTGTGTTGCAATAAGGGCAAATGTGGACCCTTTGCCCCACCTTGTCACCATGGGAAGGAAATAAAAAAGGGAATTTCTCATTCTGGAAATCATTCTGGTTTGCTTTTATTCCCCAAAACTGATAAAATGATCACACACACTGCTGCTCGAGGACTGCCTGGGAGAGATATAAAAGTTTCTTCTAACTAATTGGCTATAATTAGAGATTTCCTTATTTTATGTAGCTGTTGGATGCCAAATATCAAAAGCTATGGGCATGGGAGTTAATGTGCAGTTGGAATTGCAGGTATTGCTTGTGCAGTGGGATTCACAGGGAAAAAGACATTCCAGTGTGCTAACACTGCAATATGCAATTAACAGGACAAATTATGTATACAGGTTTGAAAGCAGAGCCAGCCATGCTAAAATCTGCTCTTATTTGCCTTATTATCTCCTTCCCCTCCCAACCATCTTCTCTCCCTCATTTTAATAAGAACCCCATTGGCATAGAAAACCACTGACAGAAGCATAATTTGGAACAAGGCTGGAATTTGTTGTGGGATTTTATGGAATTCTATGGGCTTACACCAAGGACTGCTTCAAAAAGAACCTGAATTCTACCATCTTTCCTTTGACGGTATTGGCTGAGGTTTCTGGTAAACTTATGAACAAGAACTCTAAAATGCTCTGACACTTTCTGATAAATGGCACTGCTGCTTCTCATCAGATGAGCCTTAGGAGGTCAGTTACACATTGGGAGCTCAGTTGAGAGTGTTTTCTGCCTTAATGGAAAACAGCTGCAGAGGCAAACCTGCCAAAGCTGAGTGGGATATCAGCAGATCTGCACTATAGAGGGTAATTACTCACTTCTGGAGGAAGACAACAAATAGAAAACCCCTTCCTTAAATGCCTCCAGGGCCTCAAAGAAAATTATGTCAACTCAAAAGCTGATGACTGGAGATTCTAATACAAACCTCCTCTAGCAAGAGCCCAGTAGGGAAAAGACAAAATGGTTCCTCAGGTGTGAAGCTATGGGATATGTGAGAATATTTATCTGTACCATGGAAATACATGCCAGGTGCGAACTCTCCCAACGAGCTCCACACTGAGTATAGCAGCTCTGTTTCTGAAGCATTAACCTCAAGCAGGGAAACAGCAGGAAATACATGGTTGTTATGTGATCAAAACTTAATCAGCTATGGCTATCACTTGGAACTCATCTGCCTGTGTGTGTGAATGTGTTTGTGCCAGCTGCAGCAGTCCTGCGGGAGCCCAGCAGTGGAGTCACTCTGGTGGGTTTGGCCACTGCTTCTGGCCAAAGTGAAAGATGTGAAGAGCTGGTGATAGTGGGAACACCAGCTAGAGCAGCAGACTACATCTGGGGGGCAATTCAGAGACAGCATTTGAGGCAACAGCAAGGTGAAACAAAAGCTGTTGGAACAAGGCCAGAGTCGCTAAGCTGATCACAGGCCTGAAACACCTCTCCTATGAACACAGAGAGCTGGGGCTGTTCAGACTGGAGAAGGCTTTGGGGATATCTTATAGCACTTTTTAGTACCTCAACAGCCTTACAAGGAGTCTGGAGAGGGACTTTTCATAGGGTCTATAGTGCTAGGAAAGGGAGGATTGGCTGTAAGCTGAAGGAGGATAGTTTAGATTAGATATGAGCAAGAAATTCTTCACTATGAAGATGGTGAAGCAGGAACAGGTTGCCCAGTGAGATTGTGGAGTCCTCCCCAAGGAGCTCTTCAAGACAAGTTGAATGGGGATCCAAGTAACCTGGTCTAGTGGAAGGTTCTCTGCCTGTGGCAGGGATGTTGACATTAGATATCTTTAATGTCCCTTCCAACCCAAACCATTCCGTCGTTCAGGAACTCTATGAAAAGTCTCTCACCTTCATCTATTTGAAGATTTTTACAATTCTCAGTGTGTGAAGCAGACTCTCTTACTCACTAGCTATCCCTTGGCTAGAGATACATATCAGGACTTTCTTTGCTCAAAAGTAATGTCCTGCCTCGATGAACATGGTCATGCCATGTGTCATATGTTCATGTACTCCTGTCCTGAGACTGGCAGCTCTCCCAGTGGAGCCTTGCCCACTGTGAGCAGCTACACAGGGTGAGCTTGGGGTAAGCTGAGCCCCTCAATGCAGCCTGCAGCAGATGTAGAACTCCCTTTGTTCTCAGCATTGTATCTCAGGGCTGTTCCACAAGCAACAAAACCCTCTAAATTTAAAGGACTTTTCTTACTTTATTCTTCATTAAGCATGGAGAAACAGTGAATAATAAACTTCTCACTCTCTGCCAAGAGAAATGTCAGTGGGAGCCAATTTTCTTTGTTGTGAAGATTGTTAGTGTTGTTCACCCAAACTTGTCACACTACAGCAATGCCCTAAAAACATTTAGAACTTCTTCTAGTGCTGTAAGAATCACAGTCAACCTACAACAAAAGTCAATTGTATGAAATACCTGCCACTGTGACATGTAAGATAGCGCCACGGAAAATCACTGCTAGTGCCAAGCACCAGCACAACCCCTGACTGGGAACAACTGACTTGTAATTTTAAGGGCTAAAGGCAAAATATTACTCTGCAGTAATTTCTCAGCATAAAACTTGAAGTCAATTCCAGACAATTGTGGCCTCAGGATAGGCTGTTCAAAAATATCAGAAACATAATGCAAAAACACATTTGTTCCAGTGAAAATGAAAAAAATTTTGCAAATTCATCTGTAATACCTAGAGTTTAAAATAAGAAAATTCAGATACATCAGTACTTGCAATCTCCTGCTCCATTTGCCTCATACCTCTTACGAATTGTTAATAGCTTCCCTTGTCTGGTAAGAGTATCTCATAACCTGTGTAAGCTATATGGCATATAGGTTCCTCAGTGAAAAAGAGCAATGTTCAGAAAGATACTGTCTTGAGGCATGCTTATTTTCCTACATTATCTTCTAGCTGTTTCAAATTCATAAAATATCATCTGAAAGAGAACTCTGTTTCCTGTTGAACAAATGTCTGTGGACCTATTGTCATGGAATTTGGTCTGATTTAATTAGAAATAGAAGCCTTCTCTGCACCTAGCAGGCATACCTAGGAGCGCACATTTTTTTACAGTGTTTCATAAAGGAGTTTCTGAAAAGAGATTGGATTCAGTTAATGAAAGTTCTTAAACTAATTTTGAGCAAGGGGATAAATATTTTATATTGCTGCATGGATGGGTCACCTCCACTTGACAAGTGTGCTTTGTTTTCCCACTACTGTTAGCTTTTAATATTCAGTTGCAGACATTCAGGCCAGCTAAGTTGATGGCCCACAGGAAGAAAAATCAGGAATATATTCTAGTATATTCCAAGTGCAATTTTATTTTATTGCTTGCATATGTCAGTCCTGGATTCAAGGACATTCAAGAGATGCTTCCTGGACCCAGCTCTGACTCAAAAATGACCACAGGACAGAGATCAAACTCTCTGCATCCTCATTATCCTAGAACAGGATAATTCCTTTTTAAAAAATCTAAAACCTAAGGTTCCAACACTGTCTAACACATCTTTCTATTTCTCACTAGAAATTTTACTAGGAAATTTGTAAAAACATGGTTGTTAGTACTATCTGGTGTTACAGGCTATAATCAAATGCTTAAAACTGTGCCTCTGGTCTGTTGTTTTGACTGTTTTCAGAGTCACTGAACATCAAGTTTGTGGGACTGACATTTGTGCAAAGAGTTTCTGTTCTCTCTTTCAGCAACTGATTCTGAGAGAATTTAGTTTGGTGACAAAGTTCTTCCCCCCTTGTTTCTTCCTCTATAATTTGATGCTGCTAATTGAGGTTTGTCCAAAAAGGCAACATGCTTATTAATGTAAAGGCTAGGTACCAGAAGTACAACTTTCTTCTCAGAAATGAGAGGTGACTATTTGTTCTGTGTGCTCTGGGTGTCATTACTCAACATTAAGATGTGGTGCAGCAGATGCTGAGTGTGCAGGAGCACTTTGAGGCATCCCACTCTGCAGACTGACTGTAATCTCCTACATGAAGCTACTTCACATCTCCTCTGAAAAACTGACAGAGAAGTGAATGAGAAAAGAACACAATCATTTGAGATCTCGGGTACAGAGCTGAAGTGAGCTCTTGAATAGTCTGCATGTTCTCTTTGTGCTTTCAAGTGGTATCTTAAACAGAAGAAAAGCACCAGGTTATGCTGGAGGACAATGCTCTGAAGTGCATAAACAGGATGATACACAGCAGTTGAAGACTTCCTGCTGACTTTGAAGCCCAAAGGAGGATCCAGTGCCCATGGGACTATTGGTCTTTCCTCTGTAAGACTGCTGCTCTCTCTGACAGCTTTTTTCCTCAGGAATTCAGATAAGGAAGGAAAATATGCTTTCACTCTG
Source organism: Cisticola juncidis (assembly GCA_013400215.1). Taxonomy (NCBI): domain Eukaryota; kingdom Metazoa; phylum Chordata; class Aves; order Passeriformes; family Cisticolidae; genus Cisticola; species Cisticola juncidis. The sequence continues at coordinate 1,114,162 of VXBR01009075.1, forward strand.
GCTCTGTGCAAGCAATCTTTCCTTTCCCTTTATACAAAATATTTGCTTCAGCCAAGATATAAAGGAGTGTGCTTTCATGTCTATATCAAGTAAAGTATCATGGAAACCCTTTTTATACATTTCGTTTATTATTGCTGGGGCACAAACATACAAAGTCTCCAAATTTATGTATTATTCTTTGCATTTCTGCTTCATTAACAATGAGAAATGATTTGAATGCAAATAAAACCAGAGACAGCAATTTCATAAGGCTAATATTCATCAGGGTGAAGAAAAGCTAATTCATCAAGAAATTTTGATTTTTCTAGAAGCTGAATATATTTGGTTTCGTTAACCCTTCCCTGATAGCTACAGGATTTTATTTTCCAGTATGGATTAATTTAGCAAATTGGTCAAGACCCCAAATGCATTGCAGGTCGTGCCCTGCCCAGCCCTGTGTGGAATCCTGGCTTAGAGGGCAATTGCCTCATGGTGCCAGATCCAACATCACCAGTGCCTCCAGGAGTCTCTCTACACACCCAGCAGTCAGCATTGTCCTCCCAAAGCAAAGCATTCCCTGCAGATGGCTTCAGCCAGTCTACAGGTACTCTTTCTGCAGTTTTACCCAGTGCAGATCAGGAGTGGAAGCTGCACCACTGAAACTGAATAGAAAACAAGGAAACATTGCTGTGAACTCATATCAGGAATTGGCTGGGTTCCTGTGTTACTTGAGCATAATGTGAAAGCAGAATAAGCGTGTTTCAATCATGGTATGGTATAAACCTCTCACCTTAGTTCTCCCAAACCTCTGTTCCTGTCACACATAATTCACAGATAGACAGAAGTGCTGCCAAATCTAAACCAGCATAATTATCAAATCCAACACCTGAATGAGTTTCTGGACAAATCCCAGGACCTTAAATGTATGAAGGCACTCACTTTGGTGTTTGAGTATTTGCATGTTTTTTCTAGCGGTCAAGTAAATTTTGAGCTTCAGACTTTTCAGTTTGGTTGTATGCTGCTCTTTTTGGGTACTTTAAAGTTTCTTCTGTGTTAGAAATACTGAATTTTCTTGGCAAAACAATGCAGTAAATCATATATAATGCATTTGTTTGGGAACCCCACAATTTTAAGATTTGTAATTTCAAAATCTTATAAAATAAAATCTTTTAAGATTTTATTTAATTGTGTTTATAACCCAAACTAGCTATGACTTCTTCAGGCCTTAAACCCAGATCATCTTAAGGAAACTAAACAGGTCATAATAAAATACTAAGGATAATTATTCTAATTAGAAAACAAGTGGCCACTTCTTTGCCCTCCCTCAATTGTCCACAGAGAAAATCAAGTCAGGGTGGCAAACTATGTGCAGATAGATTGGAGAGCAGGGCACATTTGGGTATGAGCCCTATCTATGGTACAGTTTGAGCCATGGAATGTCATTTGGGAGACTGTGGAACACTTCAATAAAGCTAAAGATACAATTGACATAGTTAATGAAACTTCTGCAAATATTAAAAAGAATGTTAAATTATATATGCGAAAATAAACACTTTAATGGAGCTGACAAAATAACCATGTTGAAGAAATATTTTTACTTGGTTGCAACAAAATGACATTGTTGAAATGAAATGAGAAAATCAATGTATGCATTAAGCTTTTCACAAAACTTGATGTGTTTTCCTGAAAAGTCTTTCTTCCAGTAAAATGGTCCCTTCTAATGAAAAAACCATGCCATGTGATTTTTTCATCACTTCTCATTTTGAAGTTCTCAGAAGTTCTCTCTTATAGTTCTGAGATGATTTTTAGGAAAAATTCATTTGTGTTGTTCTATTACAGAATTATTCTTTATTTTATACTCCAAAAGATAAAGAGAAAGTAATTTCTCCTTTCTCATTAAAAAATATTTTCAATACATTGAGAGGTTAAATTGAAGAAAGAAATCAGGAAGAGGAACTCTAAAGTTATGCAGGTTGTGTATGTGCTATGCAGTAATTAGAAAAGGGATATATGATGAGTTTCTGCTATGAAAAAGAAAGGTCAAGCGACAAATTCTTGTGAGTTTTCTTGTAGCTCCTTACAGATGAAGGAATTGATTTGCTTTACATAGCCAAAACATCCAAGTTTGCCAATAAACATTTAAATCTTCAGTTGCTGAAATCTTCCTAGTGTTGAGTCAGTACCAAATTTTCAAGTTAGCCAAACCTGACAGAGACTTGAGCAAGTCTGTCTGGTAATTCCAGACCCACAGCGTGTGACTCCAAGCTTAATGCAGAACCTCATCTTTACCTGCTACTCATGCACTGACTTTGGCATTGTTTTGTAGGGTCCAATGACTTTTGTGATTGTCTAATCCTGTCTTAGTTTGCAGTGGAACAGTTTTGAGGAAAGAACGTTCATTGTTTTTATTAAAATATTCTATAATGGCTACTGCAATGCCTTTGTCAGGACATCTGTGGAAGTGGACTTTGGGATGGTGAAGTAGAGTCTTAATGACTTCAGTAAAGATATGTTCTTGGCACTGCTCTCATTGCTCCAGAAGCATAACAAAATTCATGCCATACAACACCCAAGCTTTGAAACTTTTGTGCTGGTAGAGACTGGAAAATAAGCTAATTTCCCTAAAGCTAGATCTGGGCTTGTGGCCAAAATAAAACAAGTAGTGAAGTCTTTGAAAACTTGAACAGGAGCTAAAATCAACAGCTGGCTCTTCAGCTGGTGCAAACTAGAATAGAATGATGAAGGCTGACTGGCTGGCTTTGTAGTCTGATGTAATTCCCTTTTTATAGCTGCTTTTTATTCTGAAATGATCAGCTCAGAATGGTTAAACAGCAGACCATAAGGGTCAGAAACTCTATCAGCACTCAGCTAATTGTCAATTCTTGCCTGTAAGTTGTGGTTACTTCTCTGTGCAGCTGCCTGCCCAGCTTTTAATCACTAAAGCACACTGTGACCTGTGTTTGTAACCATTTTCCGCTGCACAACAGCAAAAATTCTGGTTTTGAGAGCAAGCTAATAAAGTCACTTGTAAACAAGAACATATTTAGTGAATGCTAAATATTAGTTTCTTAATTACATTACAAATTAAGAATATTTTGAAAGCATAAACCCCAGGCTTAGTGATTATTGCAGGTTCTTTCCTGTACCTGCACTCATTAAATTTCTGATTCTCTCCTTTTCTTCAGTGAAGAAATGTGGAAGCCAAATTACCTGGGACAGATCAAAGCTTAGCCCAGATACCCCACATGGAGGGAATAAATCTGAGACCCTGGGAGGTGGGATGTCAGGAAGATGCTAATAGAGTAAGCCCCATTGGTTCAAGACATTAGACTTATAAGGTCAAGCCCCTGCCCTGTAACCACGATTGGACACCTGCCCCAGGTAAAACTCATAAAATGCCATGTTAACCACACCCCCTCATCTTTGGATGCTGCCCACGTTCTGATGCATTCCAAGGATATCTCTGGGCTGTCCATCATCCCTGTTCTGTTTATCAGCCATGCTCAACACGGCTGAACTGGGAGAGGGGTCATGGGGACACCCCCTCCAGCCCCATGACAAAGACATAGCTTTGGGTTTCATTTTTCTTTAAGGAAGCATCAGTGCCAGCACCTCAGTATTGAAGAGCTGCAAAATAGTGGATTCATGCAGCATGGAGAAAAATGTCTATCTTGACACCCATTCTAGTGCTAAGCTTTCTGAGGGATAAGGAAGAATGGAAAAATTCCCTATGCTCATGTGCTCACTGAGGTATCTGGACACCAAGCAGTTCATCAGTTCTGGAGTTCTTCTCCAGCTGTGGCACCTGACTGCCTTAGAAAGACTCAGTTATATTTTAATGTAAATAAGACAGAGTTGAGAAACGTTGAATATGCAACTCAGTGTTATACTCCAGTGTTAGTACATGAATTAATTTTAGAAGAGAGTGAGATCTTTAAAACTGTAGTTGATGCCAATAATACATGTGACTATTGATTGGCATGACCTATTTTCTCAATAATTTTCCTGGATTCTTTTTTTTTTTTTTTTTTTTTTTTAAATTA
>VXBR01009077.1:1033-14058 GCA_013400215.1 Cisticola juncidis
TTTTGGCTTGGAGGGGAGAGGGAGGGAAGGAGAGAGCTGCTTTCCAGCGTCACTTCCAGAACAGAAACCCTGAGCAGGGAGTGGGTCACTGAGTCACCGGGAGCATCCTCCCGCCGCTCCCGGGTCTCTTCAGTGCGATCCCAGCCGGGGCTGCGCTTCCACCCCGGCTCCTCCTGGCACCGGGGCTCCTCCCGGTGCTGTCCCAAAGCCTCAGGCTTGGGCGCTTGCTGCAGCCGGGGAAGCGTCCCGAGGAAGGGACACAGCTCATGTGGGGCAGGAGGGTCCCCAGGGCCGGGGTCTGCCCCCTTCTCAGTGCCGAAACAAAGGGGGCTTGGATCCTGCTCGTCCCGCTCCTGCCACGAGCAACAAGTGCTGCAGAGCCTCCTCTTGCCTCAGCTGGGACAAAAGGCACTGGGAGCTCCTCACCCAGGGCACACCTGCACTGGGGTGATCACGTCAGCTCCTTTTCACAAAAAAAAAAAAAAACAAAAAAAACCACNAAAAAAACAAAAAAAACCACAGGCGATTGCATAGAGAGGTTCTTGATAAGAGCAGGTCCTAGAGGGGCTCTGTGTGTGTGAGCACCAGACAGCAAACGTGGAGTCTCTCACTATCTGTTAGTCAAGAGAGAAGCAAAATCTGTCTCTTTGGGAGCCTGAGTGTTTCATAGGCCCTAAAGAAATCACCTGAGGACCTGGCTCCTGCATCCTCAGGACAACAGAGCACCCCTCACCCCACACACCCCTCTCAGGAAGAGTCCTCCTCCTCTGTCCTCCCCAGGTGACTCCCTGGATACTGTGCCAGACCTGTGAGATTCCCCAAGTCTGCTAAAATAATTAATGTAACCTAATTAATATTATTTTATTAATAAATTAATTACAGACTCACTGATTCACTCTGCTGGGACAGTGAAACAGCTGTGCACTCATCTGTTCATGTGAGCACAGCCAGACAGAGAGAGCATCCCCTTATGCTGCCTGCCCTGCAGAGAGACAGCCCAAAACCAGACCCTTCCACCCAAGAACATTTTCAACCCATAAAGAATAAAGAGAGGACCAAGTGAAGAAAACACAGAGCCTTGCATGCAAAACTGCTCTGGGTGGAGTTAACAAAAAATGTGCCATTTTCTCCTGCAAGCAGCAGGCGGGCAGGGCGGGGCAGGGCAGGGCAGGACAGGGCAGGCAGGGATGGTGGCTCTGGTGGCAGGCTGGTCCCTTGCTGGTCCCTGGGACCTGCAGTGCTGCTGCAGGCACCGCCAGCTCGGCTGTGAGCAGCTCTCGTGGGTGCCGTGTTCAGTGCACACTGTTTAGTTTTGTTGCCTTTTTAATGCTGTCAAAACATGTGATGCTCCTGCTGCTTTCACAGCCTTGCTAATTGGCTGCAAAGAGCAGATTTCTGTTCAAATTACAGCTACTTTTGAACTCTGAACTTGCCTTTAAAATCCAAGTCCTACGAGGGTTTTGTCCCCACCCCTTGCAGGGCTGTGAAGCAGCACAAGCAACAACTCACTCCCACGGTGCTTTTTGGAGGACCAAGGGCAGTTCACACACCCTGCAGGGATCCCAGAAGGGAATTTCTGCTCTCATACTCATCGTGGGCTCCTCACAGCCTCTGGAATCTCTGGAAACAGAGGACTGGGGAGCAAATGTCAACCCCTCACCTGGAAAATGCAAGCAAGACCCTCTCTGGGGAGCAGCTCTTGGGCTGAACCTCCAGCAGATGCTGAGGTATCTTTAAGCTTTCCCACCTCCCTTTTCCTTGCTCCAGTGACAGCTCTTTCCCCCAGTGAGCCTCTTGGATCACAGATCCAGGTGCTGCCTCGTGCTGGGTGTGAGTGAAGCACCTGCAGAGTCACAGTGACCCTGTGGCCCCTGCCTGTCCCCCACCCTCCCCCTACCCTGTCACCTCTGCAGCTCTGCCAAAGCCAGGAACAGTCTGAGCTGCACAGCAGGGCTGGAGCCTTGCTGATGGTGCATGTCTGGCAGGCTCTGGTTTTCCTTAGATGAGGCCAAACAGGAGATCTGGAAAAGCCCAAATGAATCCAGCAGCAGCAGGAGCAGGGCTGGTGATCTGAGATACCTCCAGGAGGACTGGGAAAACCACATCACAAGCCTGGCTTTGGCCCAGCCCCTCAGCAGAAGCAGTGAGAGCAGGGCTGGGGGAGCTGGACAAAACCCCCTGACCCTGCTCTGGTCACCCCTGAGCCTGCACTGAAGAAAAGCCAGGCAATGCCCACGTGTGCAGGGCCAGGAGGACGAGCCCAGGATGGTGCCTGCACTAACACAGCTCCAGTGTCTGCCAAGAGCCTGCTGCTCAGCCAAATGAGCCTGAGTTTGCAAGGAGCTCTTTGCCAGAGCACGAAATGTTTGTCTCCAGCACATCCTTCACTCAACAGATGTTCCAGGTCCTGCTAAGCTGTAAAAAGACTGACCAAGAGTCCCTGATGGGTGCAGATGCTTTCATCTCCACCAGCCATCAGTAAAAACCCAAAATGCCCTAACCATCGTGAGCCACAAAACCAAACCTGCTGCTGGGCAAGGGCCAGAGCCAGCACTGGGGGCTGCTGGGCGTGGGGAAGGAGAAGCTGGAGCTGCATGAAGAATCGTGGCAAAAGCACCCACAATGGGAGCAGTTGGAGCAACAATTTGGGGTTTCTACATTGCTTGGTAATTTCAGATCACAGATGGAAATCCAAGAGAAGCCTCTCGTAAATCACACGGTCTATGGTTTTTCCCTTTTCCCCTGCTGTGTTATGATGGAAAATTGCAGTCAGTGTTTCCAAAAGTCATGAAATACCGCGCAGGCCCTGGCAGGTTCACATCCAGCTGAAGCAAACCCCACTCCAGCATGCAGCTTGCCTCCAAAGGGTCACTGAACCCAGCAGCTGTGTTTTGCTGACTGGAATTTGCACCTTTCCCCAGCTCATTGGGCTCCTCTCACCTCCTTCCCATCAGCATTGATTTAGAGTTGGTTGTGTGCCAGCCTTAAACCCCTTGAACACAACTGAAACCAGAGGATTTCTGATACAAGACAAGGAAAAAGGTGGGAACAGGTGGCTTTTAGAAGAAAAAGAGATTATTTCAACATATGAATCTGCAATAAAATGGGAGAAGATGAAGACTTTGCTAAAAATTACCATGCAGCACTGAGCAAGAGAAGATACCTGGGCCCAGAAGTTTTTGCTGGCTCCCTCCATGGCCAGGATAAAGCACAGGAAGTGCCACAGGAGAGACACAGACAGCCCCTGGTGCCATGCTCTGCCCTCACAGCCACACCCTCCATCTGCTCAGCCCCAGCAGCACAGGGGCAAATTGTCACCACCACAGTGGTAAATTGTCACCCTCCTGCCCCTGATGCTTCCCTGCTGCCTCCCTCCCCTCTCCAAGCCCAGGAGCTGTCCGGTTTACCCACAAGGGACAGGATGGACATTGTTCCATGGACTGGGAGCAGCAGCATCTTCATGCCACAGCCCAAGACACGCTGGAGTTGAGGATGTGTCCCCTTGATTACCCTGGAGCTATGCTAATGGCTTTCTATTTTAATTACATGGAAGTCTAAAGATGCTTCAGGGTCTGGGTAATGCTGCACAGCACAGAGGAAGGCCTGTGCACCACTGACAGCATTTTTTTTTCTTTTTCTTTTTTTTTTTTTTGCATTATAAAGGTAAAGTGACACTAGGGACATGTGTCTTTGATGGTCTGAGGTCAGCTGCCTGCAGGTCCTGAGAGGGAGGGGAGAGGCAGGGAAGGAAGGCAAAGTAAACAGATAAATCCCTGGAACATATGGCCTGTGCTGGGTATCTTTACGCATGAGGCACCCCACTTAATAAAAGTTTAGGATGGAAAAGCCAAATAAAATTGATAATCTGCCCAGGGAGGGTGATTCAGATGAAGCAAGCACATTACAAGGGGGTGACTGATTTACAATTTTCTTCTATTTGCGGTTTTATGACTATTACAGTTATTCTTGTGAATATAATTCATTACTGTGCTATTATTCCCAGAAGTGAAAATCAAAGGTTTATCAGCCAACACCGGCAAGCATGAAATACTGCCCCAACACACAGCTCCGTGCTGGAATCACAGCTCAAAAACAGAGGAGGAGGCAGAAGCTGAGCGCTCACCTCTCCCCATGCCCAGGTCCCCTCCTGGGACACAGGCAGGGACAGGCAGCCCAAATCCAGCAGCACCTGGGCAGGGAGGAGGCAGTGAACCAGACCTGTGTGACCAGTTCCTCATCCTCCAAAAGATGCTGGACACACGAGTGGCTCAGTTATTTGGAAAAAAGTAACCTTGGTGAGTGCAGAGGCGGGGGATCCACAGGAGCTGGACACCAAAGGGACCAGGCATGCTGCCTCTCCTGGGGGCATGGCAGGCTCCCAGGAGGGGCTTTGGGCACAGCATCCCACTGTGCTGCCAGGTCCTGGCAGGGCAGGGTGATGGGCTTGAAGCCAAGGCAGCAGGACCTGGAGCCAGAACGAGGGCAGGGTTTTATTTAGACTAACAGCTCTAGCTGGGAGAAATGGGCTGAACCAGGGCTTTGTCCAACACAAAAGCAGTGAAGAGAGCACTGAAATGTACTTGAGGTTGCTGTCCAGTGGATACCTGGTTCTGCAGCCCACATCTAACATAAAAGCCATAATTCCTGTGCTGTGGTTTCTGCAGCAGCAGCTGAAGCCCAGCCCCAGGCAGCTGTGATGGCACAGCCCTCCCTGGCTGCATCCTGTGGGCGTCCAGGCTTTGTCACTCCTGCCTGCCAGCCTCAGCTGTGAAAACCAAATCTCTTCCAGCCTCCTTTTTCTTCACTTTTCAACAAGTTTTTGTCTGAAGAGCCACACTTGGCTTTTCCCGCGACAGATCCTCATCCCAGAGGCTTCTTTGCAGCACTCCAGATGTGCCTGACATTCTGCTCCAGCACCAAGAGATACCAGCTCCTGATTAAAAACATCTCCAGAAGGCAAAAGCCCTGCACAGAGAGGAGAGGAGAGGAGAGGAGAGGAGAGGAGAGGACAGGACAGGACAGGACAGGACAGGACAGGACAGGACAGGACAGGACAGGACAGGACAGGAGGGAAAGCCCAGAAATCAATGTGTCTGGGCCAGACCAAGAGTCTCTTCAGTCCAACATCCCAGTGCTGGGTCTGGAAGGGTGGATGTAGTGAACAGACAGTCTGGAGGGACATTTTCCTGGCATCCTCCCATCTGGGTCCTAGAGCTTGTCTTGATGCTTAATGGCTCTTGATGGATTTTTTTCTTCCTAGAATTTGTCTAATCACTTTCTGAAGCCTTGTAAAGTTTTGTAAAGCCTTGTAAAGCCATGTCCAGTATCATCTTGTAATTAGTCTCCAGCTGAAGGACATGCTGTGGGTGGAGCTTTGTAAGCTTTCAAAGGCTCAGTCTGTGAGATCTGAGTCACGTCCCAGAGTGGGAAACACAAACAGAGGCCAGGGGTTTACTCCTCATCACCACCCTGTGCCCCAGTGGGAACAGAGTCCCTGAAGTCTGAATTGCTTAAGTGGAAATAAAACCCACACCAGCTGCATTGTCAGAGTTTGCCCCGAGCTCTCTGCCCTCTCCCTAAAAGAGGATGAACCACTCCCTAGAAGTGGCACACCCCAGATGAAAACAAGCCACCAGGATGAGCCACAATTGCTCTTTAACCACTTTAGATGAGGAAAAAACCCCAACCCTCAGACTTTAACAGGTGTGCCCGCTGCAGTGGGGTGAGCTGTGCCTCTGGCTGCCCCCAAAGTGAAGCACAGCTCAGGTTCTCTACTGGGAAGGGCAGTCTGGTGAGGCCAAGAGCTGCAATTGAGAAATGTCACCAGCTCAGCAAAGCCTAATGCCAGCCTCTCCCATGGCCCCCCAGGCTGGCAGGGGCATCTCAGGCTGCTCTTCCTCATCCCATCCCCAGGGCCAAGCACCAGGCTGGGCTGTGCTTGGCTCCCCGGCCCTGCTGGCACAGGCAGCTCTAAGCAGGAGCAGCTCCAGCCTGCCCTGCACACAGCAAATCCCATCAAGCTGCAAAGTGCATGGAGAGGGACACATCAGCTGCAGCAATAACCAGGAGCTTTCCCTGCTGGGGGCTGGGCCAGGCTGCACTGGGGTCCCCAAAGAGCCCACCAAGGACACGGCTCCAGACGGAGCTCCTGGCACGTGTGCGGCCCAGGGACTGCGGCAGCGCCGTTCTTTGTGATGAGCCATAAAATTCCAGCTGGGGATGGAGGTCCCAGTGCCTGCCAATTAGTGCTGGCATCCTGAAGACAGGCTGTAATGGGATTATTGAACCAGCCCCTTTATGCACTAAAGTGTTTGGGGAAGATCACCACGGTGCATGGAGAGCTGCTGGGAGCAGCATGCACGGAGCTCCTGCTGGGGAGGGATGAAGCAGGCACCCACCCCCCCCCTCCCCACAAGAGATAAGCACTTTTCTTACTCCCTGGCTAAAGCATTTATCCAGTGCCAAAGGGGTTTGAGTCAGTGAGTCTGGGCAGTGACCGAGGTTTTGCTGTTGAAAATAAAAATGGATTTGTTTTCTCTCTCGAACGACAAACCCAAAGAAGCTGCAGCAGACCCCAGCTGAGAGCACTTAAAGGCAGCACTGGGGCAAGAAGCTGTTTGCTTGACCGCCTCACACACCTGGAATGGCAGGTATTTGTGATTTGGAGCTTTTCCTTGGCAGCCCTGATGAGATTTCATGTTTATAATATTACAGTTCAGGGTGTGAGGATGGGCTCAGCCTGCCAAGGAGCCACTTGCTGTCTCCAGCCCACAGGAGACATTTGGAGCTGGTGGGTTCAGCACGGCAGATGATGCAGAAAGCTTCCTGCAGACTCCTCATCTCAGCAGCTGCCCAAAATAAGTGACCCTCTGGCTGCAAATGGAGAGATCTCTCTGTAATGCAGGAGAGAGCAGAGTTGCTGTTTAAATGGCAGCAAGGCTGGCAAACCCAGGGCATGGAGAGGTGCAGATGTGTGTGCTGTGACACATCCTGGGGGGACCCCCAAGGCAGGGCCCACGTCTGAGTGTGTGCCAGTGCCACAGCCCACACTGTGCCATCCTCCAGCCTCCTGGAGCTCTGAGGCCCCTGATCACCCCAGAGATCACCCCTGGCCTGATCTGGAGCTGAAGTCTCTGAATTGTCACACAGTTCCCACTGTCCCCTCAGTGCCATCAATCACTGCTTTTGGGTGACAGCCTAAAATGAGGTTCCATTTTGCATGCTTGGCCAAAGAGATGAACCAATTCTGCACTGAGAGAGGTCATCCCCTGATTGTGGCTCACTCAGAAACAGCTCCTTCTCTGGAGCAAGGACCTGGCTGTCAAAGGGCTCTTCCACCTCCTCATTGGAAGGGTCCAGGAGCTTTGTGCTGCTGCTCCCCATCCCCTCAGCAGTGCTGCTCCTGCAGGATTTGGGGACAGGAGCCCAGGCCAGCAAGGATGGGGCTGTCCTGGGCAGGACCACCACCATGGCAGCAGATTCCAGAATTGAATCAGACAACGTTTATTAGGCAATAAAGACTCAGAGAAAGTGGGAAATGAGTGAGGTGGGAGAGGATGGGTTCTGGGTTGTGTCTGCAGGAAGAATTAGCAGGGCATGGTTTACAGAGATGAAAAGCCTTTTGATTATTAGAGCAATATTTAGTGGCTGCAGGAGAGGAAATGCTGCTGCTTTCCCCCTGCTAAGCACAGAGCCAGGACTCCTCCAGCCAACCTGGTGGATGCAGCCAGCACAGCTGAGACTGTGCCTCACCCAGGGAAAGTCAGGAAAGGCCCTGCTGCAGATCAAGGCTGCTCTGCCCACGCTGAGCCACAGCCAGCCTCTCTTTAAAGAGCTTCAGCAGGGTGTCACTTTTATCTCCAGCCCGTAAGGAGCTTTGCTTTTCTGCCTAGGCACAAGGTGCCTGGAGGTTGGGATTTATTTCACCTTTATCATCCTGGACAGACATCCCTGGGCTCCTGGGAAGGTCTGAATGAGCTGTTGAACTTCAGCCAGCTCAGCCAAGGTGATGTGCACCTCCCTGAGCCAGACAGAGTCAGGGAGTGCCCTGGGAACTGCCTGTGACCCACGACGTGCTCTGCTGTCCCCACGAGACCAAGCAAGGGTGACAGCCCAGCTCTAAAGTGACTCTGAACCTGCCATTTCCAGTACATTAATCCCTTCTCAATATTGATCACCTTGTAACACTCTGGGGCTGTGCTGGGCTCCAGCAGGAGGAGAGGAGAGGAGAGGAGAGGAGAGGAGAGGAGAGGACTCTAGCACATCCATTAACAGTCCTTACCTGCTCCTAACATGCTCAGCACAGCTGATGGCTGTAGTGGATTCATAGGTGGAACACAGCCCTTTGTTCATGCACTCCCGAGGTATCTGGGAGCCAGAGAGGAGAAGTCCAGGGCATATCAGTTGTTTATGTTTTTAGAGATTTTAGAGTTAGCAATTAGGATTTATCCTGAGTCACAGGTGCCCTGCAGGGTCCTCTGGATACTCTCAGCAGCTTTTGCTGCCTCACTGAACATGCAGGCAGCAAGGGGACAGGGGAAGGCTCAGTGCTGCAGAAAAACTGCTTTGATTTCTTAACAATTAGATGCTCCAGGGCTCAACTCACACTCAGGACTTGGGTACAAGAGCCACACAGGAGGAGTGGCAAGCACTTTTGCATGTACCAAGGAGTAAAGGGATGCCAAACACAGATAAGGACAACAAGGACACCCGGTGTGATGAGGGGCCTGAGGTCAGCTGCCCAGAAAATATTTTGAGTTGCATTGTTGAGTGCACAGGCCCATCAGTTGGAAAAGGTTTTCCTTCTGTCAGAGGAGCTGATGTGCCTCCAGATGACCTGCCTGAGACATGAGGGAGAATGAGGGGCTGGCTCTCCTCCCTTTGGGACAATCACCCCCTGGAATGTGCTCCTGGCAGAGCTCACACCCACCTCTGTGGCTGCTCCATCCAGGCAAAACTGCTCTTGCCTCGAGGAGCTGCTCAGCTCTGGACACCTGAATAAATACTCCAAGAAAGCAGAAATCTCCCTTGTGGGACACTGTGCTGATCAATGGCTGCATGCATCAATGGCCTACAGCTTCCTGTAGGTAATATTAATAATTTTTGCTGTAATTTTCATGAGCTGCAGACTGAGAAATGCCAGTCTCTTTTGTCAGAGAGCAGAGCAGCTCTGCATATGCATTAAAACCCAGCACACGCAGTTTATCTTAAACCACCTGAACCTCTTGTTCCAGTGCAGTATCTGCTAGCATCCATCCACCCCGGGAGGTGTTACACAGCATTTCTCTGCTCAGAGCCCTGGTCCCTCAGGGCCTCGGTGGTTTAGATCATAATTCCTCAATAACACACAAGCTGCTGGGAAAAAAAAGAATAAACACACCACAAAAATGACAGGGAGCCTGTGAGCACATATGGAGAAAAGGGAGAGCAGGCTCTGGGTTTCCCACCCTCTTGAGTGTCATGTTAAATTCCCAAACCAACTGCAGGCAAAGCCATCCAAAGCCCAGATGTTCTGCAGATGTTCAGTGGGAATTGTTCTTCTCCCCATGCTTCCATCACAACATTTTCATCTTTAGAAGCTCTTAATTAGCCATTTCATCTTTTGCCAAACCCTCTTCAGTTTCACAGCCTGCATGTTGGGATGGAGCCACCCTGGGTGCAGAATCCCAGCAGTTCTGTTCCCACATCACCATTCCAGTTCCCTCTCCAACCTCTGTGGAAATACACAGCAGCACACCCCTCCAGCACCCCAATATGTTTTCCAAGCCATTTATTTGTAAGGCTTAAAACTTTCCTTTTTGACTCCCTAACTCCAAAGCATCGATGCTATAAAATGGCAAAACCTCAAACCTCTGGGCAGAGGCTCCTCCTTTATGGTGATCCCCTCTGGAGCCAGGCTGCTCCTAAGGACTGAGATGAGCTCCCCTAAAAGAGCTCTGGAGGGCTCAGGAGGGCTTGCACAGCCCGTGCAGGAGGGGATGGTGATGTCCCCTCCCCATCAGTGTCCAGCCAAGGAGGGAAAGCGCAGGGATGAGCAGGACCTGAAGCATCACGGGTGACTCAGAGGAAGAGAGGCCAAACAGAGCTTCCTTTATTGATTTATTTATAAAGAATGAGATATTAATGTTGTTTGAAGAGGTCTCCCCTGTGGGGAGGGGGAGGCTGAGGTGTGCTCAGTGCCAATCCCTGCCCGGCCGCTGTCCCCTCCTCTCTCCATCTGCTCCTCCGGATGATTCACTGCCACTTCTCAGCTCCTTACTCCCCTCTCCCCGCCCTGAGCAGGGAGTAGCTGGCAATTAAAATATTAGCAGGGGGGAAACACTTCATAATGCATAGGATTCTTTCTTAGTCCGAGGAATTTTAATGAGCTGAACACACGGAAGGCCAAGCTTTGCCAGTCAGACCCCACAGCCTGATGCTGAAACCTCACTGGCTGCCTTCTCCTGCCCACAGTGTGCCTGGGATGCTCTGTTATTGCTGGGTCAGAGCTTGTGCCTCCACATTTTCCTGCAGCTTTATTATTATTTTTATGTCCTGAGTTTTACAATACACAGGCTTTACAGCAGGGTACTTTTTGTGATGGTTTTTTACCTTGGCTTTGTTTTTTTGCTCAGGAGCATAACAAGGGGATGGGATTTATGGGCAGCTCTGGGTTTTCTGTTACAGCTTTTCTTAGCAAGATCATAACTTTTGCCACTATCCTTGCTGGCCTCTTTCTCTGGCTCTGGTTGTCCCCAAGAGTCACAGCCCACATCAGTCTCCAGCTGTTGTTCAAGCAACCCAAGCAGGGATCACACAGGAGCTATAGCAGCTAAATAAAAGTTTCAAGAGCAGCAGGGTTTTAAAAGTCTTCTGAGCTATTTCTGCTGTCATCTGTTACACAAGTTTGAGCAAAGCCCTGCTTTCTGGGGACAGTGGCAAAAAGCATCCTTGGCTGGAGGGCTAAGGATGAGTGCAGCAGTCCTGGAGGACCAGCTGGGGACTGAGAGAGCAGCCAAGGGCTGCACAAAGCCAGGAGCTATAAACTGGGGGAAAAAATATAAAAAGAACCAGGGAATTATTTCTTAATGATGCCACACCCAACCTTCAGGTGAGGAAGGTGTGAGCCAGCTCCAGGCTGTGTCCATGCTGCTCCAGGAGGAGGAAGCCAAGGCTGCACCCAGATGTGAATCTGGGTCTGTGATTTTGGGAACAGCAAAAAGGCCATGAGGGCTGAGGGATCCCCAGAGGCCACCAGTAATGAACCTTCCTGCTGTTTTCTCATGAAGGGAAGCAAAGAGCATCCTCCAGCTGAGATGGTGGTGAGGATTTGGGAGGTCCCAGCAGCCTGTGCAGGCTGAGGCTGGATCCAGCCCCAGCTCAGAGGCAGGAGTCCCAAAACACAGCCTCGTCTGCATTTTGCTGTAAC
Source organism: Cisticola juncidis (assembly GCA_013400215.1). Taxonomy (NCBI): domain Eukaryota; kingdom Metazoa; phylum Chordata; class Aves; order Passeriformes; family Cisticolidae; genus Cisticola; species Cisticola juncidis. The sequence goes on from VXBR01009077.1 coordinate 12,441, forward strand.
TGGGCTAATGAGATTCACCCCCAGCCACAGCGTGAGGAGAAGACCCATCAAAAATCTTCAGCCCCTCCATTTTGTGGAGTTAACACTTGAGCTCTGTGATTTTATGTAGCTGGAGTCCCACACTGGGCACCAAAGGGATGCTGGTACTGCAGCCTTGCTCCTTCAGCATCTCCCAAGGAGGGACAAGGCTCCCTTTCCCCACCCTCATTTCTGACAGCTTGCAGAGACGAGGGCATTTCAGTGCTTTTGCAAGCATTGCTCCACGTGACCAAATAGTGGATTTTTTCCCCTCAAAGGAAAAATCCCAGTTGCAATGTGGTCTGTGACTGCTGAGGTAGGTGCAGAGTCTGGGGGTGTCCCTTACAAGCGTGCATTTCCTCGAGCTGTTTTTTATCTTAGCCAGTAAAAGATCATTATCTGGCAAGTCTCTCCCTGGAAAAGAGCAGGGAGGAGAGCCTGGGGGTTTTACAGGAGTGGCACAGCCCCTTGCAGGCAGCCTGCAGGCAGGGCTGGCCCTGCTTGGGATGGGGCAGCTCTGCTCAACCTCCTCGTGAGCTTCCCCAGGCTCTGCTCCCTCCAGTGCCACTTCTCTCACCAGCATCCTCCTCCTCACCACTAAAAATTAATTAAAAAAATAAAAATTAAAAAGGAGGATTTTTTTAGCTGATCCAATTGCAGAGGCATGGAAAGCCTTTCCCATAGCAGGAGCTCTGCTCCTCACAGCAGCCAGGGCATGGCAGGGCTGAGCCTGCCCTCTGGCAAGATGAGAAATTGTTCAGTGGGTGGTGTGAATAACTCAGCAGCGTTATCTCCGGTGTCTGAGTGCCCTGGCCATTCCCTGGCTATTCCCTGGCCATTCCCAGGGGTCCTGTGCAGTCTGCTGGGAGCCACTGCAGTGGGCTGGACACACAATTCCAGAGCCCCTCAGCCAGGAAAAAGGGCTCAGTTTGCAGCAGAGGAGGCTGAGGGGAGATGCTGGGATGTTAATCCCAGCTCCAAGAGCAGGGTAAATGGGAAGGATTAAAAACAGGGGAGGCAATATTGATCAGTACTGCCATTGAGAGAGCTGGCCCTGCCCCAGAGCTGAGAAAGGGGATGTCTGCTAGTCCCTGCCTATGAAATCTGCCCGTGGAAAATAAAAATAGTGGCAGCCACATGAGATTCATGGGCAACACATAACCTACACCAGCAAGGTGTTACCACTACACTTATAAAGTCTCCCTCTCCAGAACTGCAGCCAGCCAGGCCAGCAAGATACTATTCCATTATATTTGGGTGCAAGGTGAGAAATCTTGTGTGGTTTCCCTGGAAGGGACAAAGCAAGTGGGGCTGGGGTCTTTTTTTCTGGCACAGCCACAATAAATGCCAGAGGAGGAGGGGGGCAGCCTTTGCAGGCACTGGGCAGTGTGAGGTGGGAGCAAGGGATGCTGGTGGAGCATGGAGCATCTCCTCCCCATCCCAGGTGGACACAGCTGCTGCAGGACCAAAGCCAACCTGGGCTGGTGCAGTGCAACTCAAAAATTATATCAGGAAAATGACACCTCCAGCTTTAGCAGAGACTTGAAGGGAAATCTCAAAGGGGTGCTTGCTATCAGCAGTCAAAAAAAAAAAAAAAAAA
>VXBR01009077.1:14069-120305 GCA_013400215.1 Cisticola juncidis
AAAAAAAAAAAAAAAAAAAAAAAAAAAAAGGGCAAGGATGTGGGATAGAAGCAGAGCTGTAGGTGCTCTGCAACATCCACTTGGAATTCATCTTTCCCAAACTGTTGGAGGACTCAGTCTGGGCTGGACATCTCTGTCCTTCATCCCACAGGAGAGTCATAGCAGCCCCAGGAGTGCCTGTCCTCAGCAGCTTGTCATCAAAATAATAATTAAAAAAGAGGCAGAAAGCAATCGAAGCTCAGGTGAGTGAGGTGAATTTCATATCAGGTAGGAATTTCTCATGGTTACAGTTTGCTGGCTCTAATGCCACTCTCATAAAAATGAACATTTTTTTTCCTTGGGAATATTTCAAGATTGATGCAAAAATATGAGTTTCCTCTGGGAGAAATAGTGGGAGAGCCAGAGACATTCGCCTAGTCCCATTTCTGCCTTCAGGGAGAAAACAAAATTAATGGGCACCGGTTGAGCAGTCACATGTTGAGCTGAGAAACCCCACTGAGCTCTCCTAAAGCTGTGCTGAATATCTCCTCCCATGGAAAAAAAAAAAAATCTGATATTGCATTTCACCCCGATTCAGGTACAAAAATGGCTTCAAAATCACATTCTTGAGTGCTGGGTGGGGTTTCACGTCCCAGCTGGCAGAAGATGCATTCTGTCAGCAAGACCTGTGCCCTCTGCAGTGTGCCCTGCCCAGCCTGCCCAGTGTCACCAGTTTAATTAGCTGCTGTTCCCCGTGCCTGTGGCTCAGCTTAACTTCGTGTGAACAAACCCTGCTGTGCTCCTGCTTGTACCGGGGAGAAATCAGTGCCTTTGTCTCTGGTTTTGGTTTGGTTTTGTTTTTGTTTTTTTCCTAGACTTCATGCCTGGCAGAAATTAAAACTCAGAAACTGGGCCCAGTTAGATTCATGTATGGCTTGGTCAGTCAGTCTTGTCTTTTATCTGAGGAAGAAAATAGAAAAAAAAAGGGGGCCTCAGGGGAATGAATCCTCCACTGAAGCTCGATGTGCAGCTTTCCAGGTTGCTGGTGTGTGCCTGGGAGTGGGGTTAATACCCATCAGGGGGATTTCATACCCATCAGAGAGAAGAGCATCCTCACCAGGTGCAGGAGGGGACAGAGAGGGACCATGAGGGCCACGTGGGGCAAAACCCATGAAGGCTGGCTGGCAAAACTGGGCTCAGGCTCAAAAAGAGCAGGTTGTAATAAGGGGATAATGGGAAAAGTGAGGTCAAGAAAGGAAGGTGCCTGCTCTTCATCCTCTGCTGGGCAAGATGGGATGGACTGAAGCAGCAGCAAGAACATTTAGGGCTGGACACAAGGAAACCCTCCCAGGACAGCAATTAAACCTGGGGCAGGCTGGCTGGGAGAAGGCAGAGGAGAAGGCAGGCACTGCCACTGTGGGGAGCAGCCCAGCTGCACTCCCTGTGTTTGGGCAGGGCAGGGGGAGCTCATCCTGTCTGGACACAGGATCTGGACCAGACAAATTGCTGAGGTTTCAATGGTTTCATTTTCCACCCAGCCCCTGCCTGACTCCCTTGGGGATACATTTACAGCCACTTTTTGTCACTTTGCCACTTGATTTCCCAAATTGCAGCAGCACCCACCCACGGGTTGGGTACCAGCTGGATTGGGCACCCAGCCACCACTCCTGTGAAGGGAGCTGGATTTACTGAGCTGCAAGACAAACCTGTGCATTTCTGGGTGAGCCCAGGGGCTGGCAGTGTGCATGGCAGGGGGACAAGGACAACTGCCTGCAAACATTTCATGGGCTCAGACAGCAAAGGAGATCAGAAAAATACCTCAGAAAGGTTTGCTGAAGAGGGATTTTTCTTGCTTGGCTCCTTAAGCTGGACCAGGAATCTCAACTGGTGTCTCAGAACACTAAAGTGATCTCTTTCCTTGTTTTTTGGATACATGACCAGAGACTTCTCAAAAAAACAAACAAACAAACAAAAAAAAAACAAACAAAAAACAAAAAACCAAAACCAACCAACCAACCAACCGACCAACCAAACAAACAAAAAACAGACAGGTGATATTCTTTTTCCCAAGAAGAAGTGCAGCACAAATGGGCTAGACTGCATCTACCAGACTGGCCACAGCCACGTCCTGCTCCTTTCCCAGGGCTCAGGCAGCAGCCAAACCTGCCCCAAGCACAGCAAACCCCCCTCCTCACAGCAATGAACAGCAGGGACCTCAGGGACAGGGTTTCATTTCTCTCTCAGGGTAGAGGAGGGGAGCAGGAGGGATGTGCAGGAGGGGGTAACCCTGCTGCTATGGAGTTTACCAGCTTTTTATGGTGTCTGACTTTTGTCATCTGCAAAGCTATCAGCTGAAAACGTCAAATTAGTGCTGTTAGTCCACTGCACAGCTCTTATCTGCGTCTCTCAGGATGGAAGACACTTCAAGATGATTATTGTTCCCCACTGCTCCTGAAATGAAATTGGCCCTCCCAGAGTGCTAAAAGGGAACCGAGAAATTGTTTGCCTGAATTTGCATGAAAAGCCCTGGAGACATAATGAAAGCGGGTGACGAGCCCAGTGTCACCTTCTGCCAGCTAAATGACAGAGGGGAAATTTCCTTTGTGTTTCTGCTTCACTTTAGGGCCTTGCTTCCCTTTCCTGCCCTTTCCCCTGGCCTGGCGCCGAGCCCCTGAGCCCTGTGCATCCTCCTGCCCCAGGACTCACATGGGGCTGCCTCTTTTGGAGCCTGGAGGATATTTTGCCACCTGAGGAAGTACAGTCTGTCCTGCATGGAGGTCTGAACCCTATTCCAGCACAACAACAGGGTCCTTGTGCCCAGGGCACAGCTCTCCCACCTTCACCCCAGGCACGGAGTGGGGTCCCCCCTGTTCTGGAACATCCCATCCTGCTTTTCCCCAGTTTGGGAAGTCCTGCACGCTGCAAAGAGGTGCAGTGACACAACTTCAAGTCCCAGCCATTGCAGCTTGGTGTTTTCCTTTTGGTCACCTATTTGGCTGTGAGTAAGCAAAGCCACCTGGTCCCTCAGGACAGAGTGTGTTCCTCCAGGGCTCCTCCTGATTGCCATGCCACCATCAGCCCAAACCTGCTGCACCCTGGATGGGGCAGGGATGTAATGATGGGGCTCTGCTGGTAAAAACCCCCCAGCATAGAGGAAGGCAGTGCTGGGGAGGGGCTCAGGGCAGCATTTCAGCAGCAGCTCCTGCAGTGCCCAGATGGGGCTCCAGATCCAAGGGCTGGCCCGAGCGTGCTCATCCATTTGTGTGTGTGCTTGCCCAGGCTGGGCAGACAGCTGGCTCAGGGAGAGCTGCAGCCAGCTTCCAGCAGGGAATTTGCTCACAAGTCACAGATTGTGAAATTGCTAATTTCCACCAGCCTTGTGGTGTCTGCTGCCTGCTCCCTCCAGGGTTGGTTATTCCTTGCCTTGCAGCTTTCCTTTGTACTGGGAGCACCTTTTGATATTTCATACCCCATGAGGAGGCCTGAAAATAATGATGCAAACAGACACGAAAGCTCAGAAACCCAAAGGAGAACACTGAGATCACAGAAAATGTGAATAAATGTAGAAAGTCATGGTGTGTTCAGTTTGGGTTTGCTTTGTCAGGGCAATGCTGAGACACCTCCACCCTGAGGACTGTGGAAGCTGCTTTCTGAGAGTCCAGCCTCACTGGCTCCTCTGCTCCCAAAACTTCATCCCACACGGCTTTTCCCTTTTCTCTCTGCAGCCAAAGGGCTCCTCATGCATCACTACAAGCATCTGCATGGGTGGAAATGTCTGGAGGTTCAGGGAAGAACTGAGCTGTAGAGACCTTAACCCACTTTGTTTCAATTTTAATTCATACACAAAGAAATGTCCTGGAATCAGAATCAGCTTATCTGAGAGCTCCTCCTGAGTTTTCTTCCCCTCCCATCAGCAGGGGAAGTCAGACATCAGCCCCTGCTCAGCAGATGGGTGGAAACAGCGGTTTCGAAGATGGACAGTCCAGCAGTGAACCCCAAAACTGGTCCCAGGGCAATGCTGGGATGGTCCCACAGGATCTGGTACAGGGCTGGGACATCACCAAATCCACTCCTGTCACACACCCTGACCATCTGCCCAGCAGAGCAGCACCACCCCTCACCCAGGTGACATCTCCCATGTGGGGCTGCAGCACACACCAGGTCCCAGGGGTGTTTCCCCAGGTCTGTTGATGTTCTGACTCCCTGCAGCAGGCTCTCCCCTTTTGTAGGGGCAGCATCCCTCCCTGCCCTGGGTCACACAGGAGGGAGCATAGCGCAGCCACAGCCGTGTCCTCACGCTGCTGCCTGCACAAACAGAGCTGACACATCTCCCTCTTCCCCCTCCCCACCTCCAGCAGTGGGAGTTCTCTCGCTGCTCCACCTCCCACAGCCCAGCGAGGGTGGGATGTTGTGTAACAGGAGTCCTCGGGGAGGGAAACTGAGTCACAGCAGGGCGGCAGGGGGGACCAGGGAGGGCAGGGAGCGAGCCCGTGTCACCGGGGGACCCGTGGCCAGAGGAGCCCCCTTGGAATGGGGGCTCAGGCACAGCAGAACTCGTTGCCATGGTGGGGAATAAACGTGCCCGGGGTGAGACAGGAGGATCTGCAAACAGCCATCACCACCCTGGGAAAGGCTTCTGTGCTCGGGCTGCCCTTGAGGGGAGAAAATCAGATGGAAAAATACACAGCTGGGAATCAGGAGGGATCTTTCAGAGTCAACAAGGACTGGTCACAGGGTCAGAGAAGGAGGCTTGTGGGTCAGTGGTGAAAGGAAAGCAGCGATTACAATGGGGAAATGTACATATGTATACATGGCCAAGGAAAAACAAACAGTGGTTCTTATGTTATGGAAGATATGAGATGCTAAGAGTTAAAAAAACAATGAAAATACCAGGGAAAAGCATACCCAGAAGGGCTAAGGGCAATAAGAGCAGATTTTTTAAAAATTGTATTTGTATTGTTACAGACAAATGCTTAACAGAGGTGGCAAAATTGCTAATGATACATAACAGGCAGAAACAGGCAGCAAATATTTCTGTTTGGTATTTGGAAATGAGCAGGCAGCTATATTTGTCTCACGTCAAGCTGCTGAAGCACTTTCTAGTTCATTAATTATGTGGCCTTATTAAATATCATCTGCCAGGAATAAACACTGGAGAAGTGGTGGGCCAGGGTGTCTCAGCTCCCTGCCCTGCCTGAGCCAGATCCTGGAGGGAAGCCCGGAGCCAGGGATGCTGCAGGAGGGGAAGGTGAACTGGCTCCTGCAGAGAAAACCGGGGCTGACCCAGATTGGGGCTGCCTGCTCAGCCTGGCTCTAATCCTACGCAAAGTAAAAGACAAGCTGATGTAAGATTCAATTAATAAAGAATTAAAGGATAGAAATCTAATTAATGCCAGTCCACATGGTTTATGGAAAACAATGTCTTGTCAAACAAAGCTGGCTCGTTCTGTGGTGGGTGATGTTGGGTGAACAGAGGTGGCTGCAGCACTGCACCAAACCAAAATTCCTGGGGTCTGGCCCTCAACTGGAGGGTGCCTGGTCCCCCAAACCTGAGGTTGGCAGACTGTCAGCAAAGGGTGTGCACTTGGGTGAAATGTGGACTAGGAGCAGCTCACAGCACTGCAGGGGCTCTTCCCCTGCCCAGGCTCACCCCAGCTCTGCCCTGCTGGCAGACTGGGGCTGTGGTGACACACAGGGACCCTGCTGCCACCCCCTCAGCTCCTAATGGCTGGAGTTTCCCAGGTTAACTGAGGCAGAGGAAAAGCCTTGGAGGCTGCCCCTCTTGCAGGAGGTACTCTGGCTGTCCCCCTTGATGAAGTGTGAGGTGAAATCACCTCACCTCAACTCCTCAACTCCCGCTCACCAGCTGGTTTCCCCCTATTTTTTTTTTTTCCCCATGATTCCCTTGTTGCTTTTGTGCTGATTTCTTTCTTCCCCTTTGTTTTCATCAAGGATATGATTTTGGAGGCAAAATAGACCCACAAACAAGGCACAAGGAAGGGGACAGGCATCTGTGCCACATCCAGGAGTGCCCTGCACATCTGGGAATTGGCCTTCAACCCCAGCACAGTGCAGCTCTGATGGGCACTGGGCTGGCACCCCACACATGCCAGGGGTTTATAATTTATATTTCTCCCATGCTCCACATCACTCTGCTTTCACTCCTGAGGAGGAATTACCCGAAGAAATGCAAAGATGTTCTACAAAGACAGATCCCCAGGGACCTGTCACATCACCTTGGGGTGCAGCACCAGAGGGGGCTGCTGGCAGGGAGGGCTGGAAAAGTCTCTTTATCAGTGGGAAGGAAATGGGGAGAACAGCTTCTGCGTGAGCAGAGGGAACACCTCGTGGGCATGAGGCGCAGCGGGGTCACATCCCTGCTCCGCTGTCCCTCCCCGGGCACGGTGTCCCCCTGCCCCGGCTCCACCGAGGCTCAGCCCGCCGCAGCCTCATTGCGATTCCGTGTCCTCGCCGCATCTCCTGACACCGGATCATTTACAATGCCCAGGAGGCAAATACAATGACTCATTATTATTAGTTAATGAAGCATCCAAGCACTAAACCCACAGTCTGCCGAACGGATAAAGAGCTCAGGCTGGATCCGATTTAGCGCGCATCTCTCCGGCTCCTCCGGCAGCGATGGAGACGCCGCCCGCTGCAGCCCCCGGGATGGAGGCAGGAGCGGGCCGGGAGCGGGGCCGGGAGCATCCACCCCTGTGCCCGAGCTGGGAGTGCTGCTGGCTGCTCCCTCTGTGACCACCAGCACAGCGCTGCTATCCCCGCTCCTGCAGCACCAAATCCCCGGCACAGAGCTGGCTTCAAAGCCACCAGCCTCGGGGGACACTGGACCCCGGGGGACAAGGGATGGAGCTCTGCAGTGCCTGCGACAAGAGGGCAGGGGGTGGCATCAAGGACGTGACACGTCCTTGGCTGGCTGCACGGATGACACAGGATTTCTCAGGCTGCATCTCCCTTCCCAGAAGAATAAATATTTGATAACAAATTACTTTGAAGATAATCCACTTAATCCTTTGCCATGTCTCCAGGTTTCAATATAATTAAAGTGTGATTAATGTTCTAAAGAAAAGCCAAAACCCCATGCCTCTTCTTGCCCCCTCTCCCCAGGCTGCAGGGGATGGGCTCAGCCCGTGACAGGGACGATGGGCTCCAAATCCACCAAAATCACCACTGGTGGCCAAGGAAAGTCCAGAACTGGACCTGCACACATCCTGCATGGCTCAAACCACCAGGCTTGGAGCAAGGACAGAAAAGCCAGATGTGCTTCTGGCACTGGGAAGGGCTGACACAGACATGCACTTCCAGGAGCTGCTCACACAGCTGCATCCCTGGACTGGGAAGGAGCTTTTGACCCCAAATCAGCTTCCTTCCAATTCTCCACCAGCCTCTCACTTTCATTAGCCCTTGCTCTCCCCTCAGGGCTGCTGATGTCCCTCTGGTGTCCTAGTTTAAGGTCTGCAGAGCTGGTAGGATGCTCTTCTGCATCTCCCAAAGGCTGCTGAAGCTCCAAACCAGGACTTTCAGATCCTTAGCCCCTTAACCCCACCACCAGAGAGGCAAAAATATATTGTAGTGGTATCTTGGCAGGGATACACACGTGACTGTGCAGAGCTGTGTGGGCTGGGGAGCAGCACAGAGGGGAGATGTGTGGGCTGTGCCCTGCTGATGGAGTGGGATCACCTTTCCACTCCTCAAGCACTGAAACCAGGGTTGAGTCAGTTGATTAAAAATAGAGAGTGAGGGGAGGTGTGAAAGCCGTGGGAAAAAAAGGAAAACGGGAAAAATAAAGAAAAGCCAACCAACCTAAGGCAATCTGCATTCACCTCCCCAAAGGTCCTGGAGCTGGGGGGTGGGGGCCTGGCACCTGGGGTATTTCAGAGCTGAGATACCTCCAGGGAGCCATGGTGACCTCTCCCTGGTGCTCCCAGACGTGGCAGCACTGGTCCCCATGGGGATGGTGGCAGCTCTGACTTGCCACACCTCACAGCACACACAGTGAGGGATCTGAGGGATGAGGGGTGCTGGCAGCAGGTGACACCACTGGATTTGGAGGACAGGACCTTCCCTCTGCTCTTCACTTCCCAGCAGAGCTATCAGGGACTCAGATATTCAGAAACACCATGAGGTGCATCCTTCATTGCCAGCAGTGTCTCTTGTCCTGGAGCTGTTTGCAGCAAACCCAGGCTGGATTTTCTGGATTTTGCTGTTCAGTGTTGAATGCAGCTCCCTACAGACCATCACCACCATGTGTCTGGGGCATCACAGGCAGAGCTTGTCCCAGCCACATGTGTGTCCCCTACCATCAGGGCAGATCAGAGGAGAGGACAGAGGCAGCCCTGGCTGCTCACACTCATATATTCCACTTCCCTTGTGGCAAAGCAGCTTTGGCAGCCAGCACCGGGAGGATGGAAGTTGCTGCATGCAGCTCTGCTCCTGATCCTGCATGACTGGTGCCACCACCTTGTTATCCCCAGGGAATTCCCCAGCTCCTTCCAAGGCTGGGTGCCCTGAGGAGTTCCCAGCTCCAGCACAGGCTGAGGGGAGACAGCAGAGCAGCCACAGTGGTAGAGCTGAACTCTAGGGTTCAGCTGGGAGATGATCCTGCCTGGGGACATTGCAGCACACCATGGGCACGCAGCCTCGGTGCCAGGCAAGCCGAGCTGCCCATGCCAGGACAATGTCATGCTTTGCCTGCACCCAACGAGGATATGGATCCTGGATAAAATTACTGTGCTCTCAGTGCTCTGGGCCTGGCAGGGCTTTCCTTGCTGTGTGCCCTAGGACGGTTTTGTCTTCAGGTCAGTCCTGTTAAGGGAAGCTTTGGAGCTCAGGACCATTCATCATGAAGTTAAAACCCGCCTTAGCTCAGGGAGCGTGGGAGAGCAGCACAGAGCTGCGCTTATCAGACAGATCAGCCCAATCAATGCTGGCTCTAAGGACACTGATAAAGCTGCAGCATTCAGAATATGAGGTTTAGCTATTGAATATCAATAGCTGGCCAGTGCTTTTAAGCATCAAACACAGCAGGCATCTCGCTGCGAGTCAGGATGCTGCCCTGGAGCTGCTTCTGCAGCCGCACACAGGCAGGGACAGGAAAATCTGCTGAAGAGAAGGAGCCAGGTGTCGAAGCCTGCCAAACTGTCAATGGAAAAAGAGTTACACTGCTGAAGGATCAGTTATTCAGCAGAGATGGCAGTTTCATTGCTGGGATGAATCACAGAGCCGTGGTGGGGAACTCTGCCTGGCAGAGGCTGTGCAGCCATCAGGGTCTGTGCTGCTGGAAGCTCTCAGCACAATGCTGGGCACCAAGAGCAGGGTGGGTTTCTGACAAAATACCATCAGTTTTTGCTTGGTTTACATTAAATTATAATGATAATGATAAGGAGTAAAACTCAGCACGTTCCAAATTTTTCTCTTGCACGGTACAGCCTGCAAGGCAAGAGAGTTCTGCTCTGTGTACTTTGCTTTTGCTGAACCCTGGGGTAGCCCTGAGGAAGGGAAGAAACAATTGTTTTCACAAGCTTTCTTCCCTGCCTCTTTCCTCCCTCTGTTTTCCCCACTGAATTCAGACTCCCAAACAAAACGAGGCAAAGAAACTCTCCTGGTGGTCTCTGCCAGAGCTCTCTGCAGCAATAAGAGGTATTTTAGGAACATCCTGCTGGCCTTTCTCTCTCCCCTTACAGGACCTGGACAGCCACAGTGCTAAAGACCAGTGGAAAAGGGGTTGAAATCAGCCTCAACCAGCACCTCCAAAAAACACTTGGCAGTGCAGGAACCCCAAACTCCCTTCCCTGGCTGTCCCTCCCCACTCTCCCCTGAGCCCTGGGATGTCCCTGAGGGCTGTGCCCACATTGAGGCACTGAGGGTTCACCTGGGGCGATGCCAGCAGGCAAGTTTTGTATTTGTTTCCCTTGAAAATATGTCCTTAACGGGCAGTTAACATTATGCTTAAGTGACAACGAATTACACATTTCATTTAAGAGCAGGCACAAGGAACAGTGTAATTCCCTACAGACTAATGGTGCATTTCTCCTCACAGACAGTCAATTAAATATTTAATCAGCACAATAGCCAGTTAAGTATTGTATATGGCCATAAATACAACCCAATACATTTCCATGCCACATTAAGCTGAAGCTTGTAGACACTTGTCTCCCCAGCATCAGGCACGACAGCTCGGTCAATGCATCCTTCGAAAGCAGATCCTATTTATTTCCTGTCATATTAAGCAGGCATCATTTCTGTCCTGTCCCAGCCAAGTATATTAACTCCTCAGCAGCACCATGTGAATAATCTGCATCAAATTGTGGACTAGGGGAAGATTCCTGCCTTCTTGCTCAGCTGCTGTTTGTGAGGTGACTGCAAATTTATTTGAATAATTTCCCTTTGGGTCACATCCCGGAGCTGCAGCAGTGGCTGGAGGGCCCCTGCTCTCTGTGCTCCTCGGTGCTTTAGAAGAGATGAAAGATTCAGCAATTAAAAACACAAGCTAGAAAAAGTAAGGGAAGGAAGAGAATTCTGCTTCTCCTCATTTAATAGAGAGGGCTGAGGTTGGAAAAGCATTAAAATTTAGGTTTGCAGACAGGGCACTGCCAGAAGGAGGGAGGGAAGGATGGGGCATATGAAACCCTCCAAGGACACAACAGAGCATTGGGTATGGGTTTGTGGTGGCAGCACAGCACAGGCTGTGGGCACAAATGTCCCCCATCGGCAAGTGGAGCTGTCCCCAAAGGAGAACAGTGCTGGATCTGGGCATGCAGGGCTGTTCTAGTGCAGTGTCCAGAGAGAGAAACATGAACTCCTCTTCCCCACCATCTGGGAGATGTGTTCATTCCACCAGTGTCTTCTTTCAGGCTTGATTTGTGCTCTGCTTGCTTCCAGTCCCCACTTCCCAAGCTTTCATCGGCTCAATTATAACCATAAGAATAAATCTATTTATGGTGCATTGTTGCAAAATAAATCAATAAACCTGAAGCAAGCACAAGGCCAAATCCTTGACATCCTGAATGGTTTTGTGTCAGCTGCAGCATCCCACATCCCCCCTGAGTCTCTCAGGTGAGGGCTGTTTGCAAGCACAGGGGTCATTCCTGGCACAGAATGTTAGGGACATGGATTATTGATAGATCATTTTCTTTTCTGGCTTCTGAGCAACTTCAGATACAACACAAAATCCTCTTTTAAGTTTGGCAGCCACAGTGATCAGTGCTGGTAAAGCAATGAGAGGAATGTGAGCCCTTGCTTGTGGAGATAAGCTGTGCTTGGAAAAGGGGTCTTTGCTTGATTTCAGGGTTTCCAGCACATATCAAGGGCACAGCACCTAAACATGGCAGAGCTCCCAAAAATCAGGGGCCATGGAACCAGAGGGGTGTAGCACAGTAAATCCTGCAAAATCCTGTAAAAGGCTTTTCAAGGGTTGTGAGCCACCCTTTGGAGAGCTGGAGACTGTGAAAAGCTGGACTGCAAGGAAAGGTCAAACTATGGGAGGGACACCAGATTTTGGTTCATTTTGCCTGTTTTACAATAGTTTCTGGAGAAATCTGTTACATTACCTGAAGGTTTGGGAAAGTAAAGCCTGTGTGACTCTCTGGAGGCCAATGCACAGGCAAGGCACCCCAGGCTGAGCAGGCTCACACCTTCCCAGCCAGCTGTGGTGGCCAGCCAGGACGGTGACAAGCAGCTTCATCACCTCACAGAGCTTCATTCTGACACATTATTGCATCCTCAGCCAGGCTACCAGCACGCTTTTGCTGCCTGCATCACCTTGGCTGAAGCACAGCGAGGCTTTAAGCCACATTTCTGTGCCCCCTGCCTTAATTACAGCCTGAATTTCATCAGAAGCCACTTTGATCCTGGCCACGGGGAGAAATGGAGCTGGGAACCTGCCCACAGGTGTCCCCAGCCACCCCCACGGGCTTCCTACTAATAAATCCCCTTCCATTAGGAAACAACAGGCAAGTGCCAAGGGTGGTTTACACTTCTCTGTCTCTGCTGCTCTTAGTTCAACCTCTGCAACAGCTGCCAGGGGCCATAAATCACCAAGCACAGTGCTGGAGCTGGGGATCACTGTCTTGTAAAACAAACATCTTCCAGATTTTGTAGCACCTGATGCTGGTTACAAACTGTTGGTTGTCGAATTCTTCCTCTTCCATTTATTTCCCAGCCCCTCATCTCTGTTGCTCCTTGTCTGCTGTATATCTTCGGTTTATTGTTATTTCTTTCCCCCCTTTGTTTTAATAACTCTTTTACTGTGGATTCTTGTAAAAGCAGCTGCTCCAGCCAGTAAAAGAAAAAAGAAAAAAAAAGAATATCTGGAAACAGATGCCCTGGCATTGCTTCAGCTGTAATCTGCTAGATTTATAATTCCTCTTCAGTTCAATATTGATTCAGAATAAAGCAACTCAAAACACACTGGCAGCTCACTTCTTTTTGTAGTCTTCTCCAGTCTTTCTTCTTCCCTGCCACAACATTTCTTTTACTCTTCATCCACACAATCTAAAATATGTAGAGGAACAATCCAATCCAAGGTGATGAGATGTACCCAGGTGCCTGTAGAGCAGAGGGTTTATGTTTGTGGAAGCTCAGAGAAATGATGTCAGCTTGTTTTTATTGTTTTAATTTATTTCCTCTTGTCCAGCATTATCTGCCTCCTCCCAGCAGGCCCCCCTTAAATCACTGCCCTCTGTTTCAGGGACTTTGGGAGTCCCCAAAGCTCACAGGGAGGCAGTGGCAGCTCTGAGCACAGAACCTGCCAGAGGACACAGCCGGGGCCATTCCCCTCGGGCTCTGGGTGCAGGAGCCCAGGGAATGGGCACTGAGGCTCCTCATCTAACCCTGAACAGCTCCACAGAGATTAGTGAGGCCCCTGGCATCACACTGAGAAGGAAACACTGGAATTTCCCTTCCATCAAGTGCCTTGAGAGCCCCCACAGGACAGGAGAGAGCTGTTATCACACATCTCAGCTCTGTGGAAAAAAAAGCCCATTTAGGATCATGTGTTAAATACAAGGCACCAGATGTCCCTGAAGCTTGACTGTGAGAGGCTGGAGGGCCACACCACCCACCCAGCAGCACACAGATTTCTTTTGACTGACCCCACACCAGTGAGACTCTACCTAAGTGTTGAGTGGAAGGATTGTCCAGTACCTAAAAGAGGAATCTGCTCTTTTGAACATTTTCCCACAATTTGGACAATGCTACCTGACTCTTACATCTCAGTCCCCACCATTCAAAGCAAATAGTCCTTTTGAGAGAGACTTTACAACTGGCCAAGTCCAGGGTTCCTTTCTCATTCCTGAGAAAGCTCTGCCAGTGCCACAAGCTGTGTCTTCCCAGTGGAGCTCTTATTTGGGTCCTGTAAATGGATTAATTTCTTCTTTAGGAGATGTAGCCTGAGCTCTCATTAGATTCTAAAAACTCAGATGGTCTCCAGTCTCACATCTCACCCAGCTATGGTACCACCCACATTCTCCAAGCCCAGCAGATCCTTTTGGGTTTCCCTCAGATTCTCCTCTGTGTTCTCTTCTCCTCTGTTTTCCCTCTGAGGAAATGGGCTCAGCTCAAGGGCAGCACATGAAGCTCATCAGCCACGTGTGCCTGTGCTTACCTAAAGCCAGGCTCTAAGAGGCACAAATTTAGGAAGTGTCAGTCCTATGATAAGGTGGGAAATGCCACTTCTAGAAAAACCAAACTGCTGCAGGGAATTTGATTTGGGGAAACAACTCCCAGTCCTCCCAGCCCACAGCCAGTCTGTCTCAGTGGGGCTGGAAGTTCCCTGATTCCCCTGGCTCTGTCACATGTCAGCCCAGAGCTGAGAAACCCTGCAACAATCATTTGCATCCCTGTGCCTGGAATGGCAGAAATGTCTCTAGAAGTGCTCCCAGAGGCTCTGGGAACATCAGCATCAGCAGGAGAGCTGCTCCCCATGCTGTCTGTGCACAGAGTGGAGTGTCCTGCTCTCCCCAGCATGGAGCCTCGTGTCAGGGTGGGTGATTTCTCCAGCAGACAGGAGGGATGGGAAGGCACTTGTTTTTAGCAAGCTCAAAATCCATCTTCACCATGTTGGCCCAACCTGAAACATGTGGTGGCCAGGGAAAATTCCAGACAGGAGCAGCTTTCTGTGCTGAGAGTCCCTGAGGTCCCCAGCTAGATGTCTGTAACCAGCCAGCCAATGTCCCCTGCACTCTGCCCAGTCTGCATCCCAGCAGAGCACACAGACAGCTCTGGAGACACCAGGGAATGGCAGCATGAAGTAACTGTGTGCTTCCAGCACAACAGCTTGGAAGGCAGAGGTGGCAGTGGCTCTGGAGATGCCCCAGAGTGTCAGCACATCCTGAGCAGGGTGACAGACACCAGGAATGCCTCCCTGCCTCTGTGCTCAGCTCTCAGCAGCTGTGATGGGGTTTGCAGCTTCAGTGTGTCACATTTTCTGTGCTGTCCCCTCCTTCCCACAGGAACAGCACCAGGACTGAGCCCTTCTGTGAGCTCTCAGGTCTGACAGCCAGAGAGCTGGGGCCTGTGACCTGCCTGAGGCTTGTCACAGCGTCCTTGAAGTCAGCTGGTGCAAAACAACAGGGATTTAACAAATTGGCAATCTCCAAAGGGGAAAACAACCCTGTACTGTTGAAGCATTTCCAGCCAGCTCTGTGGTCACCGTATTTTTCTTTCAAGAGCTGATGTGTTGGCAGGGATGCACAACCCACACGCAGTCCCCCAGGGTGGCCTCTCCCTGCTGCACCTCCTGCCTCTCCAGCTCATTTCCAGCACAGTTCCCACTGCTGTCCATCCCCACTGTGAGTTCCTCTGCACTCAGCATTTCCAGGGAGGTGCAGTGCACAGCCTTTCCCACACAGCCCCTGATGCCCACGGCAGGGACTGCTCCTGCCCAAGCCCAGGGAGGGATGGGGTCCCACGGGAAGCAGGATGCTGTGGGGAGGGCTGGCTTGCCCTCACAGACACTGTGCCAGGAGCTGGCAGAGCCAGTCTGGGAGTGTCCTAATTGGATTATTTGTTGGCTGCCTTCAGGGTGCCAGAGGACAGCGCACGCAGCCAGGACACGCCTGTGGGTTGGTGATGGAGATTCATGAGGCTTATTGCATACCCCATCACACAGTTAGGAGACTCTCTGTGGCTCTGACACAGCTCTCCAGAAGATTTGTGGTCACATTGCTCTTCCTTGATCTGTCTGTATTTATTTCAGGGAAGAAAGGGGGAGCTGGGCATGATGGTGGCTGGAGAAGCAGTCTGTGTGGAACTATTCCCATAGGAGAGCCCACACTTCTGCAATCCCTGTGCAAGGAGCAGGGAAATGTGATTTTCCAGATGAGAGCCTCTCTTCTCCAGTGCTGGACACATTTACTGTGTTTTCCTTCCCCTCTCCCTTCTCAGACAGCCCAGCAGCAAAGCAAGAGGTTGCTCTCTCAGCTCTGGCTCAGCCGGTTCCTCCCTTGCTTTCCTGGGCAAACCCATGCGTCAGCTTCAGGCTGAAATCCAAGAATCCCAGGACTGACTTTCTTGTTCAGTTTCCAACAAATTAAGCAAGCAAACATCAGAACTGTACAGGGGTGTTCTGGGGCACCAAAAAACACAAACCCCTTCCCTTTGTCTCTGCCCTGGTAAAAGGGGGGCCCCCAACAGCAGCCCTCCAACTAGGGGAGTGAGCACACAGCTCAGGCCAAGGGGCTTTTCTGGGTGTTATTTCCTCTCTGCAGCCTCTCTGTGATATGGACAGGGTTCAGCCTGAGGTCTTCCTGGGGGGATGAATTTTCCTGTCTCCTCTGAAACTTTTTGATGTGTTTCCCAGGAGGGCAGGTCTGGGGGAGTCCCGTGGGAAGTGCTCTGTCTGGCAATGCTGTGTACTGCAAGAGGATGGTTATTAGCAAGCTCAAAGCAGCTGTCAGTTATCTTTCATCCTGCTGTGTCCCCTGGGAATGAGGCAGAAAGCTCTGCACAGGGCTTTGCTCAGCAGGCTCAAGTCTTTAACATAGGGCTGCTGAATTAACAACCCTCAGCACCAGTAACAGCAATGGGATGTGACAGCCACAGCCTGGGATGTCTCTGGTGCCTCGTGTCAGCCCTGCAGATTCACCTTCTAAGCAACACGGATGTGGGACATGCAGGATTTTGCATCCCAGGCTTCCTCCAAAGGCAGCATCATCCCCCTTCTGTTCCTACTCCCACCCCAGCCCAATTTTGTTCCTCCCATGCTGTCCTCTCTGCCCAGGGAGCACTGAGAGCCTGTCACAGTGAGTGTTCCTGATGTCCCAGGTTAATCACTGCCTCTCACGCACACAGACACTTAAGGCTGTTGTTTGCTGCCCCAGGAGACTCATTACTGGCTGCCTCACAGGGCAGGAGGAGAGGAGAGAGGATGGGAGGGATGAACTGCAAACTACAGGGGGAGGAGAAGAAAGGACATTTGGGATCTTCAGGGTGAAGGCAGGGCTGAACTTCATCTCTGCAAGTGCAAAGGTCTGGTCTGAGTAAGTCACTGTAACATCTTCCCAGCCAATGAAGGGGAAAATACCTCCAAAGGAGAGACTGCCTGTTAAAAA
The DNA here is from genome assembly GCA_013400215.1 of Cisticola juncidis. Classification (NCBI taxonomy): domain Eukaryota; kingdom Metazoa; phylum Chordata; class Aves; order Passeriformes; family Cisticolidae; genus Cisticola; species Cisticola juncidis. The sequence goes on from VXBR01009077.1 coordinate 30,617, forward strand.
TGCCTGTTGGGACAGGGTCTTCCAGGGAGAAAAGTGCCTCTTCATTGGCCTCCAGATAATCTCTGTGTACTTCTGTATATCAGAGTTAAAATACATCAGAATTTCGGTTGAATTACAAGATTCAGCTGATGGGAGCTGTACATTTCCTTCCACAATGTCTTTGTGTGTCTCAGAGGCCAGAAGCTTTATCAGGCTCTGAAGGATATAAAGAACAAGAGCAGCCCTGGGGATGTGAATAAGAAAACACAAGGTATCCAAACCTCTGATGTTAGGATACGAATTCATCTCTAAAAGATAAAAAACTGTCCAAATACACTGAGCAGCTGAGCAGCTCTATCCCTGGCCGATGGCTACCTGCAGCCACAGGGCAGCCTGGAGGAGTGAGGCTCCCTGAAGGTGTGGAGGGCAATGGGACACAGCTGGAGGTCTGAGCTGACCCAGCAGGACTGAGCAGCGAGTTCCTGGTGCCACAGAGCTCCTGGTGCCACAGAGCTCCTGGTGCCACAGAGCTCCTGGCTCTCCCTGTTCACCACCACAGATCAGCACCACCTCTCCAGGGAGCACCTGCCCTGCCAGCCTCATCCTCTCATCCCATCCCACACCACGTCTGCCTTCCTCCTCTGCTTCTCAAACACAGCTTTTCCTGCCTTCCTTTTTAGAGACAGAATACAAAGGACAGAGGTCCTGGTTTCCTCCCAGCTCTCGAGCACAAGAGCCCTTGGAGAGGATCTATTTTAAGAGAGGAGAGCCCTCTCACTGCTGGCAAAGCGGCCCAGCAAGGGCAGGCTCAGTGCCGTGCCCTCCAGTCGGGCACTTGAGACACCTCCTGACAGCCACTCCAGCTGCCAAATGCTCCTCGGCAGTGGCAGAAATCAGAGGCACCATGGCAAAGCTCTGGCAGGATCCATGGGGAAGAGGGGGGAAGGCGAAGCCCCTACTGCACACCCTCTGCACTGGCTCATGGCATGGGTGGCAGCCAGGCCACCTTCTCCCTGGAGTGGGCAAAAGCCCCTGCTGGGTGGCTGAGGCTGAACATGTCGTGCTGTCAATCCAGAGGGCTGGAAAAGCAGGAGGCTCCCATGGGAAGAGCTGCCCAGGCTGCCCTTGCTGAGGGCAATAATTTTTTTCCTCAGCATGAAAAATCCTGAAGCTGATTTTATGTGAGATGCAAAAGGCAGGGCAAGATCCCACAGAGGCCACTTGGCACATTTTGTTCTGTGCTTAGAATTGTAGAATCATTCAGGTTGGAGGAGACCCTGAAGATTATAGAGTCCAACTGTTAAAACAGCACTGCCAAGTCCACCACTAAAGCAGCCCCAAGCTTGTGTTCCAGGGTCACATCTCATCTTGGAAAGCCCCAGTGTGCCCACTTCAGCCTTGCCTGGTTGGTCATTCCCTGCTTTTTTGATTCTCCACTTGGGAAGGTGCTTCTTGACATCTGTTCTGAATTTGATTGTCCTCTGTTTAGGTTTTATAGCCCTTTTTCCTCTCCCCTCAGTAATTCAGATGATATTATCCATATCACTTAAGTTTTTAATCACTTCACCTAAATTTTCTTATAGTCAGCTTTAGTTTTCCCTTTCCATTTTTTTAGTGGTGGGTTAAGCATCTTTATCCTGATTTCCCCTTTCTCCATGGTTATTTTTTAGTGGTGTAAACAGAGTTTATCACACTTAGCAAACAATCTGTTAAAAGAGAGCTTGAGCATGTAAGCCTTCTGATCCACTGCAGATCCACCCTAAAGAAGACTTTGGAGCCCAGTGATGTTCCTCTCACCCCAGAATGCATTCAGCAAGCTGGAAGAAGAGCAGACCTATCCTCCAGGTTCAGCTCAGTAATGTAGAAGTGAATGCTGTTCATAGCAAAGCTGCAAACCTCCACTGAAATCAGCTCTTTGTTGCTCTCACATATGCGTTGGAGAGTCTCTTTAAATTCCTCCTTGTCAAAACCATGCAAGCCCATTTTAAGAGCTGGTACCTGTTCCAAGCACTAATGGCTGCTACAGGGAACAGAAAAAGGAGGCTGAAGGCTACGATGTTCAAAGCTGCCTTAATTATTAGAGCGTGAGCTTCCAAATCCCTTGAGAAGCACAGAGAATGTTGGCCTCAAAATTCACGTTGTGCTCGGAGAAGCCAGGGATCCAGGGAGTTCTGGGGACATCTTGACTGCAGTCTGCCTGCCTGGCTCCACTGGACTTGGAATGAGTCCGATTCATTGCAGCAGCTCGGAATTCAGAGCAGAGGGAGCAGACAAGGCTCATTGCCTATTCCAGCCAGAGAGACTGCAACAACATTTGTGGTTTTCGTTTTTTCTTTAAAATAAGGTTACTTGAGTAGACAGCCAGGAATAGACCCTCTGTCTCCTCATTCCTAGACTGAGCCCCACTGATAATTATGCACAAACTGTCAGGGCTGCTTTGGAAAAGCACTTCTAGAACTAGAGCAGGCTGACATGGCTTTGTGTAAAGCTTTGCCTGGAGAAGTGGTGTCCTCAGTGACCACCAAAATCCAGTGGGGAGAGCTGGGACCAATCAGACACTGCCCAGTGCAGCAAGAACATTTTCTCTCAGCCACTGATGTTCCTGAAAGTTGGGCAGCCTGGCCAAGAGGGGCATGGATTCATGTTACTCCTGAGGAAAAATATATTCCTGTGCAAAGGAAATCGCTGGATATGTAGGTGCATCTGTTTGCAATGTGAAATGTGTGAGGCTCCCTCCTTGCTTCAAGCCCTGCTCCAGTATTTATCCTCCCAGCAAGCCATCACTGCCTCATCTCCCAGGACTGTGCTTCAACTTAGACATCAGCAATTTCCCCTGCCACAGGCAATCAGTGAAATTACCTGATATAAGGCCAGAGGAGTCAAAAATGTCACACTGGAAAACTCTTTCCACAGCTTCATTGCTTTTGCACATCTCCAGGCTGCAGATGGACACAGGCACTTCTTCCATTTTGCACCAGGCAGGAGGAGTGACCACTGGTGATGGCACCACTTTCCAAGCACGACCCTAAGCATCCTCCACCAGCTTCAGCCACCCCCTCCAGTCCTGCACTGCTGGGCTCTGTTTGTCCAAAGTAAATTCAGGCAGATTTCCCTGTTGACCATGGGGATTTTGCTTGCTCAGGTGGATCACCATTTTTATTTTATTTATTTTTCTGCTAAAAGTCTGTTCTATGCAGATAAAACCCCAGGTCAGTCATGCCACAGGTAACTCTCAACCAGGGCACAAGGATTCATGGATGTTGGTGCTGTCTCTTCATTTCTTGGGAGGGATGGGGAGAGTGTTGGATGCTCTCCTGCAGTGACAAGGTTTGCAATTTCTTTTTAAAAGCCTGCAATCATCTCACTTCTGTGAGCTATTCAGGCATTTACATTGTTTTTCAGCATCTTGAGTGCTGGCTGGAAGCAGCTCCAGGGTTTGGGGGAGTGCAGCAGGATCACTGTGGGGGGCTGTGCTGACAGGCACCCCCACACTGTGCAGAGGAGGGCTGTGCTCCTGCCCACAGGTGAGCATTGCTTTTTATCAGGAAAGAAAAAAGGGGGGAAAACCACCCCAACAAATCAATTCTGTTCACATGAAATTTGAGCTGAACTTCAACTAATAAACACCGAAGGATAAAGAAATGCCATGAAAACAAAAGTCCTGTTGTGACGCAGCCATGGCTGAGGTTCATTCATTTTTTAGAGATTGTTTTTCCTTTTCTCCTCCTGGCTAAAAATGAGATTTTCAGAAAAGAGAAAGCATCACCAGCATACCAACACATATCAAAAAAGGAGCTGAATTTCCCTGTGGGTGCAGCCATCTGACAGAGGACACAGTGTGGGCACAGAGACCTGGATGGGAGCTCCCTAACTCCACCCCCCATTGTGGTAACGTGTATCTGCAGCATCTGAGAATACAAGGAAATATCCTAGCAGGCTCTTGGGTGATGTTTTTTCCCCACTTCTCCTTGCAGTTATGCCATCCCTCTGGCAGTGTTTTCTCCCCCTCACCCTTGCTGTGAGGCTGGCACAGCAGCTGGGAGCATGGGAAAGCCAGCTCCTGTCTCAGGACGATTTAGAAGGAGAGGGGGGATCCCATAACCGTTCCCCTCACTTAGAGGGATCCAAAGGACTCCCTGCTTTCCATCAGCCTCCCCTGCAGAATTTCCAAGGTCGAAATGCAGCCCTTCATGAGTCAGTCCTTGCCCTGAGGAGCTGCAGTCGGAGGAGGCCAGAAGGCAGGAGAACACTGATTCCCTCAGCCTGTGCCATCTCGTCTCCATGCTGTCATGCCATCTGTGGGCTTTATCCCAGGAACTCCTGTCACATCCACTCCCATTAGCATTTTTCAATGCTCTCCTGCCCTCTCCCAGCATCTGCTGACCAAGTCCCTCTGGTCAACACCGCTCCTCATCCTTCATCAAGGCTTTTAATTTTCATGATGCTGTTACCCACTTTTGCTGCACTCTGCCCTGCAGCAGCTCAGCACAGGAGCTGCAAGCCAGGCAGCCCAGCTCGCTAGCAAAGAGAGCTTCCAGACGGGGATTGAGCTGCTATTAATTTATCCTATATTTGTTTTGAAAAGATGCCTGGGGAAGGTACACCATTTCCCTTTCCAGTTAGAGGCTTAACAGCCACAGGCTTTCTCCTTTCTCAGAAATGTAAATCCATGTTTATTTTGCATGTACCCGATCAATCCCCAAGGCATTGCATCCAACAGGCCAAATCAGAGCTCTGTCTCCACCAAAACACTTCAGGAGAAAGAGGAGAGGGAGGCATGCTCTACCTTTTCTAGAAGAAACATCGATTTATTTGGGACTGAGGTAGCTGCATGGAGCATAAATTATTTTAATTGGTAAGCCCAACAGGACTCACTCCCTCTTAAAGCAGAAAGGGAAGACCTGGAACATCCATTTCCAGAGTGATCATTGAGGAGCAGCCAGACTTCAGTTCCTACGAGGCTCTTCAGAGGGTTTGATCATCCAGAATGCTCTCACATATACAAAATACTGATCTACCTGCAGCACCAGCCATAATCTCTTCCCAGTTAAAACTTGTGCAACTCTGCTGAAGCCAATTTATGAAGCAAACATTTAATTTAGCGAGCAGGCTCACAATCCTAAATTTAAACATATGTCAAGCCAGCTAGTGGCTTTGTTTTAATTAACTCTCAAACTTTGTGGCTGTCATTTCTTTATATAAATGAGGATGTTCTGCCAAGGGCAGCCTGTGAGCCTGTGTGCATCCCTAGGAAACCTCCTGCTATTTCACAGCCACTTTTCAAAGAGCTCTTGCAGAGGCAAGGGGATGTGGATGTTATTACAAGGGTCCATATGGCAGCACACTGGCACGGCAGCATTAAATCAGAGGTATTGTAGCTTTCCAGCCTGGATTCTCACAGTACCAGGTAATGTATATGTAGCTTTATTGTTGTACAATTTTAGGGGCTATGCATTATTCAGGAGCAGCCGAAGTCTCTGCGCTGCCGGGGGTGATTCAGTGATGATAAAGGGAATACGCTTTGCTCTAAAGGCAGCAGTGAAGGGATTTCACGGGTCGGTATCTGCTCCACCTACGGAGAAACAATGGAAGCGTTAACACTTCTGGTAAAGAAATCAGCTGGCGACAAATTCTCATCGATAATTAAAACGAAAGTACAAGCTGCCTTAACATGTAGCTAGACTTAGGAACTCTAACCTGCTCTCTAAATTAAAAGCTTTCCTTGATAATTTGGCTCTCGCAGCAGGCAGTGAAATCTGCTGGAAGATGCCATCTAGTGGGTTATGGAAGTTTATTTAAGTTTAAATCCACTTGCTGGTGTGGGGCGAGGGTGGCAAGAGCTGCTAATGCTGGGGTGCATAATGGTTTCCGTAGACCTTTTTGTTGTTGCTCCAGGAAATTGGGTATTTCCCTGCGAGGGTTTGCATTGGAAAAGAACTAATATTTATTTTAGCAGTGCCCAGCAGGGCACCGGATTGTCCCGACTTTGCTGTTGACACAGCCCAGTCTCACGGCTGTTGTGCTGGCAGAGCATCCTCCCGAGCGTGCTCTCCAATGAGGAAAAGCATCCGTTCCCCGTTTTTGGGAAAGCCGCGCCGCCATTGCTTTTTTTTTCCCGAAAAGACCCTTCAAAGACTATCCAGTGCCTCTAAATTCTATAGTTTACGTTATCGCTGAAGACCTTGATTGCTATCCGACTAAACAGCCCTGTTTTTCAACGCCAACCAGGGATGCTGCCTGTTGGTGTGGCCGGCGATGGCATCTCCATCCCGGGTGGAGGCTGCCTTGTCCCCGGTTATCGTGTGGGGCGAACTCCAGCTTTTTGGGGACCACCTGGGCTCTTTGGGGACCACCTGGGCCCTTTAGGGACCACCTGGGCCCTTTGGGGAGCATCTGCAGTCCCCAACCTTCAGACTGATGCTTCTCCCATCCCCAGTCCCCGCTCCCATCCAAGCGTCCCCTCCATTAAGGGGTTTTAAGCCAATTAAGCACCTTGACTCCCGCCACCGACGGCGGGTTCGAATCCCGCTCCGGCGCAGACCCCCCGCCGTGCCGCGCCACCCCCGGCGCGCCGTTCCTAGAGAGCCATTAGCAGGGAGTCATTAGCGGGGAGTCATTAGCGGAGGGTCATTAGCGGAGGGTCATTAGCGGGGAGCGGGGGCGGGGCCTCCCCGGGCAGTGGGCGGGGTCTCAGAGGCCACACCCCCCGCGCGAGCGGAGCGGAAGTGCCGGAGTTGCCGCCCGGCGCCGCCGCCGAGCGCGGGCGAAAGTTGCGCTCCGGGAGCGCGGCGGGGGCGGCNTGTGCGGGGCTGGGCGCGACCCCTCCCCATCATAGAGGGGGCGAGAAGCGGCAGCCGCCCCCATAAGGGGAGGGGGCAAGCGAGGGAAGCCGGGCTGGGCTCCTGTGGTCCCCGGGAAGGAGCTGGTTTATGTATCCTGTGCCTGCGTTGGAGAGGAAGCCGCGAGTACTTTCTTGGCAATTGTCGGGTGCGGGAACGGGAGGGTCTCCTTGGTTTTTTTGGCTGAGCGTGGTAAGGGAATAAAGGGAATAAAGCAAGGTCTCTGCTTCTTGCGCCGAGGAAGGGGAGCTCGTCCCATCCGTGCACAGAAGAGAATGGCAGTTCCGTTTCCCAAGGGTGTGCCTCCGTGCCATTTCTCTTCACCTGCCTGGGAAGGGTGTGGGACGCAAACATCACCTGTTACTCTGTGACTTGGGGCGAGGGCTGGCAGGGAGTGCCAGCTGGAGCTGGAGGATTGTGTCAGTGCGGTGATGCTCCTTTGGGAAAGAGAAGCGGATAACTCTCCTGAGAGGCAGAAGATGCCCGCCGGATATGTGGCCTGAGGATGTTGCAACATATGGCTGTATTCCTTGCTTGTCCCACTGGTGTAGTAGTGAATTTAACAGCCAAACCTGCCTGTGTAGCGTGTCAGGAAGGCTGGATCACCCATATCAGGCGTTTGGAAGCACAGTTTAGCTGCACTTACTTTTGTCTGTGTAATTGCTTTGTCCCCTTCTGGGTTTAGCTTTGTGCCATTAAGAATGATTGGGACTTGAAAGCTTGAAATGTCATTGTGTAACTATCAGTTCAGCTGCCACTCTAAAAGGCGCTGCTTGTTCAAAACCACTTAAAACTCTTAGTTGTCTAAATCTTTCCCTCCTTGGAGACTTCCTGCTGGAGCTGCACCGTAAAGGTGGAGAAACCTGCTGTGACAATTTCTGCTTTGAGGGAGAGAAAGCTCACAAAGAGCTGTACTCAAACTGGGACTGAGCTCTTCTTTCCCCCAAGAAACGCTTTTTCGAATTCAAGATTTTAGTGTAAGTTTGAATAAAACCATGCTTGTGTCCCATGCTGTTGGGGAAAGGGATCAGCTGTTGCCTGTCACAAAACATAAATTTGCAGCAGATCCTCATGTCTGCACAGAAGTCCTTTTGACATGATCACACAGCGATCATTACATGCCTGGGGTTCCTGATGTCACTGCCTTATGCTTGTCTTTCTGTGGGATGCAGGGAATCTGTTTTGCATGACTGGTAAAAATGAAGCCCTGCTCCATAGCTTCATGTGGCATGGTGTTAGGAGGAAATGAAGACCTTTGTAAAATCATGTGTCCTCCAGAGATAATGAGGAGAAAGTTGGTAATTATTTTTAGGAGGCTTCAAAGTGACAAGTTGGCTTTTATGGTTTTGGTTTTCCAAAATTGTCCTTGTACTGTAGGCTTTGGGTAGGTGTAAGAAGGCAATATCTCTCAGCTGATTCCTGTGTCCTTGCAGCGTTCTCGGTGTTCAGGTATCCTCAGCAGTGTTGTACACAAAGCCTGCTCCATTTTTCTTTATGTCTCTGTAAAGTATGGCAGCTGTCAGTGATTTGAGATCAGCTTTTGTTTTGATGGTGTGTGGAGCTGGGCAGGAAACGCCTGTGCAGCTCGCAGGAAAATTCGCAGTAAAACCTCTCTGCACTTCTGTAAATCAGAGTTGCTGGGGTTTGGGCTGAAGGCTTCATCTTCCAGTCTAATTAACGTGGAGTTATGGGCTGCAGGGGGTCTGTGAGTGAGGATATATTTGTGTCATAGGCTTGTTTTTTGAATGATTTGGCCCTGCAATGATAGCTCCAGCTACACTGAGCAAGGGAAAACATAGCCTAAAGGACAACAGGCTGTCTTGGTAAAAATAATTTCAGATGAAGCAGAATAAAAACAACTCAGATGTGATGTTGTTTTTCTGTTTAGTTGTGTGGGTTTGTTTTACTGTTGTCATAGAGGTATCTGCCAGCTGACTGCAGAGAGCTTTTTGGGCATCCTCACAATCAGTGGTTCCAGCTTCTCTTCCTTGGTCCCGACAAGCATTCATGGATTTTGTACTTAATAATCAACTTCCAGCTTGTAAATGAATATGCTGTTTGTCTGCTTGTTCCTGGAGCTGACTTCCTAATACAAAAACTCCAGATGATAGGAGAGAATATAGTGAAAAAATATATTCAGAGCAGTCAGAAAAGATTTTCTTCTGTTTCTGGCTTTAATTTGTCTTTTTGTGCAGGCTAATCTTTGAATTGAGGACATTCCCTATGTACTTCAGAATTGAGCTTTTCAATGAAATCTCTGTCCAGGCTCATTCTTTCTCTTTAAATGGTGTCTGCTGTTTCAGTCAGTAGTTTTATCCCTCAGAGTAACAGCAGAAGGGGGAAAAAGGTTTTAAGAAACAGCTTCAATTAAAGCTATAAAACAATTCCTAGAACCTTGTCATGATGCTAAAATTTTGAAGTTTGAAACTACATCTGTCTGTGCTGCATGTTACCTTTAATAACATGGCAATGTAGATCACTATAGGTGATTTGGCTTTATTTAATCTTTCTAGTGCCTGAAACAAATGTGTCAGAAAATTAAGCAATCAGAAACGATGTAAATATATTCTAGGAAAGCTCATTCTAAATGGTTTCTGCGGAAGTGCCTAGGCAGCTAATTGCTTCTGTATTTACATGTTCAGGGGAAACATTATGGTGGCTGAAAATAGTGTCTTGCTTTAATAAGGAGGGTGAGGTTTCTGCTCTTTCCCTCTGCCTTTGGGTTTGTTCTTTTGCAGCTCTGTGCGTGCTTCTTGCTCCACAGAGGAGAGATGGAGAGAAGTCATCAAGGTCTTGGCCTCAAGGTCGTGCTGCAGATCTCCTCAGAAAAGCTGAGGCTTTGAGTTAGTCCTCACTTAAGTGCAGTGTGTCAGAAGTGGCCTCTGTCACTGTGTACGGTGGCTCAGCAGAGGAGATGATGTGGGAAGTCCTTTTTTCCTGGGGTGTGTAACAGGTCTGGCTTTCAGTGGGGATGGTGGCACTGGAGTGTTTCTGCTGACAGCCTGGGAGCTGCTGTGGCTTCATGACTGTGCTGTTTGCTCACCGCTGCGCGTGTCGCGGTGCGCTCACGGAATGCAGATTGACTTTTCTGTAGATTCTTCTTTTTCTTTTTTTAACAACTATTCAATAAGTAAAAACATACGATCTGTGGGCGTGGGGGTAGGAAGAAGCAAAAGGAATGCAGCTATTCCTTTTGTCTCTTGGATCTCTGCTGTCTGCCTCAGAGGCTGCTGAGCATCCTCAGCCGAAATGTTTAATTGATGTGGATGGAGCTTTGCAGTGTGTAAACCCTGGATGAGTTAGGCTGTGGGCTGGTGGTTTATGCTTGGCCTAATGCAAGTATTTATGTGGCTTCCACTGCTCTGCAGAGCTGCTGCTCTGCACTTCTGTGTTCAGGCTGGAGATCCGCTCTCTGTGTGAAACCTGCCGTTCTGGGAATGTGGCGTTTGAGCTCGGAGATACTGAGCTGGAAGGTTTCTCTTTGAATTGCTGGCTAAAAGCACTGGAGCAAATTAGCTGCCTTTCGTGGCAGCACGTTTTTATCTGATATGATGAATGCTTTATGGAGTCGCCCTGTAGCTTGTTGTAGCAGTAATTTGTGCTCTATAAATTAACTCGGGAGCATGATGGAAGTGTATAAATCACATCGGTGATTGCGTGGTGCCCTCTGCTGCCGGCCGGCTGGAGTGATGTGGGGTGCACCCTCCTGCTGCTTCCTTGGCAATGAGAAACCAGCTGCAAACTTGGGATTGAAAAATGGCTTGGGAGGATGCTGCTCTTGGAAAGTTTGGGGTGATAAACTTTGGCTTTAGTGCCATTGAGCCTAAAGTTTCCAGGCAGCGTGGCTGAAAATGCAGCCCTGGTGATGATCTGAGAGAGGAGTGATGCTGCTCTGCCTTCCAGGCTGCTGCTGCTCCTGTCCTCAGCTGAGGAAGGGGATGGGCTTTGCTGCTCTGACCTGGGGGCAGCTGTGAGGTTTTTCAGCAAGGTTTGTCAGGCAAAAGCTAATAAAGAAAAGGGTATTTGTTGTACAGCAGGCTCAGTGCTGCCAGGGCTGGGGAGGGAGGAGCAGGCCTTGGGAAAAGTTAGAGGAAAACCTTTTCTGCTCTCTGGATGGAAATAGGACAGCTGGCTTGCTGTGCTTCAGGTTAGACTGGTCATGTCCTAGACCTTGCTGCTCCTGTCTGGGGCCTGGCTCCTGTAGAGACTGCTGTGTTGGCAGCTGTGTTTGCCAGGCACTCATCAGCTGATGTAAAGGGAAACTTTGAAAAGCTTATTTTTGTAAGGGTAGTGTAAAACAGTTGGCATCTAAGGACTGGAGTGCAAGTGCTACAGCTGAACAAGCCTGTTGTCATTTAAGAGGGACTGATTGAATGCAGGCTACTCTGAAGTTTATCACTTCAGTGAAACCAGCAGGATTTCCTGAGCTAGGTAAGCATGTCCTGCACTCATGATTGGCAAAGGGAGCCAAAGTGAAGGTGAAATGTCTAAACCACCTCACAGCTGTAAACTGCAAAGGAAAATTTGAAAATATGTTTATAAAGAAACTGGAGCTTTCAGTGGCCTTCACTCAAGGTCTCACTGTAGTGATCTTCATTGTAATGGCAGCACAGAGCTGAATCAACAAATGGGCTGTATTGTAGGCCTTCTATGCTGTGTGAAAATAAAAGGTTTATTATATTTTTTGTTTTTCATCATCAAGCAAGTCCTTCTGTTATTGGAAAAGTGCTTCTGTTTCACTGTTCAAACATGCTCCATATGCACTTAATTGCTGCAATAGTGACCTTTCTTCATGGAAGGAAGATTTCTACTGCAAAACTTTTTGGCTCCTGGCATCTGGACTACACTTTAGGTCACTGGTGAAAACCATAATCATATGGTGATCTCCAGAGCTGTGTGTTTTTCCTGGAAGAATATGAATCAAATTGCAAGAGACAACTGATTCAAGAGCAACCACAGTTATAAATTTCCTGGCAGATAACTGCCAGGTGTTTGACTTAAGAGGGCTGAAAAACTAACAGTAAATTACTTATTACCAGTGAGGAGGGTTGGTGAAATTAGGCAGAAAAGTGTTATTAACCAGACTTTGTTATATAGTGCCCCCTTCCACTCTCTGTTTGAATCCAGGTACAGGTGCCACTAGAAAAAGATGAAGAGCTGGAGTTTCCCTTCCTGTCACAGTGTGTTTGCTTCCTTGTGGAGCCAGCTGTAACCTTGCTTACATTGCGTAGGAACAGACCCTGCCTAACTTCGAGGAAATTGTATCCAGGTGTTAAAACAAATCCTCATGCTGCTCCTGTTTGTTTGCAGCCTCTTCCTGTGCCAGGTGAGGGCAGGCAGCTGGTGGGGTGCATTCGGAGCTGGTGGGAGAGATTTCCGCTGGAAATATCAGCGGAATAAATAAAATTTAGAATAAAATAACAGAATAAAAATTGTGCTGCAGGAATTTGTTTTGGTTCCTTGTGAAAGCAGCCACTTCAACCTGCGGGCTTGTTGTGGGTGGGTTTTAGTGGAGCTGTCCCTGGTGGGTTTTTATTTTTTAGGAGTGCAGTGTGCTGAGCTCCCTGGTACTTCAGCACATGTAAATGCTGGTGGAAACAAAGCTGCAGTGATATTTGCCATCAGAGGACACTCTCTAGTGTCCATCCTGATTCCATCCTGTTAACTCTGGAGTAACCTGAGTTAACAGTGCTCCTGTTCAGTGCTAGAATGAGTAATGCATCAGAGAGAGAGGTGGCTGCAGTGGCTTTGTGCATATGAAATTTTGTTTATTAGTAATAGGTCCCCTCCCTGAGTGTGTGTGTAGATTTTTTTTCTGGATTACCTTGTCTAGGAAACTGGAAAGGCTGAATGGATTAAAAACTGTCTGCTCTGATGGCAAGTGGGCATTAATGATTATTTTAATAGTCATTCATTTAAGTACTATTTAAGTGTTGCTTCAGTCAGACTGAGCTAGATTGGGAATAGTTACTTTCTGTTAATTTAATTTGCTCTGTGTTCCTATTATGAAATCAGTCAGGAATAGCCCTTCTGCCTGACATTTGCACTTTTCTTAACCTGATCTCCTGTCCCTGGATGGAAAGATTTTGGTCAGTCCTAGTGCAGTTTGGCCACTTGCACATTCCCTCTAAATACAGCTTGGCCTGGGATTCCTCTGCTTTGGAGAGTTGTATAAATGACATTCTATCTTGCCTCCAGGCCCCAGATTGTTTGCAGAACCAAAAGCTGTCGGTGGGGATTTTTAGCAGTTCAGGGATAGTGTGAATCTGTTTATCATGTTTCACAGACTCCTGAACAAATTCTGGTGCCTGAGTCACTTTCAAGAGTGTAATAGTGTGAATGCTTTATTTCCAAATCCAGGGATAATAGCCCTCGTTTCCTAATTTTAAAAATTCATGTTCTGCTTTCAGACTGCCTTTTGTCTTAGTGGTGGTGGAAAAACTTCCAAATTCTCTGTTATCTCTTGAAGAGTCTGCTTGTGGTTTTCCCTTCAGGTCATGACTTTTTACAGCTCAGGGAACCAGTGAGTGCTCCTGGTCCTGCTTTATTCCACATAAGCCTGGCCTCTCAGCAGCAATGGTATCTTTCCTATCAGTGTAACCAACACTGGGGTGGTATTTCCTGCATTTGTGTTATCCTGCATGGGTGATGGATAGGCAACAAGGAATGGAGTGTTTATCTACACAGCTTTGTTAAGAATATAAGTAGTAGTGGATATCAAATTATGGCTGACTTGTCAGACTCTGCCTCTTTTGTTAGATTTACAGGGTCTGGCGAACGATTGGAGAAAGCTACAGATCAGTAAATCAATATGAGCACAAAGAGTTGCCAGCAGCCCTCCTTTTCAAATGCCTGGGTAGAAGAGTAACTTCTTCTGTGTCTGAGATCTGCTGGCAGCTCTGCACCTCCTAAAGTACAAGAAATGGGTTCTTTGACATGTCTCCTTCTTGTTCCTTGTATAAATTGATAAAGCTTTAACTTGCAGCTTCAAAGAAGGGAGGTCTACCATTTTTTGCTCCTTAAATTTGCTTTTCTTTCTAAATAATTACCTCTCTTTTCTGCCTGTTTGCAGTTCCTCCATTTTCTCTAATCTTAGCTCTAAGTTATAAGAGTGCTCCCTAGAGCAAATATCTATAATTAAGGCTTTTAAACCACACTTACAGCAGAGCATCAGTGGTGCTCTGGTGTAACCAACATCCAAGGGAGAAACTTGATTCAGTGGAAAACTTGGGGATTTTCTTACAACCAAAGTCTCTCCTATCCCACTCACAGAGTTTCCTCTGACACTGCTTCATGCCTTCCCACTTTGCTAAGCTGTCTTTCTAAAGCTGGTGACCATTAATGGTACATTTGCTGTAGCTCACGAGAATAAAAAGGTTTTATTTAGTCCGCGTGTCATTTTCTGGAAGCACAGGCTGCCAGCTACTGCAAATCACATCCTTCACGAGTGCATTCAGAGAACTTGAGGGTTTAAAATGGAAACTCTGTTTTAAACAAACTCATAAACTCATGTGGATATTTTGATTCTTTCCTTGGCCAGAAATAGAAAGCAAAGAAAGGGAAGGAGGATGGAGTCTACCAAGGCTTGGTAGTGTTGTGCTGCCCAGCTTGGTGGAGAAGCTCACTCTTAATGTCAAATAAAATGACTGTGTCTTCCAGACTCAACTTCTTACTAATTTTTCAGCTTTAATAGATTTTTTCCTTCACAATTAGCACAAGTAGCAGAAAGCAGCTTCTAAAAACTGTCTTTCAAAACAGTGAATCCTTCCCTGTTAGGCTGAGAATTACTTCTGCCCAGAGGTAACTAATTTGTGATCAAAGCATCTCCCCTCACCACTAATGTGAGTTTCTTGTGTGTATGCCATGACCTGAAACCTTTCCCTGCTGTAGCTTTCAAGGAGAGAACTTGTCCTGTTCTTTGTGTTGTAGATCACAAGGCGACTGCTGAAATGAAACTTCCAAAAGGCAGATCAGAATACTTTTTTGAATACAGAAAAAATGCAGCTGTTTGCTGAAATAATGACCAGCAAAGGGGTTAAATTTCAAACAAAAAGAACTCGTGTCTTAAACTTGGATGCCTGTAAATGAAGCCTGTAGAGCTATTTGGTCATAAAAATAAGAGATTCACAGAACAACAGTAAATCAGTCTGTCTCCTGCAAGAATTTTAATTTTCTGGATACATGAAATGTTCTTGTTTGAATATCTCACTTTCAAAAAATCTGATTAGATTGGCGTTTTGTCTTTGTTAGTCAAGGTCTTGTGATGTTTTGGGACTTTACCAGATCTTATCTGTAAACACTGTCAGCTGTCCCACCTCCACACAGAGCTGCCTTGCTTCAGCCCTCCTGAACTGCTGGGGTTTTTTTACAAGCTTAAGTTGCTATGAAAAGTTGTGCTCTGCTTGATCCCTAAAGCCTGAAATCCTTTGCTTGCAGCTATGTGTGCAAGCTAAGGTGACTTTTCAAAGGAAAGTCATTTTGTTTTCTGTCTGCTTATGATTATTCAGAAGATCTAATATTTAAAACCCCCTAGTAGCCAGTCTTGGTTTTTTCTCAGTGGAAGATCACATAGGCTTGTTTTTATGTAAGTTGCCTTTACTTGTGTTCAAATTCATTTGGGAGGTTACTTTTACCTAGTTGATCACACTAGCAAGGAAACAATTTTTCTCCATGATGGCAAATAACTAATTTTTTTTTCTTTATTGAGCTTCCCTAACATTTCCCAGCCTTCAGAGGAAGTCCAAAAAATAAATGTTCACAGGGACTAGTAAGCATGAGCTGTTTCTTAATAAATAAAACAGGTGAAACAGAGTTTGTGTTCTTAACACTAAGACTAAAGTTTTCAAAGATGTCTTAGAGTATGATGTTCCTTTGAAAAATAAGAAACCTAATGACTTTGATCTAGGGTATGGTATAAAAATAACCACAGCCAGGACTGGCATCCCATAAGATTTTTTTTGTTTGTTTTCTGGGGGTTTTATAATATTTTTTAAAAGAATAAGCAGCTCCTTCACTTCTGTTCAGACTGACTTTAATCTTAACTCTGCTTCCTTGGAAGTGGCTCTCTTTAGAGACTGTAATTTCAGCTCAGATAAATACAAGCAAAATATATTCCATCACTGGAGGAAATCAGAACCCCAAAAACGAGATAAATACAGACATAATGATGTCGTAAAAGGCTTTCATTGGGCAAGTAAGTAATTTTCTGTAACATTACAGAAGGTCACTTAAATTTAGCCTGTCAGTCCCTGTTAGCCACTGTGTAACCGGCTTATACAGGATCTCAAAAAGAAGTGAACCCTGTGATTATCTTCTGAATTCTCATTTATCTCCCTCGTGGCCTGTTGCCAGTGTTTTATGTGTGATGGCCAAGTAAGAAGGAATAACTCTTTTTTTCCACTTCTGTGGATGTTGGTTTTGCTGATCCACCAAATACAATCCGGGCTGCCTCTTCCCTTTGATTCTCAGGCTGTGGCTCACTGTGTCAGAAATACTTGAAACTGCTATGGATATCTTGCTGCTGCATGCTGTCTGATTTTTGTGTGTGTGGCTGTTTTGAAAACTGATTCAAGGTACTAATTTAGCCTAGAGAAAAAAGGTCTCCCTTCAGAAAACCAGCATCTGCTCACAGGTCTTGTTTGCAGCAGTCAAGAAGCTACATTGGTACAGTTAAAGTGTTTGGAGTGAGATTTCTCAAGATTATTTTGCTTGCTTGGTACTGAGGGCATGGAAATAAACTGCAAAAATATCTGCAAAGTGTTGGAGGACTTGGGATTTTGATGTAGAAGCCGGAAGAATTGTATCTGCTTGTGTGTATGGATACCAGAGAACTGTCTGGGTTATCATTGTTGCTGTTGCAGCTGATTTTTGGAAATGTGATTCTTGACCCATTGTGCCCCAGATTGTTTTTGATCTTCAGATGTGAATTGTGTGCTCTGCTAATGGGGATGTGGAAGATGGCAAAAGTCTTACCTGCAACATGTGAAGGTCCTGCTTGTGTTGTCCTTGGTTTTGATTGCTGCAGAGAACCTGTGTATAAAAGATTACAAGTTTTCATTCATTGTACTGTCATATTTTCTGCAAATAGGAACTTGGGCCTGCTGATTACAGAAAAAGAATCCTTGGTAAAGCAATTGCAAACTAATGAGAAAATGTCTTGAACCTCAATCTGTGCCAACATCCTTTTCTGTGCATCTTGGCCAACCCTGTTATCAGCATAAACTAACACTGGTCACCCTGGGTGAAAGGCCCAAGCTGTGGAGACAACTGATGGTTTGTGGCTCTTCAAGTGCTGATATTTTTATAATAAGAGGCTGCTCCTGGTAGAAATACATCTGAGAAGCTGAGAATTGTCATGAATACGTGAGCAGAGAGCACTGGCATTGCTGGTAAATTAGCTGGGAATTGTCAGTTGTGTAGAAGAACTCAAATATTGGCTTAACCTGAAAATGTGAAATTAAATAGAAGAGAACAGATTTTCTCTCTGGATACTTGAAAACAATAACAAGTCATGTGAAAACTTGTTTTAGAAATTATTTCTAGAGGGTATGAGTTTTCCAGCCTAATGCAGTGAAGTCTATTTTTATAGTCCTTGAAAACAAAACCTGACAGACCATATTTGCCAGCACTTATATTGCTCTGGTGACAGAGCTTCTTTTTCGAGCATGCCAGAGGAAATACTCTGTGCTGGAGCATATGTCAGTGATTAGTGGGTCCAGTGCTGCAGGATGAAGTGGAAGAAATATGGTTGTGTGAAGAAAAAGCTGAATGGACAGAACGTGAGAAATGTAGTGGTTTATGGGCTGGGCTTAGGGTAGGAATGGAAAATAGTTATTTTTTAAGGGTATCTGTGTGTAGCTGACATGCTGTCTTAACTGAGAGGATGACTGCTGTCTTTCTCTGTGTGTTCCCCTTAATTTCTTCTTTATGTAGAAAACTGTTTTCCCTTTGAATTGATGACTGTTTGTATTATGCAGGTGTTACATAATGCAGGTATTTCTATGCTCAGGGAGAACCTCAGGAAGTGAGAGACTTGGGTACCCAACCCTTTTTGTGCATTTGTGGGTTGAAGGGCTGAGGCACTGAGTGATCCTCAGAAACCAGCTGAGTCTCTCCAGACCTGACAGCAGAATTCTTGCCAGCCAAGCCCATGAGGTGTGTGCTCATATTTAGGTTTGGGGTGACATTTGTCACCTCCTTCTGCCCCCAGAGAAGCTGAGGCCCCCAGAGCCATCCTTGGCATGGACCAAGGATGCAGTAGCTGCAACCCTCAGTTGACTCTGCCTCCCTACTCTGCCCATGCAGAATACCAAATATCTGTGTTTGCAGGCACCAGAGTGTGCAAACAGTTAGAAGTGATTCATGTGCAATAAAGAGGCACCACTGTACATAACCCATGTACTTAAACCTGGAGAAATCAGGTGAAAAGCCTGTTGTTTTATAATACCCAGTTTTATAATAAAAAATACCCAGTTGTTTTAAAGTGATCCTGAAAGTGCCCCAGACCTCACTCAAAGACACAGACCCCACTGTGGGAAAATGCAAAGCTGGGAGTTGAGCTGCAAGATGCACAGCTTATGATTTTCAAGTTTCTTGTGTATTTAGCCCTTAACATCATAGGTTAGTCATCAGTCAAGTGCTGTAAAAATGTTCTGCTGCCTCACCCTGTTTTTCGTATCTTGTCATTTACAAGGAGTGCTCCAAAATTTTTGCTTTTCAACTTAAATGGGAACAAAATCCCATTTATCCCGTTATCACAATGGAAGCCTGTACTTGAACTTTGCCAGTATTTGTTTATGAAAACTGCTTGTTTTCCCCTCTGAAATGTTTTTGTCAAAGCAGCTCAATACAACTTGCATTAGAGGAAGTCAGAAAAGGTTAGAGAATCCTTGAAAACTAGAAAAAGGATAGATTAGACTGCTACATAGAATTACCCAGCTGGTATCAAAATTAGACTGCTGCTGCAAAGTAGACATTTGGCTATTAATATTCAAAGAAATAATACAAGAAGCCAAGCAATATTCAATTAAATGCAAGTTATAAAATAATTGTCTTGAGCTCACTACACTGGTAATTTACCTTTTTTGCAGACTTTTCCCTCATATTTAAGTGTTTTGAAAGCTATTTTAGGTCTGTTTTTTGCTACCTTGTGAAGTTCTTGCTTTTGAATAACTCTTGAGATAATTGGAAAAACAGAATTAAATTATTTGGGTTCTTTAGGGAAAAGTGAAGTCTTCATGAGATTTGATTTGTATTTCTGTAGCACACAGGAGGCCTAGTCAGAAATCTGCAAGGAGAAAGTAAAACACCCAAAGGCAGACTGCTTCCCATAAGGTAACTCAAACTGAAAGTATATATTTATTTTCCTTCCCTAAAGTTGCTCTGTAGAAAATACTTTAAAATTGGATTCTTTGCTGGTACTTGTACCAAAAAAAGGAGCTTCTCAGCAGCGCAATAATTAGATTTTCTATTCTGTCATCAGTACTGCATGGATTTCTGAAAGGGACATCTGGGTTTTCACTGGTGACTGAATCCAGTGTTTAAATATCTTGGTGTTTTCAGTCTGATATGTGGTGTCTCAGTTCTGTAATTGCTTCATACTTGAATCTGCTGGCTCAGGCATGAGATTTATGGATCCACTTTCCTCTTCCTTAGTTTGTCAGAGCTGTGGAAGGAACTGACTTTGAAACCTTGATTACAGTTGATCTTTTTATTTTCTTACAACTGTAAAGGATGTAAACATTTAAGAGGAGCAGCACCAGCTTACCTCATTTGAGAGTCACAGCTTCACAATGACAGGGTGTCTTCAGCAAAAATATTTTCAAGCTCCTGGAAGTTGGATCCATTTGTAATGGATTCACATTGTGTCTGTCTGTGCAGATACAGTCTGGGCTTTTTTCTCTTGTGCTGTAGTGTTGAAAGCTGTGGCTCTTGCTGCAGTGTTGTGATGTTTCTGTGGACTTGTTCATCATCTGCAGTGATCTCTGCTCAGGAGGTGGAAGGGAATACCGAAGGGAATTTCCTTCCCTCCTGCTTAGGAACTTTGCCAGCTTTACGTGAATGACTTTGGGCTCTTGCTGGATGATGCAGTTAGGATTCTGTTCTGGCTTCCTAAACAAGAGCAGTGTGTAACACATCACCATTCTGTGTGTGTGCTGTGTGCAGTCTGCAAGGAGGGTCAGGATTTAAATAACAAGCTCAGATCGTGCACCTGGATCTTGATTGAAATCACGGGGTGCAAATCTTCCAAAGCCTCTAAAACCTCTCAGTGGCTCCTCAAAAGAGGAGGCTGGATGGCAGACAAGACCCTGCAAACTGATTGGTTATAGTGTACTCTTAAATTTAATGAAATGTAATCCAAGGTTTTAATTGCATGTCTGGGTTTACGCATTTAATGTTGACTTTAGCAATTCTGCTTAGTACCTAATGAGGCTGAACTCTTTGTGTAACAATAAACCTTCTCCAAAAGATCTCAAGATTAAGAAATACTTGAAAAAGCAGGGAGGGAGACACAGCAGTTGCAAAGATATCACCTAGTTTCTTGAAGCTCCTGGAGTTTTGAGTGCCCTTTGTGGTTCAGAGCAATCTTGGCTTCAGTTTGTTATGAAAATTTCCTCCTTCTGGTCTGCAGGATGGCTCGGGTGATCCATGGCACTGTGTAAGAGATTTCTGTGATCTGCAGCCAGAACAGTGGCAACATCAAACAGGCTCTTTAGCAAACATACTGCTGAACAGCTTTCCAGAGGGATTTAGAAACGTCCATTTCTTGATCTGCTCCTCAGGCAGCATCCTAATCCCAAACCCAGCAGTCAGAGTGGGCTGCAACAGGCAAACACTTGGCACTAACTCTAGGAAAGCTGATAGTACTAGAAGCTGGCATGCCATGAATCTGACACAGGGCTTGACATAACTCCTAATCTGTGTTAATGGAATTGCCTGAGTGGCCTTGGTTTGTTCATTGTGGAGTCAGCAAGGGGGATGTTTCAGGTCTGTGGGGTTGAATATTTGCTCCCAAGGCTCCCACCCTGCTCCAAGGTGGGACCTGTGTTCTGGCTCAGCAGGGCAATGTGCAGCTGATGCAGAAGGTGCTTGCCCTAAAGCAGCACTCTGGGGTGATGATTGTGTGTCCTCTCTCTTGCTTTCATGTGTCAGAACAGTTCTGGTTTCTCTCTTGGTTTGCAACTTGAAAGGAAATATCTGTCGTGTAAGCATTTTTGTGTATATGTAACTGTATATGTAAACTGTAAACACTGAAATGTTTTGGTATCTTACAGTGTAAGGCACCATCTAAAAACAGGGGCTTTGGGTGCATGGGCAACTTTAGAAGAGGTCTGTGCTGCAGCTTTTGCTGCTCCATCTATTTCTATCATCATTTCTACTGCTAGAAGGGGACTGGCTGTACTTCAGAAAGGGTGTAGTTGAAAGAAGTTACAAAACAGCACCCAGCAGGGTATAATCTCCTCCAAATACATACTTGATAAGGCATTTCAAGACTTAAGCCTTCTTTAAAGAGTAAAGGAAAGTTCATTGGTATCCAGACAAAGACCCTTTGGCCATCTGGACTTGACTTAGTGTTGTCTGCTCTTGCTGGTGGCTGAGGAAGTGCTGTCTGAGCTGTGGATATAAGGTGCTATGCAACACTTAAGCTCCCTTGACCTAATTCACTTGCTTTTTTGCTGGAGCATGGATTAGCAGTGGCTTGCTGGCGCAAAAGTAAGCAGCAGTTAATTCTTGTAAGTCAAGTCCTGTATGACTGTGATTTGGGTAATGCCATCTTTGTGGAAAAAGCAGGGAAAATTCCTCAAATGAAGTGATAAAAGAGTGGCAGGGACGATCCTGGAGGCAAATACTGACACGGCAGATAAGTTGTGTGTTCAGGTTTGGATGATGCTGGCTGCTTCTGGCTGCTGCTTTCCCTTTCTAAGTCATGACTGATCTCAGCTCAGCCAGAACAGCTTTCCTTGGAGGCCTTAGCACATTCCACAGGATTCCAGATCGTTCTGAAAATGCTTTCTAAATGCTCTCTTAATTAAAGATTTCTCCAAGTCAGAATTAAGTTATTAAAATGTTCCAGGCATTTTCTAGAAGTCTTTTGAAAGCTGGCTGTACATTCCTTTCCAAGCTGATCTACTGCCTGATATGAGTTACAAAGTAATATTGTGCTGCTTGTGGGCTACAGATAAGTTCAAATAAACAAACGATTATGGTTTTTTGCTGTAGTTTGCCTTTTTGTGAACTGACACTGCTATTGAGTCACTCTTTAGGATTTTGCTGATGTGTAGTTGTGGTTTTTTAGCAGTAATGGAAGCAAATGTTTCATGTGCCTAGGAGGGCACTTCCAAAATCCCTGGGTATGTCAGAGAAGGTAGTGCTGCATAAGGCAATAGATAACAACCATCTAAAATGCTTTGTTTTGTTTTGCAGAACCTGTGTCTGCTTCTAAAAGACTGGGTGATCATAGATGATAGATTTTGTATCATACAGAGAATTTGCAGTGTGTGGCAAGTTTGCTGACCCAGCTGTGGTGCTGCAAGTATTCAGTGTGCTGCTGAGGTGACCTGAAGGTGACAAGTGCCAAAGAAAGAGAAGCTGTGCTGTCCTGGGTTTGTCCCTGCCGAGCTCTGTGAGAAGAGATGGTTTTCTGCCACCAAAATAGTGGTTAGAGCCTCAAAGCCAAACCCCATTCTGACTTCAGATATATGTGCTGACGTGGATTGAGTGCTGTTCTTCTGGGTTTTAATCAGGTTTTTAGTGTTTTAAAGGCACACTGCAAACAGAAATACTCTGTGTATCAAACTGAAAGGGCTGTGTACTGGGGGGAAGTGGATTTCTGTAGCAGTAAAGTGGAGTTCTTACCTTAAAATACATGTTTGTGAGGAAGCTCTGGTTCTGCTTCCTTTGCAAATCCAAGTTCTGCACAGATTATGTTCTTGTATTTTGCAGGTAGTTTGGAGGAGCTTCAGTGGAGCTGTCACCTTTTCCTGGCTAGTGTAGTTAAATTCTGCAGGAAGATGATCATCAGTGTCCCCCTGACTCAGCCAGTGCTAGGAAACCTTGACTGCTGGTTCCAAAATAAAGTCAGTGCACAGGTGTCTTCTTGAGCATGCAGTTGGCTTTGAGGTTTTGCTGCTCAACTCTATAAAGTTGCAAAAGGTTAAAAAAAATAAATCAGAACCTTGTCAGTTTATGTTGCTTCTGTTGGGACCCATGAGCAGCTGTGTAAGAGCTGATAAAGTTGATGTTCCAATTCTGACTGGAATTTGGAAGAGCATTTCAGGTGAGAACTTGGCCAGAAAACAAAAGGGTGATTATAGTGAGCATTGTTGTCATGTACATCATCTTTTACAGTAAGTAAAATGTTAATTGTTTTCTGTTTGCTCTGCAATCTTCTGGTGTATCAAAAGCTGTGTAATTATCTTTCCTTATTAAAAGTTCAGCAGTGGGAATGGATGACTGTGTCCATGTTTGCTGTGCAATTACTGTGTAACTAATGGGAAGCCTGCTGAGGGATCAGTCAGCAAAAGCATTACTGGGAAACTGCATCTATGGAGCACATGGAAGCAGAAGACAAATATATAAATGTCTTTTGTGTTCTGAAAGAAAGATGAGAGGCTGCTCTTACAAACTTTGCACTGAGATCAGGGTCTCAGCAGTGAAGGCAGTGAGTGCATTAATCTGTGGCACTGAGAAAAATGTTTCTTTTCCTAAGATAAGCAAGTTTGACAGGGCTGTTTATCTCCCTTAAGTTTCCCAGGAGGTATGAACGCAAAATGCGTTGTGCTCAGCCTCTTCTATCACCGTGCTAGGTAATTCCTTTGTTAAACATCTTGCCCAGAGAGGTCAGGTTTTTAGCACAAGCCTTGCTCCTCTCTCTGTTCCTGCTCTGGTTTTGAGTGTTTTGCAGATGTGCCTGGTTTGTGAGAGGTGCTTTCTCCCAGGCAGAAGAGGTAAAAGGATGTTTAGAGCTGCTTGCATTTAAAAGACAAGGCAGCATCACGGCTCTGAACAGTTGCTTCTCTCTGACCCACAGAACAACAATTATTGTGAAGAAGGAGTTTTTGGGGAAGGTTCACATAGTTTTTGGACCACTTCATTGCAATCTGGAGCACAAGTTGTGTTTGTTCAGAGGATTTCCATTTGCAGTACCTCACTCTCCCAGTGCTCTTGGTCTGGATCTGGCTGGTGGAGTGTCCTTAGTGATGCTGAGCTGTGCTGAACACAGGCCACAAAATTGTACTGAACATTTCCTATTTAAATGGAACATTTTTGCCTACCTGTAGCACAAGTTGTTTAAGCTGGCTTTAGTCTTTACATTCAGGAATACCTCTTTGGGCCATAGGAACAGCAGCTCAAGAACCTTTGCAGCAGGAAAATCCTGTCACCTTGTTTGAATGGCTTTCATTCACAGGGAATGGAAGAGCTGGGTCAAAACTGAGTTCCTGACTGATTTAAAATCCCTGCTCTCATGTACTTCTATTGAAGCAGTAAGCCACTATTTATTTGACATGAAGTTTAAATTTAAAACCCACAATGTAAATTACTTGGGAAGGGATGTCATTTCATGCACCCATAATGGTGATAAGCTGAATAAAACAATTGCAGAAAACTTATTTCTGGGGGAGAAGCCAAGGGAGATATTTTAGCCATGGCACTTTTATGATAACTTCTGGAGCTTGCTCCTCTTACCAGAAAGATTATGGGTGTTTGACTGGTACAATCAAAACCAGCTGGATTTGGGGAATTTTAAGGGGTTGTTTTTTAAAGCATTTTTTATAAAAACCCAAGAAGTCCAATTAGTAGAATTCAATTCATAGGAGTTTAAAAATTAATGGTAACTTACCTTATGAAATATGGATCACTTGAGACTAAACTAAGAGCAGACATATGGTTTTGATTTTTTTTTCCCCTTTAAACACTGGCACAGTGCTAAGGCCAGACAACTTTATTTTCCTGATACATTATAACCAGCTGCAGATGTTTTAGACGTTATCGCTTCTAAATGGGCTCTGACAAATGTCTCCTGGAAGCCAGCAGCTCTAAATATTACATACACTGTATTCCGAGGAAATGTTGAAAATAAAGTTTTAGGAATTAAATGTTCAGTGTCTGAATCAAGAAAATTTACTTTCTGCCTTTCTCAGGGGGATTTGCTAGCTGAAAACATTCTTTTGTGAGACAGGCACAGATGTTAGCCAAGGCACATGTGGAGGCTGGAACAAATATTGCCACAGATGGTCTTGCATGGTGTTATTTACTGGTCCTCTACTGTTAATACTGGAAAGTGGACACTTGAAAAGGTACCTTGAGATACAACTAAATACTGACCTGGAATTTGTAACAGGTGTACAGCTATTCAGTGTTAAGGCAAAAAAAAAAATTGAAATATTTTTGAAAACATATGGAAATGGTGTGTTTTATGCATCAGTGAGCAGGACATGGCCCTCTGCTACAGAAACGTTTGTGATATTTCACTTACTCTGTTCAAGATTAAATAGTTTCAACTAAAGAGGGTTTTTCATGCTTCTTGTCTTTTCTGCATGGCTTTGAGTCCTTTCAATCACCCAGAAGGACATTTTCACATATATATGGGATACAAAATGTTACTTGTATATCAGATGTGTGGCTTTGTGGGGGGAGAGGGACCATATGAATATTGACATGGGAATTGCATCTGATGTCCTTGACTTGCAAAATTCAGACAGCTTGATTCATCACTGCATAAACCATTCACATTCATTTTTCCATATCCTGAGAGAGAGTGGGAAAATATCTGTGCTTTGCTGTAGACACCTCATTAACTTGTGATTCCATATGCAGCTCTCGGAGTCCTCAGGTCAACACAGGAGGGGAAGGAGGGTTCAGGCTGAGTGACTAAAGGCTGCAGGCTGAAAACTGGGTAGTAGAAATACCTTTTCAGTCAGGGATGTGTCAAACAGGCATTACCTGTGGTAGGGCTTGTTCATATGGTAGCAGTTCACCAAGTAACAGTGGTCCTGATCGCTGGAAATTTTGTTTGGAGTCTTGCCAAAAATCCTTGTAGAGTTTTAAAGGGAAATGGGAATGCTGAAGTGTTATCAATAACTTCTTCTTTTGTGTGTGTGTGTGTGAGAGCTGTTTTGGTAAAAAGGTATTTCAGCACATGGTGTGTACTTATTATACATATAAAAGGTTAATGATGCATCTGCTTTGTGCCACACAGGGTGACCAAAGGGAATCTCCTTGCCTGTCTGTGTTACCCCTAAAGAGCCTTGCCCCAGCTTTGGTCTGGTTTAAATATAAGCCAGCTTGTGCTCACTGGAATCCCTGGAGTCTGCCTGGCACTGGGGAGCAATTCCAAGAGCAGATTAGGACTGGAAGCATCAATGGGTGAGTGCTGGAGCAGGGACCTGCCTGCCTTGCTGGGAGGGACATGGCACAGAGCCCTGGGCGGGAGCCCAGCCCAGCAAATGCAGGTCTAATGATTTGGATTTTGCTATTTCACATTAGTGGTTAAAACTGCTTAGATATAATCCCCCCAGCAAATCTCTCCATGCTCTGGGATGGTGAACATTCGCTGCTGCACGCTGATTTTTAAGTATGAACTGGTTACACTGAATTCTTGTGCAGCTGAAC
This sequence comes from Cisticola juncidis, assembly GCA_013400215.1. Taxonomy (NCBI): domain Eukaryota; kingdom Metazoa; phylum Chordata; class Aves; order Passeriformes; family Cisticolidae; genus Cisticola; species Cisticola juncidis. The sequence goes on from VXBR01009077.1 coordinate 57,046, forward strand.
AAAGGCTCTCTCTGGTGCCTGGCAAAGAGGAGAAGTTTTCCTGTCTGAATCTGTTTGTACAGGAGCATAAAATGGGTCTTTGTATCAACAAGCTATAACAAATGAAACATTCAGGCAGAGGTTTGGTTTGATACTTGCCAGTTGTATGGTGGCTCTGGAAAATCATAGAATGTATAAAATCCTTGGCAAGGAGGAGAACTGCTGAGTTGAGAATCCAGAGCTAATGGACTCCAGAGCATGTGTTGAGTTGGACATTTTTTCTTGGCTTACAAATTATTACTAAGAAAGTTTATACATTGAAGTTTGATGTTCATAATATGAATCTTTTCTTAGTGGTTGCTCACCTGAGCCACAAAGAAGTTTCTTCCTCCAGTCACCCAGGATATTTCCGCTATCTCTTGAGCTTGCTCTGGTTTCTTGTCATAACTTCATCAGAAAAAAATATCTCAAAGATACTGCTGCCCCTCAGCTGCAGCTGTCTGAACACACTTATGCTCAGAGGTCCTTTTTCTCTGTGTATGGAGCCCGAATCCCTCACATTTCTGGTTAAAAGAGAAGCCACAGTTCATTTTCTGAAACATCAGTCAAAAGCACGCTGTATTTTTATGCAGTTCTCAAAAGATCGATCTGAATACTCTGAAATCCATAGAAGCTATGAACTTTGGCTTGCTTCTTCTTAAGGAAAAGAAAATTATCCTACTTTGATGGAATCTAGCAGAAAGTTGGCTTCCATTTAACTTGAATGAATTTGGGGTGATTTCTCATCTCTGTGGTCTAAGTGGAATATCTTGACTTGTTCAAAACTGCTGTTTTTTTAAAATGCATTTAATGGAATTTTGGAGGTTAAAGTATTTGATTTTCCCATGTCACTCATCATGTACTGTAGTTTCTTCAGACTTTCCCCCTCTTGGAGGAAATATTCAGCTTACTGCAGTGAGAGCTGCTGCAGAAAGTGCTGCAGACGGTCAGGAGAGTTCTTACAGAGGACAGAGGATTAAGTGATGAAGTCTTTTATAACTACATCAGTATTGGGTTGCTTTTGTTTTTTTGGATTTGGGGTTTGTTTTGGGTTTTTTTGTAATGCAGTGGTCTTTCTGAAGCTTGCAAAGAAGATTAAATAGAACAGTGTTAGTGTGGAGTTGTTTAATCGGGCTCTTCTTTGGCTGTTGCTGAGATTAAAATGTTAACACAGGCTTGGTGCAGTTCTAGAAGCTAAAGCAAGTGCCTGTTTAAAGTTTTATATAGGGAAGGTGGCTTAAATTGCAGCAACTAATTAGATTCAACTGTTTGGAGATGTTAAAATAGGTGTACTAAGCAGACAAAAATGTGTGGAATTTCTCACCTAGTAATAATTATTTATTTATTCCTCTAAAGTTGGCACTGAGGTTTCCCTTCTCTTTTGACAGAAGCTACTTTCTGCTTTAAAAGGTTTTTAACCTCTTTGGTTTGATATGGCTGAAAGTTAGGGGGAGGTGAAAATTGATATGTGTTCCTGTACGAGGAAGTATGAAAGTGTGAATTTAATTTTTGGAGTGGTAGAGGTGGCAGGAAGAACAGTAAATTAATTGCCTGAATGTGCTCTGCTACCTGAAAAATAAGGATCCAGCAACCAGGGCCTGTTAAGGAGGACTTTGACAGGGGTTGTCTGAGTAATAGAGGCAATTTGATGGTCTTGCCCCCATTTTCAGTTTGCTTTCCCCTCCATTGCACTGGTGTGGCCATGGATGGGGACTTACTGCAACCAGATCGATGGGAGAAGCTGGATTTGAGACAAGAAAAAAGCCTTTAAACTGAGCTCTGCTTCCGAAGATGATGAGTGTAGAACAGCACTGTAATCCAGCAAACTGTTTTTGCTCAGCTGTGTAGAGCAAAAAGACATTTGGTCTCACCTCTTCAAAGAATTTGCAAGGATTTGCTTCAGACTATGGACAAAAGTGTCAGGATTTATCAATCTAAGATTAGCTTTACTTGAAAGTACAGAGCAGCCTTGATTTTTTTTGTTGTTTTGTCATGCAAATTGGAAACTAATTCCACTAAATTGCATGTACTAAGAATCTTACTTTTTACTTTTTAACAAGATTGACATCTTGTCATTAAAGTAAGTGTTATGGTCCTCCCTCCTGTTAATGTAATTTGTGAAAATCCAGTCCTACGTAGGGACTTCTGAGCAGCTGTCCTAAATGGGATTACTGAAACACAGACATTTATCTGAGCTTTTTGCTTTTATAATTCATAATAGCCAACTGCTCTGGCTAAGGCTTTTTGGGATGGTGAACTTGTCTTGCGTCTTAGCACACTGGTAAATTTATGGAAATACATAAATATTTCCTAATCTGAGAGCATCGTGTAGACACTTAAATCTTGAAGTCTCTTTGCTTGCTTCAAGTCTCAAAAGCTGTTCTTGGAAATAAAAAATACTAATTCACTTTATGTGTGGCCTCTAGAGTGTTTTATAACATGAGGCATGGGAAAATAGGTCTGGTTGAAGTCATCTGTGAAGAAGAACTGAGAGGGAAGTGGCATTTCTCTCTGAGGTGCATACTGAGAGGGGTGAAAGTGTTTCCTTGCTCTGTCTATGTGTAAAGTGAGTTTAGATGCATCTGAAAGACCACTCTGGTTGGCGACTTGCTGTGAAATACCAAGGCTGACTTTTAGTATGTGTTAGATATGGATTGTGAAGTGATCTGGGTTTGCATTCAGTCTGCATCTCTTATTAATATAAAATCATTCAAAGTTTTCGTGTTTCCATGCATTAAATGTCTGGCATATTTATGATTCTCTCACCTTCCTAGCAAAGGTGGTAACTTCCACATCTAACATTTAGCTTGTGCTTTGGGCAGGCAGCTGCTTTTCTTTTTTTTTTTTTTCCCTTCATATTACCTTAAAGTACATAGCTTGTCTCCCAGTGCTCTTGCATGTGCTGACACCCAAAACTGGCACTGTATGTAATGAATTTAAGATTCAGATTAATGTTCTTGGGCAAAAAACACTTGCCATACAGCATCATGTTTCATGATCTCATGGGGAGAGGCTGCTCACAAGATTAGGTGTGGCTGCCTGTGGTTTGGGCTAAATAATCTGCCTGCTTTTACTGCTAGTTTAGGTGACCAGTGTGGTGTTTTTTTTCCCCTGAAGCTTTGACAACCACCCCTCCTGTTGCAGTTCCACCTCTACTTAAAAAGCCATCTTTCTTACCACAGCCTGTCTCAGCCATGAATCCTTACCCTGAGAGCAGCACTGCAGAGGGGATGTTTTCCACAAGAGGTTAGTTGATTAAATGCTATGACAAATTATTACAGCTACTTGAAAGCAGTTGCTGCTGTCTTTAATTTTACAGTGTCAGGTTACTCTGTCTCACTTAAGTGCCAACACTCTCCAGCTGCCTTTTGTCGAGGTCACTGTACATGGCTCACCTGTGAACGTGTTCTCTTCTCTGGGAGGGGAGAACAGATGTTTGTGCCTCCAAAAGATGCTCCAGGCACTTGCTGCTGGAGATGGTCAGCAGGCTGTCAGAACAATCTTTATGGGCAGGCTGGTCTTTCACGAGGAGATGTGTTTACAGAGCATGAAATGAACATTTTTGCACAGAGGCAAATAATTGCTTACAACGGAGACTTTAGTAGCAGATTTGAAGCTTGAATGATCATTAGTAAGGTCAGCTGGAGCACACACGATGTCCATCTCCTGAGCAAAGGCATTCAGGACTTTTTAGTTGTTCTTTTATGCTGAAAGGTTTTAAGATGTTGTAATGTTCACTCCATGAGCTTGTCACTTTTGATAAAAACTTGTGATAGGCTGTGTTGCTACATCTGTGTATGTAATATACTTTCTTCAAAATCATTTTTAAATGGAAAACTACTTTTTGACTTGCAGGAAGGGAGGAAGGAACACCCTTGCCCATTATCTCAGTCTTGAATTATTATTTAATGGTACTCCAGCATTGGCAGGGTTTTTAAGATTCTCTGCATGAAGTGTGTGTGAAACAGGCTATTGTCACAAGCAAAAGGGATCTCTGTGAAAGCTTTCTGTGGTCAGGAGATGGGTCTGAAGGGCAACAGCTCTCAGGCAGTATTGGCTGCCCCAAAATGCTCTGGTTAATGCTCTCACTCCTCAGGTCAGAGCTCTTTCTTGGGCAGTAATGAAAAATGGTTTCCGAAGAATGACTATTGGCAAAATTAACCAGACTGATTCTTCACTTATGACACAGATCAAGACTTGAACTTCAGTCTTCTATGGTAATAAGACCAGTTCATCATCACTAATTGCATCTCTTCGTTCCCGGCAGTTTCTTTATCCTCCTTCCTCTCCTCCAAGGTCACTTCCTCACTCAACAGATCTGCAGGTCTGACAGAGCATTTAAAAACCACCCAGCTTGAAGGAGATGAAGTTTCTGTTCCAGCAGTTCTGTTTGATTGCATTTCACCATGTCACAGAATTTGGGAAGTCTGTCTGATGTTAACTGTGAGTGCAGGAGGGAACCTCTCCTCTCTGCACTGGGAAATGCTTGAGGCTCAGAGTGCTCCATTTTCAAAACATCTGTGCTGCTTCAGGGAGGGGAAAAATTGCCAGTGTCACAAAGGCTGTTCTGAAAACCTCTTTAAAATGCTGCGTGTTACACCCATGATCTTCCCATTGCTTTTCTGTAGGACATCATTCTCCAGAGGGCAGTGGCCCTTCTTCCTGCATTCACATGTGCAGAACAGCATTAGCCATAAACCCTTTCAGCAGAGTTATCCTTGTCTGTGCACCAGTGAACGTGGCTCTTAAAAGGAACATCTGAGCACTGCCTGAATACTCCCAGAACAACTGTCCTTGAGTCCAGGGAGCACAGAAAATCTCGGATACAGGTTCTGTCTCACTCCCTGTTCCCATTAAAAGGAGGCTTTAAAATAGTTTATGCTACTCTGTACAAGGCTGGAGAGAGATTCACCTTCAGAATTCCTCCAAAGAGATGAAGTGGAGCTCCCTGTGTGAGCTGAGCAGCCTGCACTGTTTTGCCAGGGCTGTTTTTGCCATGAGGTGTTACACCATAAATTTTCAGGGGACTCGAGAGAGATGAACACACAATGAATTAGTCAGGCACTCTGTAACACGACCTGCTAATAGCCTGCCCTCTCTGAAACAGTCCCAGCAGTGGGAACTTAATTCTTTTTTCCTGTTTAATGAGACTTGGTAGAACAAACACCTAAGCAAATCTGAGGAGTTTGTAGCTGTCATTCTCTGCTGCATCTCATGTATAACCATGCGTTTTATTTCTTTATTGATTTTTTTTCCCTTTTTGTCGATGCTTAAGTATTCTTTCAATATGAAGCAAGACTCATAAAAATACCAGATACAGCACATTCGAGTCAGATTGGGTACTTCTTTATTTTGGTATAAGAGGCTACAAAAACTGTATTTCAGAGAATGTCCAGTTGTACAGCAATTTTTCTCAGTCCCATGGAGCTTCATTACAGCGAGGTCAGACTATGCCGTAGAGAAGAGAATTTATATTTTATCATAGGGCTAACTTCTATGCTCTTGTAATGACCCTGAAGGACAGCAAATGCTCTAAATAATTCAGCTTCTTTGGAATTCAGTTCTGCTGTGCTATAGGAGCTCGAGTAGATCTAGGAAAATAGAAAATATTGTGGTATATTTTAATGTGATGCCTAAAGGATGCTCATAAGGATGTTTGGCTGCTGTAACCCTATTTGGGAAGTGGACACTGAAAATTTCAGGAATTCAGTGTTTTCAGTGTATTCTCAAGGGAAAGACCTCCCTTAAGATCCTTGTGGTGAAATGAAACTCCTCAAAATCTAATTGCCTCATGGCCCAGGACGGAATATATCAATTTCTTACATATTGAAAAACCTCTTGCATAATTTCTTGTGTGGTACTTCTAATTTCATGTCTTGGCCTTTTTTTCTTTGCAACAGCATGGAAAATTGTGAGGGCTACTTGTAATGCATGCCCTTTCTTTTCTGCCCAGTCATCTCTGCCCTCATCAGCATCCATTATTTTGCATTTTTCTGCGTGTGATGTTTTTGTAAATATCTCGGGATGAAATTAGCTTTTTTCAAACAGCAGGACAGAGTTCCATACAGTCATGATGATAGAACAGCTGCTGAACAGCTGCATAAAAAATATCTTCTTCACCCTTTGAATTGTATTCTAAATTTTTGATGCTTTTTTCTGTGGCCAGGACTGCTTTTGAATTTTAATCCCATTCTCCAGTTAGCGACATCAGCAGATTTAACAAGCCTGTTTTCCATTCCTGTATTGAAATCGATAGATAATTTTACAGGGTCTAGAAAGATTCTGGCAAAGATTGTTTTGACGCATGACCTGAATGTTTGCATCAGAATGAGTAAGTTTTGATTAGATTTGAGTGAATTCCAATTTGGATATTAACAATAACAGGACTCGGTCTGCTCAGTTTTACATCACTGAGTGACACCTCTCTTTTCTCTCCTGTCTGCCTGGTTGCTACGTGTCCCATAAAGAAGCTGCTTGTTTCTTCCTTTTTAATCCTGTACTTAGCAGCAGTTTGTCACCTTTAAGAGGACATCCAAAAGTGATTTGTCACCTTTTAGACATACACAATGTTTTGATGTCTGCATCCCAGCCTTGCTCTTCCTCAATTCCCCAGAAGTGTTCAGCATCTTTCAGTTATTGGAAATATTATCTGCCTTCCACAGGCAGCCTGATGCTGCCAACCAGCTTCTTCCCAGAACATTTTAATTTATTTTTCCAGCCTCTATTTTCCCCTATTGCACCCACTCCAGGCTCAGTGGTCACTACTAAGGGCATCTCTAGAAGGCACCAGTGGTACCCACAGAGGGTCTGGCCTCTGGATTGAGCATCCCAGTGTGGATTTCTTGATCCTTTCCTGGCCTTGGGTCACCCTCACCTCACCCAGGGTGAAGGGCATGGACAGTTAAAAGTCTTGGGGTGGCACAAAGATGTGTGGTACTCACAATTTCATGCTGTGTTTGAAAGGGGTGGAGTGAAGCCTGATGAGCAGCCTGCTTAGGAGGGGAGTATTGAATTTGGGAGGTGTGATGAGATGATGCACACACAGTGCCCAGGAACAGGGAGCTCTGCCAGGGCTTTCCCTGTGGAGGGAGGGGTGGGCAAGGGGTGCCAGACGCTCTCCCTTGCTGGGTATATGTGCTTGGCACCTCAGATTTTAACTGCTGAGAAGCCTCTGAACACTGCTGGAAGTGCAAGTTATTTTTAAGGTGCCCAGAACTTGTGGGATAACCTTCCCTGAGTGGTTCCTGGTGGGTTTTTTAGTCTGTAATTGTGTGATATGTGTGTTCTCTGTGGCCACCCATCAGTGGTGACCTGGTCTTCTAGAAGAGGCTGGCTTCTGAATTTGGGATTTTTGTGCAGTAACTCTGATTTTTGAGAATTTGGGATTTTTGAGCATTTGTTGGGTGCAATATACAAGTTGTGTTGAGCAACAGTTAAATAACTGCTTGGAAGAAGAGCCCTGTTAAATGTTGCTTTTTAGTGCTGATGTTTTCAGTTTAACACAACACTGTCAAGAAGCATCAAGTTTACTAGGAAGGTGGTAAGGAATTCACATTAAAATCTTTAAACAGCTAAAGGGGAAATAGGGATATTCTGTTGATGAAAGCCAGAAAATTGTGGTTTTGCTGCTTTGCTGCTAAGAAAAAGCTGTGCTGAGACTGATGCTGTTGGTGGAAATCAGGCAGCAAACCTGATTTGGAGCACCACCTGAAGTAATAGTAAAAGTTTATTGAATACAATGATTTTTTTTTTCCTAAACTAAAGCTGTCACAGTGATTGTTGATTTCCCAGTGTCTGCGAGGCAAGTGAGCAGTGTCAGCACTGAAGGAACTGCCTGAAGAGTGTGAAAAATAAAACAGAAAAATGCTTGTGGTTCTTTTTGCTTTATTGGAGTTAGCAGGAGCTGTTTGGCTCAAGATGCATGCCAGTATTATGTAGGCAGGCTAATTGTTCCTGGTAGCAAGACATAAATGGGGGAAGAGTGCACTCTGAAAATATCTGCAGGCCTCTTGATGGCTTAAGTTCTCCCTAAAATCCTTTTGGCTGAGTATTTATGGTGCCACCTGTCTGCATTTCCAGTTTAGGGTTAAGCTGCAGCCGTGGTCTCTGAGCAAGGTGAGCTGGCACTGGGGATCATTCCCTGTGTTGGTGGATGCTGTTCATAGATGTTCTGACATCCTCTGCTTTTGAGTCTGACGTGCCCACAGATGACAGTCAGATTGTGCCTCCTCTCAAATATCTGCCTGGAGATACTTCATTAATTTTATGTGTAACTCCTAATGATGGGTGAAGGCTCAAGAAAAAAAAATCCCTAAATACAGATTTTTTTTTCCTAGTAGCTTTCAAAATTCAGGGAAGAAACAGTTTCTAAGCATGATATGCAGCTTGCAGTGGGAAGCACTGTGCTGACATAAAACACATTCTCAGTACCTGGCACACAACAAAGTGGCAGCTACACTTCTTATTCCAGTTTTTGAGTCATATCTGTCACGTTGTATGGATTGAATATATTTTTCCATAGCGCTGAATGTTGGGTCTTTTTTTACCTTTTTGGAGGTTTCAGAAGAGCAGTATTAACCTTTCTGAAGCCAGTGCTTGCTGACAAATCTTTGCCCCTCACCAGGCATCAAACCTTCCATGAAGTGCCCTTGAATTTTGTTTGCGTAAGTTTGGCAGCAGCCCAATTTCCATGAGGAAAGGTAAATATCTGATCTCCACTGTCAGCTGTTGCAGACTGCAGCAGCTCTGTCAGGCTTATGGATGCCTTATGGTGCTCTGCCTGCTTTTTTTGGGCAAAATCCTGAGCATTTCTGTTTACTATTATGAACTATAACTGTTGGCAAGCTTTCAAACTGCCTCGCTCATCTTACCTCAGAAAACATGTTCTAGTGCAGTCTCTCTTCTGCCTTTATCACAAAGTGCAGGGTGTCCTGGGAGTTTACTTTGCACATTTGTAAGTCCCCAAAATTAAGGTTTTTTCCTCTTGAGATGTTTTCTTCTGTGGAAAGTACTTAGAATTCTTTTTTCACATGTCTAGCAGGTAGATTTGTGTCCTGTCCTTGCTTCAAAGATTATTGGAGCATTAGCAGCCTTATCTTTTTTTTATCATTTGATTTCTTTTTTTGTTTGTTTGTTTTTTGTATCAGTTATGTCAGTTTACACTAGGACTTATACCAGGGTTCCCCAAGGACCTAGTACCCAGTAATCAGGTGGATCCCACTGAATGAAAGGCACAAATTGCCATGTTCTATCATTCAAATAGTTATAAAAGTTTTTTCCTGTAAACTGAACAAAGTCAAATTTGCAGTCACAGATTACGTGCAGCACCACCTGAGTTGCCATCTTGTGTTGGTTGAATGCTGGGAATTTCACCTCTGTGTAGTATTTCTGTGTTGAGGATATTCAGGAAGCTCATTGTGATGTATTTTTAATGAGATTTCTGCTAATATTATACAGAGTTTGCTTCTATGCTTGTGTATAAAATACCTGGAAGGTGTGTTCATCTGAGCAGTCCTTGATTGGCTTAACATTCCTATAATCTGATCTGGAGTTTATAGCTCGAGTACAGGGAATTCACCGAAATGATGGAATTAATAGGTTTTGTGTCCTGAATTTTTATTAAGTCTTAAACCAGATTATTCAACTATTTTTGCATATGCAACACAATCTGTAAGTCTTACTGGAAGGTCACATTTCAGAGACAGTGCTCCAAGGTTTGCCCTTGTAGGAAGCCACTCCAGCTTGTGGGCTGTTCAGATGAGTTAAATGGAATGTAGGTACCTGCAGACACGTGCCAGGTTCTGCTTCAAATGGTCACTTCTCAAACTGATCTCCAAACCAGCTTGTTTCCTCCTCCTCTGACATAAGGCTGTATTTCAGACAGCTTCAGCTAGCACTAGATGCTGTGGAAAGCAGAGTGCATCTCTCTGGATTTCATGCCCCCAGCTTTGGCCAGGAGTTGCAGTCCAAAGCAGCTCTTGCATGTGAGATAAAACACTGAATGTACCCTGGTTCCTTGGGAGAGCTGATCTAGTTTCACATTTCCAGCAAGCTGTAAACAGAAAGGGAAGGTGGGAGGGGTGGGAAATCTAATCTTATTTGGCATGTCAGTTCAGAGATTACTTTTGTCAGTATGTTCATTTTGTGTGTTTGTTGTCCAGAGCCCTCCTGGCTCTTGTACCTCGGGCAAGCTGAGGAGCGAGTTGTCCTTATCCCAACCAAAGGCTAGTCCAGATCATGATATATTCTTTGGGAGTTTTATGGGGTGTTGCTGCATCTTAGAGAAAGGTCAAAGACGTGTTCTTATTGCTTGAGGGGAGAACAAGGTGGTTTACCCCAGCTAAATGCCTGCAGGAGTTTATTCCCCATTGTTCAGCAGATTCCTGAGACAGGTTCGGTGTGGAAGGTTCTGTAGATGGAAAGGGCTGCAAACATTTTAGTGAACAAAAAAGATGAGAGAGCTGTTGTGGGCAAATGAATTCTCAAACTAGGCCATCTGGGGTTTTAACAGCTGAAAGGAAAGTCTGAGACTGAAACTGCTGTGTTATCACAAGATGTGCTGAAATTCAGGGAGGAACTCGCTGCTTGGTGCTCTGTGCTGACCTTGGAAGGGGCTGTGCCTCTGCAGGCCTGGGCTGAATTAGTCAAACAGTAAGTTCAGAACAGCAGACATCACAAAACTATAATGTTATATCTAAAGGTAAGCAAAGAACAAAGTGTGAGGTGTTTGGCAGAGATAGATGACTAAGCTGGAGGATGTCTCATCCCTGTCCTCAGCTGATGTCTGCAGTCTTTAATCCACTGATGATCCAGGACTTTTTGCAAGATGAATTTTTTTTTGTACTAAGGGATTTTCAGTAATTGATGTCGATTAAAACTTGTTAACTGAAGGAATTTGAGGAGTGGGGGGAGTTTCAATTCAAACAAGTACTGTTCTAGCACTTGATACAAAAATCTTACTGCATTAAAAAGCAGAGTCAGCTACAAGCAGCAGGCTGTCCCATGCACCAAGGAGCATTCTGCAGGGAACATATTCTTTATTAGCTCTACAGCTCCCCAGTGTCCCTGGGCATTCTGCACAAAAGGCTCTGCTTTGTGCCTGTCTGCATCCATCCCTTCAGCTGTGGTTTCATTCTCTGACACGGGGTAAGGACTGATCCAGGAGTGCCCACAGTCACTGGGGCTCTGCTGCTGAAGGGATCAGACAGGATATTTCCATGCTCCAAAGCCTGGCCTCTTCAAAAACAAAGCATAAATCTGAATTTCATTATTACTGGTGTTCCAGGTGGGAAAGAAAATGATGGCCAAGGGGGAGAGTATTCTGCAGGAAAAGTTCAGGTCTGGTTCAAACCTGTGGCATGGGTGGGAGTCCCAACAAGCTGTGAAGATGAACTTGGCTTTTTTGTCTTTGAAAGCACTTAAAAATTCTGCATGATGTGGTGCCATTTAGACCTGCGTTGCCTTTTAATAGTTCCTGAAATGTTGAAGGTATAGATTATGTTAATGTACCTTTTAAATTTTTTATGGACTGAAATAGCTTCAAAAATTAACCTTTTGAAAACACTTGGGTAGATCACACAACAGGCTTTTAGCAGCCTTTTTATCCAGCAGTGTGCAGCCTCCTGTTCCAGTAAATGAGGAGCTTTGATTGACTGAGGTTATGCTCAGCTTCCTGACCCAGGAGCAGCCTCCAGCTGATGTTGGTGATATTTTTATTTTTCATTAGCTCATCTGAAAGTCTCAGCTGTTTTCCTGCCAGTAAAAAGGATGGAGTCTGTTTGTGCTGTGTGAGTGCTGTACCAGTTTGTTGTTCAACACTTGCTAATAGAGCTCTGACAAACAACAACAAAAAAAAGAATTGCATTTCTTCATGGTGCAATAGCACTTGCTATCTATTTATTTATGAAAGGGTTACTTACATTTAGCATGGCTGGTCTCATGATCATTAAAACTTGAGTTTGCTGCAGTGAGAGGGAGGATTCCTCCTGTTTTCTGCTAGACCTGGCTTCCCTCACACTTTGCTTCCTGAAACACATCAAGTACTGTAGGTTTTGGAAGCCTGGAAAGAATCTATAGATGTTTTTTCTCTTTCTGCTTTGCCATGTCACCAGATGTGACAGCTGGGTTGTTCCCAGGTGTGTTTTCCTGAGTGTTCCACTGAGTTCACCTCAGGTTGCAAGCTCCTTTAATAAACAGAGGAATGGTTCTTACATGCTGCTTTCCCTCTTTTATTTTCTTGAGTTGTTTTGGCATCCTCAACATCTTGTTGTAGGATATAAGTGCAAGATGCACTTGCTGAGGTGATGGGATGAATGAAGAGGTCTGGAGTGAAGCAGATGCCCTGTTTGACACTGTCCCCAAAAATCATGGGTCTGATTATAGCTCCTTGGTTTGAAAGAAAATAATAAATCAGCAAAATAAATGTTTGAAGAGGGTTTGAGATCTGTACAGCATTATGGCTAACATATATGCTTCAGCAAATCTTCTTTCCTCATGTGTGGAAAACTCTTGGCTTATGTCACCATACACACTTTTTTTTGGCTGCAGCCAGGCGCACTAAATAGTGATTAAACAAAAAATTAAAATTCCATTTCTGTGGCTTTGGCGTTTGAACGCTGATCAATTGCTTTGGCGGCGTGTTAAGTAACAGTGTGGTAGACAACAGAAGGGGCTTATTTACAGCAATCTGTCTAAATCCATTTTCAATGTATTGCTTAATATGCCTTTCTACTTTAGTTCATTTTCAGCTTTTAAAAAATGAAGGCTGGAAACAGGCAGAACAGTTTAAGATACTGCTGGAGAAGTAATCGCTCCTTAGTGGTAAACAACTTCAAGTTCTTAAAGAAAAGAAAATGTGCTTGAGCTGAAATAGAACTTAGGGGCTTGTTGGAGGAGTAAATGGATGGAATTCAATGTCTGGTGCACTCACATAGCCTGACTAGATGATCATAATGAAGCCTTCATGCTTTAAAATGAGCTTTTCACATGTTGCTTACAATTGACCATTTAAAAATACAGCAATATTTTTGAAAAATGGGAAGCTAATGCAGAGCAAAAGTGAAAATTGCTGACCTCTTTTACAGGGACAGAAATCCATGAACATAATGTGAATTTACCCTAACCATGCAGAATTGACAGCTGCAATGTTCAAACAATGGTCACTGCATTCCACAGATAAAATGTACATAAAGGGGGGATATGGTGGAGGGTTTGGACAAAAATGTTCTACCTCCTACTATACAGTTAGAATTAATGAGAAATCAAGATGAGAGTGGAAATCGAGATGAAATACGGCATTACATGTATGATATAGCTCCCCATAAATGAGATGCTTGTTGAAGAGTTAAAGCAAAAGTCAGTCCTAGGAAACTTGCTGTGTTTTGCAGATTGCTCTGATATCACAGTCTAGAGCATTTGTTGAAGGAGTATCAAGTTATGTAATTTGCATAATTGAGTCAAATCCCATGCAGCATCCCTGAAGGAAACCACTAAAAAAAGCAACATTCTGGTCCTTGTATGCTGTGTCTGGATTTCTAGAGCTCAGACATCTTTTACAAAGAGTGGGGTTGGGAGGGGGGCAGCAAGAAAGAAGGAAAACAACTTCCAAAACCACATCAATGTCAGCAGCTTGCCCGTTTTCCCAGGGAGAGGGAATTACAGGACATTTGTGCACATCCTTGCTCTGCCCGTGGTGGCACCGTGCCCACAGCCTTACACACAGCTCTGCTGGTAGTGGTGGCATGAGAACTGCAGCTGAGCAGGGGGAAGGAAATGTTTTATGGTTCACATTGGCATTTTTTGGTGGTTTGTTGAAATGAGGTTGAAAGTGTGGTTCTTAACCAGAAATATGATTGGGCTGCTGCAGCTACAGCTTCCCTGCAGGCCTGTGTGGATGGTGAGGGCTGGCAAGATCACCAAGGCAAAGACACTGATGTTCCTTTTCTAGCACTGAAAGCCACTTCAAAATTAATGTTTAGACACTGTTGACAGAACTTGTCAGTGACTCACAGCAGACTTTTCAGTTATGGGGTTTTAACAGCGACCTGCAAAAGCAGTGTAAGCATTGTGTGTTTGCTTGCAGGGGATACAGTAAGAAATACTCTCACCTCTTAACATTTACCCAAGCTGAATTAAATGTACTGGAGGACTCCAGTGCTGGATGAACTAAAGTAACTTTTCTGCCCAAACCTAACAAAAGCTCCAGAATGCAGCACGTCTGCCATACCTTGAACTGCATCTCCCCTTCAGGATTCCAAAAGCCACTTGGAGGTTTATGTTGATCCACAGAGGTTCATGTTGTGCGTGTCCTGTGTGAATCTCTTTTTGTGTTTAATTGTACAGGGCAGCAATACCATGAGCACTGCTGGCAGAAGAGCTGACACTGACTTACCCTGAACAGTCTTCATTTCATTTTGTCAATGCCAGCATGAAGAAGGGTTGATCCTTGTAGGTCTCCAAGACTAAGAGTTGTACAGAGCTGTACAGAGCCTGTTCCCAGGACTTCAGGATCAATAACTCTTATTTTGTGTACCTCTGAAAACCCACACTGCAGTTCAGAGAGGTCTGAATAACTGATGCCTGTGCTTCATAGTTTTTCTTCTTGCTTAATTTAAAGTTTACAAATTACTGACATGTGTGGCCCTGACAAGGTTAGCTTAACCCAGCTCACAGATGCTTTTGTGTGTAAATTTATCTGGGACTGAGAGAAATACATCCATGTGCCTGACTTGCCACTGTCCATCTGTCTGATTGGTGCTGTGTGTAATGCACTGGCAGTCTCCGTGATTTTTTTTTCTTTTTTTCTTTTCCTTTATTTTAACAGCCCTGGAGGATGAAGTGCTGCTGCCTGCTTTCCTCTGTCTCAGGGTTTAAATTGCTTGCATTAGGTTGTTGCTTGCTCTGAGGATGTTTACGTGCACATTGCTGACCCCTCTGAAGAATGGCTGGAAGCTGTGCAGAAAATTTACCTCCCTGTACACATTATCTTACACTGAGCACACAAACACAAGGATCACTCCAGCCTGGAGCCTGGGGCTGCACACGCTGAGCAGGGACAGCTGCAAGTCCTTTTTAATGGCTTTTAGGCTGCTGCTGGGGGGGACAGCTGTGTAATGGTGAGAGATGCCCCTCCTGAGCCAGCCCAGTGGTGTGGCCTCCCTCAGAGGGTTCTGGAGCTGCTGCTGTGAATCTTTGGGGTGTATTTCAAACATCTCTGCTGTCTCCCGGGAGCTGTTGTGGAGGACAGCTCCAGATCCATCCTGGTGGTTGTTTCAGAGGGAAGGAGTGGTGGTTGTGTCCCAGCTGGCAGCTCAGCCCCACGCAGCCACTGTGGGATGGGGTGAGAACTGGCAGAGCACCAGTGAGAAAACTCATGGCTTGAGAGAAAGAGATTTAAAACTAAAGCAAAAACCCCACAAAGCAAAACAAACCAGGGAATCCATTCTCCACTTGCTGTGGGCAGGGAGGTGTTCAGCCTTCCCTGGGAAAGCAGGGAAGATAAATGTCATTACTCCAAAAACCTCTTGTTTCTTGTTTCTCCTCCTTCCCCCAGCTTTATGGACTGAGCATGGTCTGGGGTGTCCCTGGGGTCCCTGCCCTGCACTGCCACCTTCCTCTCTGAGGAAGGGCAAAGCAAAAAGCCTTGACTGGGTAAGCCCTGTCCAGCAGCAACAAAAACATCCCTGTTTTATCAACACTTTCCACACAAACCCAAATCACAGCCCCATACCAGCTCCTGCAAAGAAAATTAACTCAAATCCAGCCAAAACCAGCACAGAGAGCATCCCCCTGGGTACCTGCAGCAATGGACAGGGGTTTTCCAAGAGATGTTTTCAGAGAGAAGGGAAATGCCTCTGCAATTCCAGTTTAAGTTGCCCATGTCCCAGAAGGAGATGGGATTGAAGCACTCCTAGCAATGCTCTGTTAGATTGGATGTCTGTTTGCTGGGGGTCTCAGTTCTCTCTGCAGGTTGCCTGAATTCCCTGCTCCCTTTGGATGGGTTTGACTGGGGTGCTGGGCTCCCACAGGCACTGTTGGTGTTGTCTGGCTCAGAGTTGCACTCTGTGTTCTTCCTTCTGGATTTAGTCCCTGGACACTTTGGCCATGCTCTCCTCTGCAGTAGTGGGTGGGGTTTCCAGAACAACTGGTTTTAAGGGATTTTCATATGTTTAATCCCAGCAAAGGGCAGGAGGGACAGTGGCATTGTCAGCAATTCTCCTGGTGTGTGCATTCAGTCCAGAGCCCTATAAACAAGAGACAAAAGAGACCTAAAATATAGAGATTTCAGACTTGCCCATTGTTCCTGTGCCCATTGTGATACTTGTGCAGAAAGCTGGTGCTCAGAAAGTTGGCAAAACTCTCCTGGCAAGGAGGTGCTCTGGTCTGTGAGAGCTTTCCAAGACTTTTCCTGGCAGAGGAGGAGACTGGTCAGTGAGCTGGCCTGGCAAAGAATTGTTCTTGCAAAACAGAGGCAAAAATTTCACAGGATGGTTGTGTGCTCTAGTGTGGGTTATTTAGTGGGAATGATTAGGGTTGGCATTATCCCCAGGTAGGAATCCACAGGAGAACAGAGCTCTTTAATGGGGCAGCTGGAAAACCACAAGGCAGGTTAAGCAAATTAGTTTGATATTTATGTTTGGTGAGTTCAGGTGAACCCTTCCATGACAGGAGTGTGTGGTTTTCACCAGCTCAGCTGCTCTGGGGCTGCACTTGCCTTCTCCTGCATGATGTGAGTCAATAAGGCTTTTGCAGTGCCTCTCATGACTCCTCTTTCCTTCAGAAAATGTGATCTCCATCCTGTGCAGCCAGGGGGGAGCTGCAGACATTGGGTTACTGGGGATCTTCGTTTGCTGACTTGTTTTCAAAGCACCCATGGCTTTTGAATATAATGAAATAGAATCACTAATTGGGTTCAGCAGCAAGAGTCTTAATAAATGACCTTTTAAATCTTATTTTGATTTTATTCAGGTGTGGTAGCGTCTCATTAATAATGATCCTGCAATAGGTCTCCCATTACATCCTATTTAATTAACAAAAGGCTGTAAGATGTATTGGATGTTTTCAAAATGAAAATGGGAGTTTTTAATAGGTTCTCTGATTAAGAAATACTGTTCTGCATATGTGATGGTGCCCTGGAAAAATATCACTTAACAGATGCAGATAAAGTTCTAAGACAAGCAAAATTCACTTTCTCCCTCACCCCTTTCAGGCTAAAAGCCACTTGCTTGTGATGATCTTAACTAAAGGGAGATGTTTAATTTCCTCTTCCAGGAAGCAGAGGCTGCTGAGGAAAGGTTTCATTTGTTGTGTATTTATTATATATCCAATTTTTTGTTTAAAAGGCATCTTATGTGAGGCAGAAGAAAGACCCTTACTTTGCTGATGGACAAAGAAAAAAGGACTGGCATAACAAAGAAGCCATCAGGAGGGACTCTGAGCGTGTAGGTAGGTAAGATTGCTATAAAAATGTTTTAATACTAATTGTAACTTTGATTTTATTTGGTAGAGTGAGTGTAGAACAGCATGTTCAACTTTAGGCTCAAGGTGATGTTCTTGACATGATGCAGCATTAATGCTAATTCATCTATTAATCTTCTAACTGTGTTAATACCAATTAAATTCCTTTTTCCTCAACTCCACAGTAACTATTTTCAGGTGCAAATGTATCACTTAAATCTTGGTGTTTTATGATAGGTAGAAAATTGATTGTTAAAAACCTTATCCCTCCCCCCACCAAAAAAAAAAGTGCATGTACCTCTCCCAGAAATGGGAGATCCAGAAAGGAAGAATAAGAAAAACATTCTGAACTATAACATTCGTGTAAGTCCATTCCATAATTCGGGGTTTTTCTTGCATTTCAAATAAGGCCCATTTTGAATGTCACAGCTTTACACTGATGTTATTGCAAGGACTCTGCCCCTCAGAGCAAGAGCACAAATCCATCTGAGCTGAGAATTCCAACTGTGCTGAGACATTCAAACCGCATGGATTCTTCCCACTGTGAAACAAAAGGCATTCTCTAGATCCTTCACAGCACTGCCAAAACCCCTTCATCTGTTTCTGGTGTTAGAAGGAAGATTTTACCTTCAATTTGCACAGCTGAGTGGTTTGTAGCAAAAGTGCTTATCAGATAAAATTGTTAAATTGATGTGGTTGACCCGGTGCTAAATACCAGACAGGGCACAAAACTAATAAAGTAATGTTCAAAGGACTATAAGATGCTCTTTTTTTTTTTGCTGTATGGATTAGTTTCTGACCCATTAAGCACTAATTAGCAGCAATGATCTGTATTTACTTTCTGTCTATCCACAGGAAATGGAGAACAGGGCAAACCTTACCCAATGACTGATGCAGAGCGAGTGGACCAGGCATACAGGGAAAATGGCTTTAATATCTTTGTGAGTGATAAAATTTCTCTGAATCGTTCCCTTCCAGACATCAGGCACCCAAAGTGAGTATACAGTTTGCATTTCTACGAGTGAAGGTTTGCAAGCCCTAAATTAACACCTCTACAGGAATGTGTTCTTTTTTTTAATGGACTCTTGTACCTTTGTTCATAAATTACAATCCTGGCACAGCTAGGTCCTGGTATTTCCTTAATAAAGGATGGGGTATAGTAATTTCAGTGGGAAATAGATCAAATCTGGGGGGAAAAAGTCATTTTTTGATTTTGAAAGACTTAAAATTACCACAAACTTGCAACCCTGCTCAGAAGAAATCTTTCATTTAACCCAGAGGTTTTGTTATATTGGCCACTAGCTGGAATTGACTGTGGAATGCTCAGGAACAGAAAAAGATGTGAGTAGCTTCACTCAACTATGTATGAAGTGTTTTGCCAGGTTTGTGGATTACTTTTGTTAGTATTATTATTATCTTCTTCATAAAAGCAGCCTCATCAGGGCTTACAAGTAGAAACAAGTTCCAATTGAATGCTGAGTTGATTTTTCATCTGGTTTTGGACATTATGCTGTAGGATGGTGTTGAACTGGATTTTGGTCAAGCCAGAAGTTTTCCTCTAGCAAAAGTGCATCAGTTAGGACTTAGCCCTTGTTTATACAGAGCTGAGAGGTTTTTAAATACTGTTTGTGAGGTTCTTAATCTGAAAACATTGTTAGACATTTGAATCTAAGATTCTTTTGTGTAAAGATGCACTTATCACAGTTTAGTAAATCTGAATTCAGCATATACTTTATTCATGAGATACAAGTTCCAGAAGTCAAGTTTTATAATTTGTTAACTGCACAATTGAGATATTACCTCTTCAGCTGTCACAGCAAACTAATCAAATACACTGGCTTGACACCTCTCTCAATATAAACACATAAAACAAAGTAGTGAATGTAGCTCCATAAATATTTTAAACATGCAGCTGAAATGTTTAAACATAGAGATAAATCAGGTAACTGAAGATGTTTTTGGATCAGCCCATACCCAAGTTCTAGGAAACACAGTTTGAGTTTACTAAGCTAAATTCCACCTGGCCTCCATTTCCAGTGTCTGCCTTGGGCTCTGAGAAATTAAACATCAGACTGTGGAGTGGTATATCCAATGCCAGTATTTCATTATCTGAGGGTTTAATGTGTTACTTCAGTGCTTCCTGTGTTTCCTGAAATTGCCAGCTCAGTGTTGCTAATTGTGGTATTTAAACTTTTTTGAAAAGGGAAACTTCTAACTCCAGCCCCAGATAAAATTAATAAGTGAAGTGTCTGGGGCACCAACGACTTAAGCTGTGATTTATGGTGCTGCTGCAGTGGTTTCTTGTTGCTTGACACATCATTTGCCCCAGCACAGCAAACTGTAATTATGGGGGCCTGGAGGAGTGATAAACACCCTGTGCCTAATGGGTGCTGGGATTAGCTGGGCAGGGAGCAGAGTTACCCATGGGGGGGATGTGCAGTGAAAGAATTCATGACTGGAAAGATCTGCTGTGCATTCTCTGTGCCCATTAAAAAGATATACATGAAATAATGTGATTTGTGTTACTGGAGAGGTTGATGACGGCACTTTGTAACAAAGTTAGGCTGAGACCTTGTCATAAAGTCACCAGTCCATAAAGAGTATCCCAGAAAGAAGGGAGCTGTGTTTTAGAGCCTCTTACATGCAGTGAGGTAAAGGAGAGTTTGGAGATGTGCCCACAGACAGCAGGGAGTGTGAGGAGAAGGTGTGCTGGGGAAAAATGCACCAGATCTGCCTTGCCCTAAGCTTTGGGGCCACAGCTGGACTTCTCCCCACCAGCTGCCCTGGATGGGGAAGGCCAAAGAAGCAGCTGATGTGTGAGATGGTTTGTGTGGACTTTAAAACACCAAATACTGTGTCAGCTCTGCTTCTGTTCATTGTGGGACTCGGGGAGCTGGGGCACAGCGTGTGCTGGATCTGCCTGGTGCACACATACAATTGTTTGTTTCAACAGTCGTGTCTTCCCCTGATAACATTTCCTCTAAGCTCCTCTAGGGTTTTAAATATTAAATACTAATTTTGCAGGTCTTGTAAAGCAATTGTAGATACAGTAGCTGGAGGGAAGCAATTTCTCTCCACGCTTAATGGTTAAACTTAATAGCTAAAGTTTCCCACTTGTTAAAGTTAGTCAGAAAATGAGAATTCCAGTTTAAGAAGAGTTAGAAATAATTCAAGGGCTCCTGGGTCATATTGGAACAGAACTGTGGCTAGTAGCTGTTGGAAGAAAGTTAGGATGGCAATGCCAAGGGCTGGATGAAAGCAGTGCCTGCAGCTTCAGTTTGCATCTTGCATCTGTGCAGTGCAGCCACGGCCTGCAGGCTCTTGGCAGCACCCCAGGACAATTCATTACACCCAGAATAAGTTACTGTCCTCTCACACAGGCACCAGAGGAACTTCCTGTAGGCACAGATGTATGGAGCTTGTGTAACATAGGTGCATCCTGCTCTGTGCCCTGGGAAAGGTACCAGGAAGAAGCTGCTGCTGCCAGAGCTGCTTTCATTCCCCTCTGCCCTTCCGGGGGCCGGGGAGGGAATTCCTGCCTGCGTGCATGGAATTGTGCAGGGAGGGACAGCCTGCCAGGGGCCTGGCAGGGCACAGCCTGCACAGCAGCCTGGGGGCTCTGCAAGGGACAGGGAGCAGCGTGGCACCTCCCTGCCCTGCTGCAGGACAGCTTGTCCTGCTGGCACTGTCACTGTCCCCCCACACACCTCCAGCTACCACTGGTTTGTTCTGGACACAGGGGGCTCCAGGGATGGAATAGATTTTTGACCCCTGCTGAAGAGCTATGGGTGTTTTTTAACTACATTGGGTTGCTGTGTGGCCGTAGAGGTGACCTGTTTAACAAGGTGTAAAGTCCACTTATGGCCACACCTGCAGGAAAGTAAACACTGCACTTCATACTGGAGAATTTTATTTATGAAACTACCTTGAAACCAACCCTACAAGGCAAGAGTTCATTACCTGTCACCATGAGATCTTCCTAGTTTTCTGAGCGTTCATATTAAAGTAGAAGTGTGCTCCTTCTCACACTCGTTCATGTAAACAAAGAGACTGTGAATTGTAAATATTACCATTGGTTTCACATTCTTCTCCAAGGAGAGGAGAGGTTGTGTGACAGTCCCTTTGACCAATGTGATTGAGAAGTGGGAATACCACCCTCCAATCCATGGTCACCTTTCAAAAAGTATATAATAAGAAGTAATAAACAAAGGGCAGAGATTTTTCTCTGCTGATGCTGCTCTCCCAAATTCCGACTCTGTGTGTCTTTTGAGCGTGGCTAACAGTGACAATTACCCCTATTACAAAATTTAAAAAATTAGTGCACTCTGCATCATTTTGAGAAGTAAAGAACGAACTAAGTTGCTTGCTGGTCATTAATATGGAAGTGCTGCTGTGTTTTGGGTGCTTTTTGCTTTGTCTGGTGTGTTCTGGCAGCACTTTTTCACCTGCTCTGTCTGTGTGCAGCTGCAGGAACAAGCTGTACCTGGAGAAGCTGCCCAACACCAGTGTGATCATCCCATTCCACAACGAGGGCTGGTCCTCCCTGCTGCGCACCGTGCACAGCGTCCTGAACCGCTCCCCGCCAGAGCTGGTGGCAGAGGTGGTGCTGGTGGATGACTTCAGTGACAGAGGTACCACAGTTTGTGTGTGACATCCCCACCAGGCTTCCCTTCCTGAGGGGTCAGTGCACCTGCAGAAATGTGTGTGATGACCTGGGGTTTGTCACCTGCCAGCAGCAGAGCTCAGGGGAATCTTGCTCTGGTACATTTGAGAACAGAAAATTCATGTTCCGTGTTCAGGGTGTGCTGGTTTAGCTGCTGCTGCCAGGGACTGTCCTGTGTTCTGGGCACTATGAAAAGCTAGAGAAGATGGTTTTAATATTCAGCTAAGGGCCTGTGCAGCCCTTAACATAAAATGTTAAATGTTGACTCTTGAAAGAGCAAAAAAAAGCCAAGAGATGCGAATAGCTCACTCCTTACATTCTGCTTTCTTTCTTTTTTTTTTTTTATTCTTGATGCAGAACATGTAAAAGAATCCCTGATAAAAGGTTTCCACCTGGGACTGCCTATGACTTGGCTTGCCTTTCTCATGAATTTTGTGCTCCTGAAAAGTAAATGTGCAGCATCCAAACCTTTTCTCTCTCTTGCTGGGAACTTCCCTCAGTATTTTGTACTGCACTGCCTGGAGCAGTCACTTTGGATTGGGTTGAAGTGCTGTCTGCAGAGGTGTGGAGTCACTGGCACCACACATCAGCACAAATGGAACAACCACTTGTCACTGAAGCAGCAATGTGTGCATGTAGTTGCTGAGATCTTTTTCTCTGAGCCATTTAAGTGGTGCCTGATGCAAATTAAGCTGCGCTCTGCCTTGTGTTTTACACCCTTGCTGTGGTGGAAAAGGCAAATGAAGGAGGATTCAATGCCTCTGTTATGTAGATGTTGCATAGGTGGAGAAATCCCATGGGAAGTCCTCTGACTGGTGTTGAAGAGGGCACAGTGACTTTGAGGGGTTAGTAAATACTTTCTCCTTTAAAGTTATTAAGACTATTTAGCTTTATGAGCTGCAGAGTTCAAGCCACTGATATTACTCAAGTGAGGCAAAAGAGCTTTCTATACAAATCCTAAAGGATACATGTCCAGAAACCTGACATATAGGAAGCTCCTAAATGAGCTTGGAAACAAGCTTGTGAATATTTAGTGTTCTGACCTACACTGACTTCTAAATAGATACTGCTCAACGCTGTAGTACTTGGTTTAAAGTTCTTCTCTCATTAGTTTGCAAGCAAGGTGTGCTGCATTGAACAAATCAATGTTACATGAAATAAGTATTTCTTTAGAGGATTTTCAGGCTAAGGTGAGGAGAAGGAAAACCCACCCTCCTGACAAGGTCTTTTTATTGCTACTCAGTCTAGAAGCAAATTAGACAAGCTCATGCTGTAACCACAAGTGAATTGTACAAATTGGTTTCTTTTCAGAGAAGTGGAAGTAATGAAATCTAGTTTCCTGTGGATGTGTTTTCTTTGTTCTTTGGATGTGCCCTGACCAGGTGAAGGAGAGCTCCACCCCTGCTCCTCAGTCTGTACCTGTGCTGTTTGTCCAGCTCTCTCTTCTCTGTTCCACCTGCCTCTGATAAGACAAAAACTCCTCTCCCTTGGTCATTCATCTTTCATACAAAGGTTGCAAGATGAACCTGAGATTCATTTGTGTACAGCATCTATTTATAAATGGACATAAAAGACTCCAGGTGCTGGACAGTGAGCTGAATTGTCAAGGGAAGAGAGTGTGTTAATAAAAACTGGTGTGGGGGTTCTCTTTGCCTGGGGGGGGGTTTTCTTGCTTGGGTTTTTTTAAACCAGTATTTTCCTGCTAGCACAGTTGATTCCTGCACACTGGGACAATTGCTGGTTAGAATGAAACTTTTTTTCTTCAGTGCTGTCAGTTCTGTATCTGCACTTTTCTCCCCTAACCACACTGGGGTTGGCTTCCACATCCCTCAATGGGCTTAAATAGGTTCTTAGTCTTAGGGGACTCTTAAATCCTAATCAATGATCTTGACTTGAAAGGCTGATGGTTACAAATTTCTGGTTGTAATTTATCCATTGTTTAAAACAAGCAAACAAAAACCCCACCCAAACCCTAAATGACAAACATTTCAAACCCAGTAACTGAGAACTGGTAGTTTAATGCATCAAACTGAAATGCATGTAGGAGCAGAAGTTCCAGGAAAACTCTTGCTTATATGATAAATATTTGAAAAGAGCACATTCTTGGATTTGGACTGTTAGGTAACTGCTCTGGTTATCTGTTTCTTATGATTAAATTGGGCAGCTAATAAGAACTCCACGTCCAAGCTGATGATCATCACAGCTGTGCCACAGAACTGGAGAGCAGTAAAAGGAATGAGAAGAAATCTCTTGATGTTTCTTTGCAAATCATAAGTGATTGGTCCTCTGCATTGTATGCAAAGTATTCTGTATTTTCTTCAAGAACTCTGTGCTTCTGTTTGAAATAACAGTCCCTGAAATTTGTAGCAGCATCTTTCTTTTAAAGTTACAGAGTCACTGTTGGATGTAGTGACAAAGAGGCCACAGCTGAGATCAGAGGGGCACAGTACAAACAGTAAATGTCATCTCCTTCCCTGAAGAAATAAGTAAATAGTCACCATAAACTCCAGTGAAAAGCCAAAGATGGAAAGGACAATCACTCAATAAAATTCTATTATTAATTTTTTAATGGAGATATTATCTAACAGGGTAGAACATGGGATCTGCTGTATCTCATGCTGACCTTTCACTTGGGGGTTGTCTAAACAGACCTCTAGAACTTTAATAACTCTTTAAAGAATAATCTGCAATAGCTTGACCTTCCCTGGCAAGAAGACTTCTCTCTCTGTCTCCTGCCAGCATTTCTTGTGTGCTGACCCGTGCTGGGGTTAAATGTGCTGGGGTTTGCCAGCTGCCCCTGAGGTGCTGGAATGTTTCTCTCCTGCTTTTCTGTCTCACTGGTTTCTGGGAATGGTGACCCATCAGCCTCTTTCATTCCTGTGTCTCACACATAGAGAATCTTTGCTGCACATGAAGAAAAGAGGACTTTGGTAAAAATAGGAATAGTAAGTGTGGAAACCTGGCTACTGCAAGCAGTGGTTTTCCTGACAGATGTTATTTTCATATGTTTTTCATCTGTTTTTAAGCTTGAGTGTAAGGAATTTTTGCTGTGTCTAGGAAGAGGGGCTGAAAAGTTGGCCAACACAGTGACAGGAGAGTGAAGACAGATTTCTGGGTTAGCTGGTGGCTGCTGTGGTCTGCAGCAAACCTGAGGGGCAGCTGTGGCCGTGCGTTATTGGAGCTCCTGGACAGATGAATCATCATCTGGAAGTGTCAGCAGCCATTTATTTCTTAATTTGTTTGAAAGAGACAACTCTGTGACCTTTAGCAATAAACATTTTTCATCCAAAAAATGCTGTCCTGATGACAGCAAATCTTAACAGGGAGCAGCAAAAGCTTTACAGTCATGTTTTTTAAATGTTTCCTTTGCTTTGTACTTGGAAAGTCAAAATGTGCTGGAACAACTTGCTGCCTGGAATGGTTTGGGGTTTTTTTTTAAGCCTGCAGTATAGTGCAAATGGTCCAAATCTAAAAAAGGCTGGAGCCTTACCTCACCCAAGTTCTGTGCAGGATTCTGTGTCAGCCAGAGTGGGATGGCTGCTGGCACTGGGGTCAGTCAGTCTGGTGGTTCCATCTCCTTTCCCTGAGCTGCAGAGGATGTTGTCACCTCCAGCAGCTCCTTCCTGACACTCAAATCTTCCTCTGTGGGGATTCCCTTGGTAGGCTGGGATGATTTAAAAGGAGCTGCTTTCCATCATGTGCTGTTGGTCACAGCAGAGTGAATATTGCAGGGCTATTTTTCACTTTCTCCATTGGCAGTCTCTGCTGTCAGTGTAGCATTGCACTGAGACTGCTATAATCGTTTTTTCCCCACAAACTTGATTGAGAGTGATATAAGAACTTTCTCCCCAGTTCAAAACATTTGTAGGGATTTTCTGTGCAGAGGAAAATAGTTTATATTGAAGAGGGAGACATCAATTCAGCAACCAATTGTTGGAGAATAAGAATTAACCCAGCATTCTTCCTGCATGGTACAGAGAACTGCTAGAGAGCCAGAGTGACCTCCATGGGTCTGATAAGCCTCAGCTATTGCAGGGTGGTCCAAAATAATGCCTCCCCTTTGGGATAAGTAGAAATCAGAATGCAACACATGTGAATTACTACTCTAGACCTCCTGATCATAAAAATTCCTAGCTGTGGCAGTCCTGTGTAGATTTGTGGCTTCACCTTTAACTTTTACAGCTGTTCTTTAGGTCTGATAGGTTAAATGAAACCTTTTCATGTGCTGGTTTGCAAGGTGCTAATTGTATCACTCCAAGCCTGTTGTTACCAGAATGGCCCTAAGTAAACTAAAACGTTTTTTCCATGTATATCAGTTTTGTCCTGGGAGCTGTCATGTGAAATTTGTTTGCTTTTTAAATACCTGATTACCATGCTCCTGAGTGGGAATTTGGTTCTACTCTACCATAGAAATGGGAGGAGGAGAACTGAAGAGGAATTGCAGGTGAGTTTGTAACAGTGCAGGTTTCCCCATCAGCTCTGGTGGTATTTTGTTATTGATAGCTGGCAGCAGGCAGTTCATGGTTCTTCAGGGTCTGCTCCAGTCCCTGGGTCTGCAGCTTCAATTGCTGTGGTGAGAAATGGAGCTGTTCAGCTCTAGTGTCTGTCCTGTAGAAAATGAATTGTTGTTCTCCACCTAATTCTTGTAGCTTGTGGACACCTCTGCTGTAAAAGCTGTCTCTGTGTCTGCATGAACAGATGTAAAGCTGTCCTCTGTCTCTCAGTAAAAAATGATCAGCCCTGAGCTGGAGGAGCAGAGGGTGGCACATCCCTTTGCAGGATGCTTGTCAGAATGTTCTTTGCTTTTCACCTGGTACATGTTTGGTAGCCCAGCACAGCAGTGGAACATCAAATACTCCTGGTGAAGGACAGAAGGCAAACTCCTCTTTTTTTTGGAAGAGAGGTCTGTTACAGCTGCAGGTGGGACTGGAACAGGTACAGAATCGAAAATAGTTGAGTTTGGAAAAGACATCTGGAGATCTTCTAACCCAACCCCTCTGCTCAGCTACAGCAGGTTTCTCCAGACCTTATTCTCTCAAATTTTGAAAATCTCCAAGGGTGGAGACACCATAATGCATCTGGGGAACCTTTTCTGCTGTTCAGTCACTCTATCAATGACCTAGTTTAAAAAAAAGTAATTAAAAAAATACCTTATGCTTAAACAGCATTTCCTGTGCTTCAGTTTGTGCCCAAGGACTCTCAGGTCCTTTTCTGCAGAGCTCCTGTAACTTATCTAGGAAACACCTGTAAAAGGATACCTCTAAAACAAACTAATTGTTTGCATTTATGTGCTTCTGGAACGAACTGATAGCATGGATTTTTCATCCTTTCCCTTAATGTCAGACATGGTTAGGATTTTTACCTTTTCACCCTTTGCAGCAATGGAAATTTAAAAATTATTCAAGGCATTTGAAGCTTACTGTGTGCAGGAGGCTGTGACTTAATTGCTGAATGTCATTTAAAAGAAACATCTTGTGGTGTACTTGGGGCTGGCTGTGTGCACAGAGGAAAGGGTACACACTACACAGGGTTTATCTTATTTTATGGCTGAGCTTGACAGAAATCAGTGATTGTGGCTAAGTGCTTGAATTTCACATAAAATTCACGTTTCAGCATTCAACTATTTGCATATTGAGTGACAGCCTGTTCTTACTTGTTTTTAAGATTACTTTGGTAAGAATGACAGTGTTTTAGAACAAATGTTGTCCCTTGTTGAAGAAGAGAACTGCAGCATCAGTCATCTCCAAGGCATGAGTTACATGCAAAGCACTGTGTTGGTACAATAATAAAGCTGGATGTGGCAGCACTGAAAATACTGCAATCTCCAAACATCAGGGTTCTTCTGCAAGTGTTAACCCTGCTGGGCCCTCTGCCTTATGGTGTTGCATGTCTATGCAGTGGCAAGATGTGAAACTGAGCATCCTTTCAGAGTAACCAGGAGAATCTGCACCTCTCACTGAGGGGAAAATCTGCACCTCTCACTGAGAGGCAACAACAGCTTTCAGCCCGAGTATTTGAATATATTTGACCCAATATGGCAATGCAATTTGCAAAGTGAACCTTCTGGGTTTTATATTAAACACTGTCTGGTTTAGGGAGTGGTTGTCCACAAGGCTGTCTAAATACATCCTTGGCTGCAGTGCATTTCAAGGAGACAATTTTGTTCTGAGGAATGTATATGGGAACTCATTTTCCCTTGGGTGGTCATTATGGAGATTTTGGATTTCAGCTTCATCTTCCAAGACTACTCTGTTACCCTGAACCTCATCTTAATTTGTGAATTTTTTTTTAGGAGTCTAATCTATTTATATGTTCAACCATTTAATTTTTTAATTCCTTCCCCATTTTCATTCCCTTTTTAGCTGTGTATGTTCAGCAGGACTTTGTGCAGTCAGGCTTGGAGCTGCTCTTTGGCAGCTGGGAGGCACCATGAGCTTGAAATGTGTTCTGTGGCCACTGCTCATCTTGGAAAGGCAGCAAGGGCCTTTTAGACCTTTTAATAGAGGAGTCTAAGGAGTATTTGCCCCAGCAGGGTCGTCTCAGCCCTGGATTTTCACCAGCACTGTTTGCCCTCTCCCCTCATGCACCACCCTGAAGGTGCTCTGGACATTTACACACCCTTGGAGCCCATCTTTTCCCAAATCAGAGGGGAGACACAACCAAATCCTGCTTTTTCCCTTGGCAGATAAATCCCTGTGACATTTTAAACCTCTCTTTATATTGCAGCACAGGTAATCCTGGAGGTACTGGATAATCTGAAGGGAAACCCAAATGTGAGTGAGGTAACTTGGCTGAACCATGAGCAGCATAATTTGGTCTGGAGGGCAGAAGTCCCTAAGCAGTGAAGTGAGGGAGAAGGCAAGGGGTGATTAATGTGTCATTTGGTGCAGCAGCAGGTATAGGGCAAATACAGCTCTGTTCCATTAACCACATCTGCCAGGCCTTAATTGAAAGAAATCAGGTTCTCAGTATCTGAAATAGAAAAAGGTTTAATACTTGAATTCTTTTTGATCTTTAAATGGAACAGTAACAGATTTATGCAGCTAAAGAGATTATCTTTTCATCTTTAGGCACATGCACTGTAAAAGTAATTTTTTTTACTCTTAAATGCACTAAAGTGCATCTGGTTAGTACATCTCAGAATATGGAGTGATTGTGCTTAGGACAAAGTGATGACAGCCTTTCTTGCTGAATTATCAGTATGTTTATCTTAAAGGTTTTTACCATAAAGTATGGAGAAAAGAAGAAAAAGCCAAGCTCTTTTGGGCCAACTATGCTTTTCCACAACCTTTTTTTAAGTGTTGCTTTCAAGGGCTCTCATAGAAGTCGTGCTATACCTATTGTCCCAAACAACTGAGAAAAAGATTACTTTTGTAAATTAACTTGGAGAATAAAGACGTTTTTTTTCCTTGTTAAAATTCATTGCAGATTATCTCAAGTCTGTGTAGACTCATAAAAAATGTCTTTGAAGTCACAGTCAGTGAGACAGATCTCCCTTTGCATGAGTGGAAGAAGGTTGGTTCTTCTGGGTGCAGAGATGTGAAATTTCTGCCCCAAACTGCAGCAGGACTCCCAGCAGAGCAGGGATGTGAGTATAAGAGTGAATTGTGAACCCACCAACACTCTTTGCTATAGTGGGCACCAAAGGGAGCAACAAAATAAAAGCTGGTGCAGATGTCCCATTTTTGTTTATGAGAAGAGAGTAATTTGTAGTTCTCCATTTCTGGCAGAGTCTTGTGGGTGTGGGATACTTTAGATAACAGTGACAGAGTCTGCTTTGGATCAGAGTGAGATGTGGATGAGATTCAATTTTATGTTTTCTCTTTTCTGAGTATTCATTTTTAATGTGTCTTTAATGTCTGTACTCATGTCTTCCCTTCATAAAGGGATGTCTAAAACCTGCACTGTTCATTAGGCAATGGCTGGGGAGCATTAAAAGTTTATTCTCTGGTGTTTTAAGAGGCATGAGGGCCTATTGTAGTTGTTTACTACAGCTTTGTTTGTGACAGCCTAAATTAACTAACCAGTTTACTTTTCATCATCTTGTATTTACTTCTCTAAGATCAGCTGCTGCAGCTGAAAGATTCTTCTAGAAAGGAGATGAGGTGGCTTTAAAAGGTCAAGTTTACTGTCACCTCTTTCTCAGCTAATTATTGTGTAGTGAAGGATGTCTGGCAGTCTAAAGTTAAAAAAAATAAATAATTGAGGAGCAGAGTTTCCATTACAGCTCATTAAGTAAATCTCAGTGCATTGCTTGCTACTAAGAAACCCTACACATGTAGCCTCTGTTAGAGGAACTTTGCAGGAAAACATTAATTTTATTCTCCTCACCTTGAAGTACATGTCCTCATCTGCAAGGAGTCAAAAATCCAGATATCTGCCAGCTGCAGTGCAAATCAGCATTTTAATGCTTTACAGCTGCTCCTCTATAGAAGTTAATTAGAAATGTGATTCAAACACCCTCTGCCCATGTATGATATCTATTACTGGTAATCATGGTTTCTGCTATTTAAACCTGCATTTGGAGTGGTGTTAACAAAGCAGCTGTTCCACACAGGGACTCTGATAAAGGTGGAAACTTCTTCACTTGGAGACAATTGGAAGCTAAATGCTGCTTCAGCTGAAAAATCAAAGTCGATAAACCAAACCACGTGCCTTTTCTAGTCTTAATTTCAGTTATATTTTCTTAATAAAGAAATGTCACACAATTCTCTGAGTGTAGCATCAATTCCTGAGCTCCACTGGTGCCTGTTACCCACAAGAGGGATGCACTGATGGAGCACAGCAGCTGAACTGTGCTGAGCAGGGCAAAGCCAAAGCTCCAGGTTTAAAAGCAGGGACCTTCAGCTATCAGTCCTGCCCTGTCCACTGTCATCCAGAGAAAATTAATGTGTTACTTGAGAATGGTATTGCCCACAAGATGGCTTCATTTTGGTATCAGTACAGCTGTGAACAGGCTGGGATTTGTGCTTCAGGATTTAATAGATTTATTGACCTTTCTATCAGATGTCACTGACTTACTGTGAGAGTTGCATTTCTTGTGAGTAAAGTAAACCAGAGTGTTGGGAACAGATGGTGAAGAGGTCTAGAAGAAGAGTTAAGTGTGAGTTTTAAATTATACTTCTGGCATGGCACAGTTTGTTACTGCAAGTCAATTGTGTATGTTCTCCCTGCAGCTGTATTGCTAATTTTTGCATTTGCCAAATGCATTGTTTTCTGTTCTCTGACACACAGACTACAGGACAGACCTCCTTCTGCTTTGTCAGTCATGGTCATTAATGTTTAAGCATCATTGTAGGACTGAAGGATTATCAGTTAGTTTTCCAATATTCCAATTTGGCTGTAACCCCAGAGCAAAAACTTTGTAGTTCTCTGCTATTAATTTTAGGCTTCATAGTTGTTCTTCCTCAGTGAGACACTTGAGATCAGAGCCTGTGGGATCCGAAGGGGTGCATTCCTACCAAATCAAAGCCACTTTCAAGTGAGCTGCATCTCAGACTGTTCTCTAACAAGACAAAAGTCTGGAGCAGATTTCTCTGTCAATCCTTGTGCTCTTTCTGGAATATTTCCTTTTTTGATGATTTGCACAGAGCAAATACTTTCAGGCCAAGAAGCTCTTTGCCTCTATCAGCACTATTCATGTACAAAGCCAACTCTCCCAGGACTGGTTTGTTTTGGCATCTTCTTTTCTTTTCTTTTTTTTCCCCAGGAAAACTCAGTGGCTTTTAAGGCTTTAATCTCACAGCTTTGAAATGTTCCAAAATGTTTCAGTAAAAACTGTCTTAACACTTCCTCTGCCTGCATCTCTTCAAATGATGGCAAATTTTGCCTTGCCCTTGGTCACAGGTTTTAGGTTCATGTCATGATGTGCAGTGCAGAGCATCCCTGGCAGCAGTGGCTGTGTCCTGGCATGATCCCTGGGCACAGAGGAGGCTTTGGAACAAACTTCTCAGATCTTTGGCACCCCTGCTTGTCCCTCCAGTGCCCAGAAAGCAGATGATGGTGTAGCTTGTAAAGATTTTTAGAGTGCAGGCATTCTTTTGGTTAAACAACTGGATGGTCAAAGCTACTGATGTGGCCTTAAGATGAGCGTGGAGATTCCTGGGGTTGAAGGCAGTATTTGGGACAGTAATGCCCTTCCTTGCCAGTCACCATGGCTACATCAAACTTGAGCTGAATATTAAGTGTACTGCAAGGAATTCACCCCTGTTCTGCAGCTACAGAGGCTGTGTAGGCCAAAAGCTGCATCTCTCCAGTGTGTGTGTGCCAGCACAGCAGCTCTGAGGTTAAAAGCAATCACCAGGAAATGACTGAGAGTCACAAAATACCCTCTTTAGTAGAGATGCAGTCAACAGAAGAGGGAAAAGCCTAAGTGGGTGCTTTAATCTTGATACATATTTAATGAAATGGGAAGGGAGAAGAGTAAACTAATGAGAAGGACTTGACTGTTTCCCCTGGGAGGGAAAGGTTCTGGCAGAGGGGGAAAAACTGATCTTGTGGGTTGGCCAGAAGGTCAGTGTGCAGGAATTAAGAAGTGATGCATACACCACAGGCTGGCTGAACTGCTCCCAAGGAACAAAAGGTGTTTAAACCTTTACAGCATGGAGCAAAGATAAGTAAGTGGATGGGTTTGGATTCCCTTGAAAAGCAGCAGTTGGAAAAGACTCCTTTACAAATTAAACTTTCCTGAGAGATTGAGAGGTTGTGCTGTCACTAAGATGATTAACTCCCTGTGTATTTCCCTGCTTGGAAATGCAGCCTCCTAAACTTTCCTTGGGGTCTGGGTGTATTTGTATACTAATGCCAGTAGGTGTGAATTTTTCCATTTTAAAATGACACCTTTGTCTCTGCATTCAGTGCTAGTGCTGAAGGATACCTGAGCAGGGTTGGGATGTCTTCTGTGGGGTGGAGGTGCACTGAGAAAGTTCCCTTTGCAAACTGAAGGATGAATTGATGGCACAGGCAGGACAGCAGAAGTTTATGCACCTGAGTTTGTCACAGCACAGGCTCACACCAGTGGTCTTTTCCTCATTCACAATCTGGTTTGTTTCTTGGGCTCCATTCTTCCACTCCTGTGCACTTTATTGTACCTGAAATAGAAGATTGGTTTGAAACCATTTAGAAAGAGAACAAAACCAGTAAGGTTTTCAGCAAATTCTTTTAATCTTTGTTGAAGTCCAGGCCATGCTATATTATCATGTGGGGTGGTACACATTTAGCTATTGTCCCATGCACAGAAACCCTTTCCCCCTCATTTTTTGTTTTTACATTTGTGCTGAGCTCCATCACTGATGCAGAATGGGCAGTGGAAACTGGGCCCCCTCCCCTGTTGGAGTCCACCCCAGAACTGTAATCAGTGAAGGAACCAATATTAATTCTCTCCCTTCTCAGGCCTTTTCCTCTTTGTAAGAAGATTCAGCTTGGAAAGCTGTGATCAGCCTAATCAGTTTTCTATTACTGAGACTGGTGCTCATAGTACAATTTGTTAAATCAATTTATTATCCTCCCAACCAACTTCAGTGATCAGAGCGTGAAAACATTGAAAGAAAATTAAAACTAGTGGAAGTGCTGCCTGTTTGGA
Organism: Cisticola juncidis; assembly: GCA_013400215.1. Lineage (NCBI taxonomy): Eukaryota > Metazoa > Chordata > Aves > Passeriformes > Cisticolidae > Cisticola > Cisticola juncidis. The sequence goes on from VXBR01009077.1 coordinate 90,762, forward strand.
TAACAGCACATTTTGCTGTTTCAAAGGATTACTCATCTGCACCAAAACAGGGAGAGAAGTTAATTTCAATGATTTAGAGTCTTCTATTTCAGGGAGGCCTGGCTTGCACATTATGATGGATTCAGGAAGAAGTATAATTCGTTCTTAAATTGTTAAACAGCACGTTAGGGCCAAGTACCCAAGTAAAAATGAATGGATTCATTTGTAATCTTCAACAAGCGTGTCTGTGTGTGGGAGGGTAGGGGTGGCAGGCTGGGGTAACCTGTAAATAAATGCTGGATGCATGCTGACACTTCAGGCTTTGGTGTTGGAAAGCAGCCAAAATAACCTGCAGAGAAGGGAAATGGTCCTTTTCTGCCTAAAATGGAATTCTGCAGGTCCTCCAAGCCTGTCCTCCTGTGCCCTTCAGTGGGAGGGGGAGGTTCCCTGGATTTTCAGAGTGCAGTGGCTCTCCCATCTTCACATCTTGGAGCTTTTGAGTGTAAACTAAAGCAAAGCACCCCAGCAGGTGCCAGGGTCCTGTAGGGCAGGGTGACCTTTGGTGTTACCAAAGGCATCTGAGTAACGTGGGAAGGTGTCTGGGAATGTTCCTGATTTCTGCAGGCTGTTCCTTGGGCTGGGTTAATGATGCACATCTGGCAAAGGCACTGGAGCTGCAGATGTGCTGTACAGTGTAAAAGTCAGAATCAAAGCTGATGGTATCATATGAACCATGAAATGTTGCACTGGTAGGACAGGAGGAGTGTTTCACTCACAGTTCTTTCTCAGGACATAAATCACTTTATTAGTTTTAAGTCATGGCTGGTATTTAAAATTAGTTGGTTTGGGGTTTTTTTCTGTGGCAAATATTGGTATTCCCTTCCCTGACAAATACTGCAAAACTGTTAAAGGGACTATAAGCTATTAAAAAAAAAATCTTGGAAAGTCCTTGCCATGCTACAAATGGTGAACCAGACTGCAGGGATGTGAGGGCAGCTCTGCTTGGATGAGGACAGTAGGAAGAAGTACAGTAAGACCACCACAGAAATTTGACCTAGGGAGAAAAAATGCCTTATTTTGGTAAGTTTAGGGCTGCTTCTGTAAAGCAGGCTGCCTGTTAAGGCTTCTCTGCTGTCTTCACACAGCTTTATTTACAGCTCAAAGTAAAGCAAGCAGCAGCTCTTGACTGGCACTGTTAATGTACACACTGTACATCAACTTTATTGCAAAGTGTGTTAGCAAACTACCAGAATAGTTGTTAATCTGCAGATAATCTTAGTCTCATTTATACTTCGGGCTGTGTTACTTTGCCCAGCACAGGCACAGCCATTGGAATCCATCCAGTTCACCTAACAACTTTCATTACAGAAAATTGCCTTTGTAATAAAAATTACTCAGTGTGACAAGATTCCATAATATATTTTTTTAAAGCTTCATTAATTTTGTAGCAGTTAACAGCACTTGTTTGGTTTTTTTTAATTTTCTTTTAAAGGCAAAATTTGGCTTAATTGGGACAATATTTGAAACGGAATGAAATAACTATTTTCTATCTGAGTGCATAGAAGCCAGGCTGTGTGGCAGGAATAGCACTAGGATAAGGAAATAAGAAATCTCTTTGAAAACTACATTTTACTGAGTGTTGTATATTGTTTGGTTGCTCAGAAGTCTGTGACTCCTCAGTTAGGTAAAGCAGATGCAATAAACTCTGCCCACTTGCAGTTCATGACAGAGAAGTCTTAATCTTACAAAATGCAGTGACCAAACATGAATTTTTCTGCAGCAGTGTGAGCACAGGTGCTGCTGGAGCTCCTGCAGCTTTTCCTTGTTTTTCCAGCCAGCAGGGACACAATTCCTGATGTGTGAGGCACTTCAGCAGTGCAGGCCCCTCCCTGCAAGCACAGAATGCTCTGGTATTTTCTTACTATGGAAATGTAGGAAAGAAGTGCTGAAGAACCAGACCCAGCTTTTGGGAATGCAGTGGCAAGTCAGTGGATTAGACTCTGCTGTCTCTTTGCAGAGTACTTGCCTGAGAAAACTCCATGGCTCCTATGCCTTCCTTTCCCCATTACACTATAAAAATGGGGAAATCTCCATTTTTAGCTGCTTGTTCATCAACAGATACAAATCACCCTGTGCTCAGTCAGTGTGGCAGAGCAGCCATCATCATCCTCACAGCTGAAATGGCCCTGTCCAGTGATTCTGTGTTCACTTTCTGGGTGTCTGTGAGGCCCCATCCCAGGACATTCTCATATTTTGTAGCAGGCTGAGCGTGCTGTGCCCCTGGAGGAGTCACTTCAGCTGCCCCAGGTGTCACCACAGATGAAATTGCACCACAAACAAAACGGTTTTGAACAGCACGTGATGCCAAAATGAAAATGATGAACACACATGTGGTAGACAAACCTCTAGGATCTTTCACAGCCTCATTTTCTCATTTTAATCAAAATAAAAAGCTGAACAAAGTCTCTTTACATTTTCCATTTGTTTGAAGCTTTGGATTTCTTAAGACTTCCCAGTGCTTTATAGGTTTGGCTTGGATAATGTAAGTATTGTGTAGTCTGATCTTCCAAGTGTCTTCTGCTATTATCAGTGTCTGGCTGTTGTTAGGGAAATCAGACTGAGTGTGACAGTTCCCTCCTTTATTCCAATCAGCATCAGCAGCCATTCTGGTGTTTATCTTGTCCTGGGTACATCAGTAAAGTTCTGCATCCTGATTTGGGCTTGGCTGATTTATGCTTGAAGTGAGGATTGTTTGTTCTCTGCGATGAAACAATCTTTTGTGTCAAACCAACAATGGCAAGGGATGAGCTCTGATGTTAAACAGTGGTAGCTTTTCTTTTCTTTCTTTCTTTTTTTTTTTCTTTCTCTTCTCGTTTTAAGTCTACCCACTGCCTCAGGAGGAAGGCAGCTGCACTAATAATATGTCTAGTCTCTGTGGAAGGCCCTTATTTGAAAAATCTGTAATTGAGTGGACAAAATTTCTGGTTGCTTGAGAGGATCTATTCAGATGAGACCTGAATGAGACCTGAGAAAAGGATGAGGGAAAAGCACACTAGACATCAAGAAGTCCTAAGGGCTCTATTGAGAGGGAAACCTATGTAGATATGGGACAATTACACTTGTCAGGCAAAACACTAAAATGGATCTGTGAAAAAAACTCCTGGGGAATGTTAAACAAAGCTTTGAACAGGGCAAAGGGCTTGCTGGGAATAGCTCAAAAGCAAGGAGGTGTATTTGGGTGATGTTTGAAGGAAGACACACGATGGCTGCTTCAAAGAGCAGGCACAGAGTGTGTTAGCACAGGGCTTCTGACCATTCCCTCAGTTGCCAGGTCAGCACAAAGGGGAGAGCTCCTAACTAGGTTAAGTTTATTTGCTCCTTTGCTCTTTTCAGTCAGCTTTTCCAATGCCCAGCCTCCCTGTGCCCTGTTCAGGGACACTTCCCTGCTGTTGGCCTTTCCAGCCCCTGCCTTTCATGCCTCCTTTGGTAGCTGAGGAAGATGTGCTAGAAGAGTGGAGAGGATGTGTTCCCTACAGAAGGCAAATAACCCTCTGAGGGTATTTGTATTTCAGTGATTGCCTCTAGTCAAGTTTTGTTGTGTGAGATTTTAAGAGTTACTTGCTTAGAGGTAACATTTTAAATTTTATCTAGTGAGGCTTCTTTCCTGCATGGGTTGCTGACTGCTGTGGGTGGTGTGGGGCATTCATGAACAATCCCTGGCACCCTCTGAATGGGCTTTGCTGTCAAAACTTGAGATGCCTAAAAGATCAACCCATTAGTGATGAGGCCAGCGTCAGCTCAGCCTATTTTTAGGTTTTTCTTTGCCGCTTCACTCTTTGATGTAAAGACAGCTGTGTTCCCCCTCTCGTTATGCAGACCCAATCTTTTATCTCTGCTTTGGAACAAGCTGTCCATTGTTTTGATCACTCAGTGATCTCTCTCTGCAGCTCTCCTGTTTGAGTTCTTGTTAATCGTGGTGACTGCCACTGTGTTAGTTCAAGATGTGGCTCCAGTCCATGTTCAGTAGTGTAAATATTTCCATATTTAAATGCAAATCTCCTCTGGTAAGCATTTAAGGAAGCCATCCCCATACACACTGTGGCTGTGCCTGACTTGCAGCTTGGAGGGGTGTCTGACTAGGCTTTTCCTGGTTTTTAATTATGCATGAGTGAATTGTTATGTTGTGTGTTTTGAAGAAACCACATACAACTAAAATGCCCTGAGTGCGGTTTACTTCTGAAAATGAATTCCCCTGTGTCTTCTCTAAGTTACAGTGGTTTTCCACAAGTGTCCCAGAATCCTGGCTCAGGGTCTGCCAACTGTCTTTTTATTCCTTTTCCCTTTCCTCTACTGCTTTCTTTCTCATCCTATAATCTTTGTTCCTTTTTCTTTCCTCCTCTTTTTAATGGCTTCTAAAGTTTTGGAACATCTTCAAAAGTCTTTTTTTAGACCGTTAAAAGAAGTAATTTTTAGTTCCTTTTTCCTGTCACTGCATTTGTTACCTGTCGAGGCTGTGCCTCCAAAGACACCTCCCTCTGGTAAAGACAGAGCAGAATTTTTGAGGAGTTGGTTGCTGCAGTGTCTCCTCTCCCACAGAGCACCTGAAGAAGCGCCTGGAGGATTACATGGCTCAGTTCCCCAGCGTGCGCATCCTGCGCACCAAGAGGAGGGAAGGGCTGATCAGGACCCGCATGCTGGGAGCCTCCGTGGCCATCGGGGACGTCATCACCTTCCTGGACTCCCACTGCGAGGCCAACGTCAACTGGCTGCCTCCTCTCCTAGGTCAGTGGGGGGTGTTGGAATTATTCCTACCCGCTGATTTCCCCTCGTGCTGTAAGGGGTAAAAGAGAGATGAAATATAAAAGAGAGAGCAAACCCAACCGCAAGGCTCTAGTGAATTGTTGGCAACTTGTAGTGTTTAGTATGAGATTTTTTTTTCTGTGCAGTAAGCCTGTTGTGTGATTTTGTTAATTAAAGAGCAGAAATCATATTCTTCTGTTTCCTCATTAATGAAATCTGAAATAATTTACAGCTCGCTAGAAGAGTAAATTGTCACATGGTCATTCACCAGCTTGCAGGGAGGAATGGCTTTATTATACAGAAGAGATCTTAACGTAAAGTTTTTGAGTAGATTTAAGGCTTTTATCTCCTATATAACTATATTTAACTTCATAGTCTGCAAGGCTGTGAAAAATACTTCTTGTGAATGAGAGCTGCTGGTGTGTATTTGTAGAACACGGGCACCTTTTCCAAGGCAGCACTCCATCTTCGAGGAGGTGTCAGTTCTTTTCAAGGATGAGTAACAGAAGGGACAGTGCAGTCTGTTTCTGGTACCTGTCTGCCTCCAGCCAGTACCAAACTCCTCCCCAGCCCTGCTGCCAGTGACCTGTCAGAGCTCTCTGAGGTGTGACTTTCTCAAATAGGCTGTGGCAACAACAGTCAAGCGGGGGTTTAAGGAAGAGTCAGATTTTCCTGCAGGATTGATGGGTGGTTATCCTGTTGCTTTCACTACAGTTTATATCTGGCAATAGTTTGAAACATTTGCAGCTTTACGAGCCCAGGGAGAGACGACAGAATTAGCTCCAATGCCATTTAAAATGAGAACACGAAGAAGATGCTTTGATTTTTAAAGCACAGAAAGGATTTCTGTGAGATTGTGTTTTAGAAGCTGAAACATCATTTTATCGCCTCTGCTCTGAGAGCTAACTTCAAACAAGAGACTGTCTCAGTAATAAAGCATTTATAAGAAATTCCAGATGTTTATTCAGGAGTTTATCCTGTGTTGTGTTATTTGGTTGGAAGAAAAGGTTGGAGGGGAGGAGGTAACACTTGCATTTCTTGAGCCTGCTGAGAGTACTCATGCCATTAGTCTGGAATGCTTCCTGCCAGATTCTGGCGTGGCAGATGGGGCTGGTGGGTTATTCCCTGGATTTGGATCTGCCCAGAAGGGGTTCACATCCTGGTCACTTGTAGAAGTAAGGATTGCTCCCTGAGTACAAGAGGTCTGGCTTTAGCCTGGCAGTCAGTTCTCTGTGGCAGTGTGGCTGTGTCTTCCCATTCTCCTTCTGAGTGATGGGTGCCTGGTGTTTTTCTCTCAGTGACTGCAGAAGCAGCAGATAAATTGATATAAATTGGAGCCTCTGCTCACGAGAGAAGGAATAAGAAAAAAGCTGTGCCATTCTTGGACAACTTCATATTTTGATGCTTTTTTTGTGATTTCATGGTCAGAGGAACCATCTGGTGCAGGTTTTCTAACGTGTTTCTCCAATCTCCAGATCGCATTGCCCGGAACCGCAAGACCATTGTGTGCCCCATGATCGATGTGATTGATCACGACCACTTTGGATACGAGACCCAGGCTGGAGATGCCATGAGAGGGGCCTTTGACTGGGAGATGTATTACAAGAGGATCCCTATTCCTCCTGAGTTACAGAAACCTGATCCCAGTGATCCCTTCGAGTAAGTTACTGGAACGCAGAGTGCTAAGAGCCGGTTAATGAAATAACACCCTGCTGCAGGGTTGGTTTACACCTCAGCGTAGCAAAAGCCAGAAGCTGGTGTTAAGCTACTTGCTTTTTGGCAGCTGTTTGCTTTGCTGGTTTCAAAGAAATGCATTGTATAGTAGCTGTGAACACTCTCCTTTTCATTGCTGTTTTTTGCCCCGTTAATTCCTGCAGAAGTTAACATTTCATTGAAAACGCTAATGTGTAACAATTAATGTGGTCGTTTATTACTGAGATCTTTCAAACATAACTTAGTATCCCTAATGCTCTACCAAAAACGACAAACCAATGGTGGGTTATGTGTCATTTCCAGGTGGGGGAAGAAGAAAACCTAGCAGAATAATTATAGCAATTTTGATTATTACAGTGCACTGCAGAAGTAAATCTGTGATCAAGTTGTGCTCTGTTGTTGCTGTGCTTGCCAACATTGAGACAGTTCTGCTGTCCTTTATACTCTGCAGTGTTTAAAAAAAAAAACCAAAAAAGGAAAACAAACCAACGAAATACTTTCTGAGGTCAAACTCAAAGATTCAACCCTACAACATAAGCAAAGCCTCATGTGTGGAGCATACACATGGTCCCTTGGGCCGAGGTCCTGTCACTTAATGGTCAACTCCTGCCTGCTTGGAGGAGAGGCACTGGCAGGTTCTGAAGGGAGCCTGGTCTGGTCCTCCTCATTTGCAAGTGGGAAATCAGTAGATAACACCAAAACAACTGTTTGGTGGGGCTGTAAAGGCATCAGGAACACTGGGTGGTAAGAAGAATATTTGTCAAATCTTGCTTTGTTTTTAAATGTTTAGCTAGAGATGTGTGTCTTTGAATGTGTTTGTAATATGGAGTCTGGTTTTTCCTTAAGGTCTCCTGTAATGGCTGGAGGACTGTTTGCAGTCGATAGAAAGTGGTTCTGGGAGCTGGGAGGGTATGATGCAGGTCTGGAGATATGGGGAGGAGAGCAGTATGAAATATCCTTTAAGGTGAGCCATGTTCTCTGGAAATTACTTTTGTTTTGAAAAGTAAGAATTTGTTCCGAGGTGCAGAATGTGAATGATCTGTCTTGTCCTTACTTTTGCATGTGACTGAAGGTGAAAGAGCTGGGAGGAGTAAGACAGTGCACAGAAGAATGAGCACTGATGTGAGCAGTGGCTGGTGAGGGTCAGTTTTGGTCAGGATTAGCTGGGGTGTCCCCATTCTGTGGTCACAGCTCTGATGCATGCACTCTTCCCAGCAAGGAGAAGTCACTGCTGGGGAGCTCTCTGCCTCTGAGGCTGCTTAGTGCTCACCCTGGCAAGAAAGTGAAATGCTCTCCTCCTTCAGGGAAGGAGGATTCCACTTCCAAGAGGACCTCAGTCCTCAGCTTGAGTTCTCAGAGAGAATAACTTTGTCTGGAGTCAATCCAGCTGACCTGGCTGTGAGGAACTCAGGTATTACTTACCCAGGAAGAAATCTTCAACACCTGCAGTCAGTTCTGCTGCTGGCAGTGATTTTGGATCATTATCTGCCTGGCCTGGGGACAGTTCTGCTGACTGATTGACTGAGCTGGTCAGTGGAGGGCTTTGAGAGTTAGCCAGCTGATCAAAAATGCATACAAAGAGCAACAAGTCACTGTCACCCACCAAGACTGCTGGTACCTGTGTTAGGCTGGAATATGGCACTCTGAAATTCAATTTGGGAAACCCACCAGAATGTCCCAAACCCCTGAAGGCAGGTTGGCAGCCTTCTCTTCAGTGGGGGGAATCTTTCCTGTAACCTGGACCAAACTGAGTAAAGATGTGTGATTAAACTCTGTTTGAGGTTTCTTTCAGAGGTTGAATATTTAATTTTACAGGTGTCAGGATGCTGCAGATCTAAGCTAGCTGACCTTAGCACGAGGATAGCAGGGATGTAGTGCACAGTTGGCTTTCAGCAACTAAAATTCTGCCCCTCTCCACTGACAAGTCATGGCTGATCTCTCACAAAACAGATTCCTGGATCTCCACACCTCTGTGCAGTTCAGAGATATCAATCCTCAGCACACACCCCATGTGCTACAGGGCAGCAAGCAGTGGGAGAAAAGACACTGATTTTGAAACAGCCTTTTCCATCATCTCCTCACCAGAGCCCACCACACCTTGGATGTCCCTTGTCCTGTGTAACAGTGGCAGGCAGGGAGAGGTGAGGGCCATTCTGGGGGTGTCATTGTGGTTAGAGCCCTTTCACCTTTGTGCTGCATGCAATGAAATTGTGTAAGGCACTCATTCTCTGCAGGAGGGGCAGCATTCAGCCTCTTCCTCTCTGAAAATGCTGGTTTCCAAGAGTGATGACAGTGGCTGGGCAAGGCCTTTGTTTCCAGTGCCACAGAAGACAGTCACACTGCTTGATCTGCAGGAAATAAGACTGCTTCATTCATCTGTTTGCTTATCCCCTCTGAAACACACTGTGTTTTATTTCAGTCCAGAGATGGTAATTTATGGAGGGATAAATTTGCTTTAATTCATCTCTGCAAAGACCCCCTTTTTCCTTTCATTGTGCAACAGAAAAATGAAGTTTTCACTCAAAGAGGCTCAGTGTATTTTCAAAAATTAAGATAGATTGATACATTCATCTGTGGCTGATAGATTTAATAATTCTGCTGGAACTGCAAGAATAGAAGGTTTGTTCACAGAATTTATGAAGCTATGACATTTCCTGGTGAGCTTAGAGCTATGTTTTTACCTTTAGAAGTTGACTGAGATTTTGTAGTTAAAGGTGCACCATCAAATAATTTAGAGCTCTGGCTTTAGGCGTGGAGTACCTGCTTTCACATTATTTATTATCTCATGGGAATTCAGATTCTAAGCATGCCAGATTTCGAGCCCAGCTTTAGCAAAGAATCTGTTCCTGTCCCTGGCTGTTGTGGGTGCAGGTACTCTTCTGTATTGCTGTCCTGTAATCCACTGCATTGGATCTGGCCTTTTTGAGCCTCACAAGGAATACAGGTCTTCTTTGGGGTTGGTGGTTTTGTTTTGGTTTGTTTTTTCCTTAAACATATTCTTGTTTTAGCCATTCATGGGTGCTTTGCTGGTTTTGCCTTTATTTTAAAATACAGGGCTCTGTTGCTGAGAGACTAGAAATAAACAAGTTTATTTAGGAGCTTCTTGCCTTTCTTTTTGGAAATCATACGTATTTCTGTTATCAGCTGGCTCTGCTTCCTCCTGAGCAGAAATTTTCAAGCAAGCCAACAGAGAAAGCGTCAGTGTTTTACACCTTATTTAGCTAAAGGGTGGATCAAACCCTAGAAGCCTTGCACTTTGTACGAAACATTTACATCAAACATCCTTAGCAAACATTGCATGTAGGAGGGACAAAAAAAAATGAGGTGAACTTTCTAACCTTAACTGCTGTTTTGTTGTTTTCTGGGTCTTAGCAATCCCTTAAAACAGGAATTTTCTAGTTTAGAAATGAAGGAGTTGGTGTATCCAGTCGATATTCAAGCAGAAAACAGGCACTGCTTCCTTCTCTTGAGCTGTGTGTATCCAGAGCAGCTCAGGGTGTCCCTGGGAGGACACCCCAGACACAACAGGCACATCACAATCTCCAGTGGTAGTTACAGGTGAATTCCCACCTGCTGACCTTGCAGTGTGTTCTTGTATTTTGGAAAAAGGGTAAAGAAGCATTCACAGCTTTCCTTTCTGCTACCTCCTGGTTCCTCTGTTCAGCAGGCTCCATTGAAGTGGGGTTCTTTGCTTTTTTATAGTCACTTCCTTACCTCTCCTCTCTTACAGTTTTTCCTGATCTTTTTTTATCTTCCTGACTGTGTGAACAAACCTCAGATCTTTACCCAAAGTTATAATGGACCTTTCCTCTTCTAAACACAAGTTAATAGCTGCTTACGTAAGCGCTTCATTTTTTAACATAAATGCATTTAATTTGGAGCAGTATGTGTGAAGCATTTAAACTGTTCCCTTCTGCAAGTGCTACTTTGTACAGCACTTATCTACACTCAGTTTTATTTGAGATGGTGTTGCCTGTTTTCCAGTATTTTTGTGGCTTCTATTCTGTTTGGTTTACATAAAGCTTCACTAAACTGCTTCACGCCTCTCTTCCATAAATACACAGTCTCTGATTTTTTTGGTTATGGGGAAACAGAAGAGTAAAAAGGGATGTCTCTGACTTGTGTAAGCATAAATATAGATGTACTTTGTATCTCAGATCTGAGTGGTGTGGTTCTCAGTCCTGTAATTGCACACTGTGCTTGAAGAGCAAAGAATAAGAATCCGGAAGGTCCCTCTCTAGGTGATAAATCATTTCAGTTTTAGAAACGTTTGCCTTGTAATTTAGAGATTGTAAAGCCTTCATAAAATGCAGAGGGTTCAATGCAAACAAGCCAAATTGACAGTTGCCCTGAAAAGAACAATTAAAAGGGAGACAAAAGAGCTGGTCAGTACTTGTGGTTTTCAGTTCTTGCTTCAGTAACAGAAAAAGAGCTATTGCACTTATTCTGGTGTTTGTAGGTCATTGCATTTTTCCAGATCTTTTTCCCAAACCATGATCATGCTTCTGATTTCCACAGCATAAAACATGTTACATATTTTCCAACAAACCCAAGTTCTGCACAGCTTCTGTTCACATGTCTAATGCTTGCCTCTCCTTTGCCCCATGCCAGCAGCATGTTTGTGATTCCCATTTTGCCAGTGGCCTCTGGCAGGTGCATAGTTTGGGTGCAAGTGCCAAGGGATCCCTTCTGACAGCATTTCTACTTCTGTTGCTGAAGTTAGTGCTGATTGTGAGCCTGCACTGCTTATTCCAGGCACATCCTCACTCCACTTTCCAGCAGCTCACATTTGCCCACACTGGAACAGGCTGGGCATTCTGCTGCTTTTTTGTGTTGAATTTTTTTTAGCCAGCACATGCTGCTTAATTCTAAGGCTCTCAGCTGCAGTATAGGGTGGCTTCTTTTCTCCCTTCCTATCTGGTGATGCACAGATCAGTTTTAGACCATTGACTTGAATTTTTTTTTGCCTCTGTTCACCCTCTTCTTGGTTCAGATTCCTGAGCAGCCTCCCACCAAGCAGCAGCAGGGAAGTGCTCCCCTCTGCTCCCTGGAATGTGATTATGAGGAAGTGCTGTCATTACTCTGAAATGCTCCAGAGGGTGAGGGGGGGCTGTACTGGTGTGTGGTGTGTGAGAAGGTGCTGTGCACACACACAGCTCACAGTGCCTCATGGGCTACCCTAATCTCAGAGAGCACCAAGTCCCAGCAGCAGGAGCAGCTGATGCTTCCAGTATGGAGGATTACAATTTTCCTGAGTTACTGCCCTTGCTTTCATTCTCTCACCTACTTTGTAATGCAGAGAACCCCCTTGACTCATCCTCTGTGTCCTTTTCTTCCCACCTTTCAGTGTGTGCTCACACAACCAGCCAGCTGCTCTCTGTTGGTCCATCCCATGGTCTTCATTTCTGTTGTGTCTTGCAGAAGCAGCTTTATTTTCAAGGCTTAGCTACTATCCTTTGTGTTTTTTCCCTCTCTTGGGAAGCATTGGCTCATCATGGTGCAGTCTTTGGAAACCATAAACCTTGTATACCCAGATAATTTGTGTTCACACACCAACTGCAGCATTGTATTGTGTGTTTGAGAGGAGAGGTTCAGCTGTCTTACCTGACATTGTTTTCTGAAATTGCAGAAAGGGAATTGGATCAGCATAACATTCCCATGTAGAGAATAGGTGGCATATTATCTGCTGCTTTCACAGCATACTGACTGAATCAAAGGCTCTGGAGTCACTTTATGAATATGGAGTTACAGCTCTCCAGGCTGCTGGGAAGATGGAAGCAATATCACCAGTGTTACTTTATTTCCCTTGTGTAACCTTTATTATTAGGGTGAGATTCTGGCCTTAGCTGAATCTGCTCAGTGTGCCCATTGACCTCAGTGTAGCCAGGTTTTCTCTTAATTCTAGCTGATCTGTCAGCTGCTGTATTCCAAGCCCAAAATGAAGATTGGCAAAATTGTGCCTGAGGAGGAAGAGAAATTTCCTGTTCTCTCTTGATGAGATCTGATTAGATTATTGTAAGAAGCACAGTCTGCCTGACCAGCTTTAATTCTTGTTCTTACGGCATAAATGGCTGTTTGAAATCAGTGCAAGTTCAAGCTCTGACGTTTTCTGTCATGTCAGCTGAGGAGTGAGGCACAATCTGTAAAACACCTAGAAGGAACTGGCTCCTGTGGCTGCAGGGGAAGGCAGGAAGGGACAGTCAGTGCTGTGGGGAGGGCAGGAGGTGCTGCCCCACAGCCCAGCACCGTTTCAGCTGTCTGACAGCGCGGTATTTTTAGCAGTGTACGTTCTGGTATGTCATGCCTGGGAACTGCATTCCTGTTTAAAAACAACCAAAGTAACTGAGTGGAAGCATTCCCTCAGCTAACACACAGCTATTTTGGGTTTGCTTCCCCTGCATTTACTCTTCGACAGACCCCTGGATGCGATTCTCTGACCTTTAGCTCTGGCTTTCTAATGCTTTTGTGAGCTGGGTTTTACCAATGCATATCACGCTCTTTCCCTCTCCCCCTTCTTCCAGTTGTATAGATAAGGACTGGTAATTGTCTTTATGGAGGTTGTAATGAGTTCTGTCACCACACAAAGCAGCTCACTAATAAAATAAATCAAAGTAGCAACGAATGAGTGGAAGGCATGCCTTTAAAATTAGATTTGTACTGCGGGTGCCATACTGTCACTTGCAGCGTGAAGCAACGTTAAAAAGGCACAGAGGTGGCAAAGTACCTTGAAAGGGTCATTGAGCTCTGCTGGTAGGGATTAGGAAGTTTCCATTGCCTCCATTGCAGCATTGTTTGGAAGTAAATATTTTAAAGCATGATCAGGAAAAGAGCAAGTCAGACTGATGTTAGATTTCACTTATTAAGCAACTCAGTTAAGTAGCTTTTCTCATCACATTGCATGTGTTTGTAATCTTGTCTTCTATGCTTGGGAGTCTTGTACCAGCCTGGAGTTCCTGGCTCATCAGTTCTGTCCAGCTTCCCACTCCTGCAGCCTCTCCAGCTCTGCAGCAGGACAGCTCTCTCCTCTCCAGCTGCACCCACTGCAGGGCTCCGCTCAGCTTACACAGGGACAGCATGTTCCAGAGTATTTGTGGTGGCCTGGCTGAAAGCTTTTCCTTAGAGATGGGCTAGGTCAGGCATCCAGTGGGCAGGCAGCAAGGAAAAACAGGCTGGTGTTTGCAGCCAGGCTTGTGTTACACTAAATTGCAGCTGCTGTGAACCCCTCAGACTTCTTGCTGCAACATGAAGTGCAGGGTAGTGCAGGTTGCTGAGGAGTGTGTGTGTGTCTGTGCAACTGAGCTTGGGGCTTCTGCTGCTGCTCCTGCAGCTTTTTATGGTTCCCAGCTCTGTTGCAGCCCTTAGAGCCTTGCACAAACCATTTCTGTCCTAGAAACACAAACCATGCCCAAATGCTTGTTTTCTCAGCCTGTTAATTTCCCAGCAGCGAAATCACGCTCTGGCCCTCTGCAGCCAAAAGCACAGTCACTGCAGAATAAAAAGCATTTCTAATTCCATAAGAAACTTCACAGAAGCTGAGTGCTAGTTTCTTTTTCATCTCTTCTGCACCAGCCTCTCAGGACACAGCAGGGACAAAAGGAATGAAATTCTGTAGGAGTGTTTGTCAACTTTCTTCTTGTCTCTCCCACTGTAACGACATGTAATTAAGTACCTTGAACTTTAGAAGTTGCCTGTGAAAAATATTTCTCTAACTGAGAGCAACCATCCTCCATTAAGTTATACACAGTCAGCAAATGACTGTAATTATTAGGGCCAGCAGACAGAGCTGAAACTCCAGAGGACTTTAGTGTCAGAGCTAATAATTATGCAGCAGCCTTGGCCAAATATTTCTCTTCCCAGCTAAGTATTTAATATTGTCGCTGTAGAATATTAATGGAATTGCCTGCTATGTGTGAAGCTGTTGACTAAGCTCATTGTACAGTGAACTGTGGTGGCTCAAATTAGCCCCAGTGAAGGGGGAGATCAAGAGCACTGCATCAGCCTGCCCGAAATCCTTTGGGGCAGTCCCATGGGATCAGAAAGTCATTTGTTTGGCATTCTAAAGGGTACCTTTTCTTTAAGTATTGATTGGATATTTCTATGAAGCACAGAAATAGTTCTTAAACTTAATGAGGTAGATTGGCTGATTTAGAAAAGGTCTCCTATAGTTTCACTTGGACAAAATTACTACATCCATGCTATAAATAAAGAATAAAAGAAAGTTGTTGCAGAGTGCTGGCACAAAGTGAAATCTTCCCAGAGGGGGGAAGGAAGATTTTGGGCCTGCTCTAGACAGAAACCAAGCATCAAGGTAGTCATTTCCAACCAGCAGTGTGTTCTAGTGACTTCCTGAGGGCTTTTTAAAAGCTATTTATGTGTTCACCAGGCAGAGATTCCCACTTAATTGTGAGGCTGCAAAAGCAATGAATGAATGTCAGCAATGAAACCATAAAAGAGCAGTGATAACCACAGGAAAAAGTAGCAGTTTCTTCTGATTTCTGGCACTTGAACAGGCTCATGAATTCCCTGGAGCCTTTTGCATAACACATGACCACCTGTACTAGGGAGATGGCCCCCGTTTTACAGCCTCTTACACAACCTACACCCAGGGTTTTTTATGGCAGCCCAGTTTAACTATTGTGGTTACTATTGCTGTAATAACATATATCAGTTTAAAGCGAGGTGTGTGCTGTTTTCTTAGTGCTTGGATTTTTTTTTCCCTGTTCTTTTCTGTATAGAAGGCTTGAGAGCACTTGTGCTAAATCAAGGCTTGCTGCATGGCTCTGAGCAGGTTGTTATAGGATTTGGGACTAAGGAGGGGAGGGGATTTGGGAAGAGTGTGCTTTAATGTAAAAATCTGGGTTAAGTTTTTTTTTACTTGGAAATCTTTTTCATTTCCTTCCCTAAAGCCAAGATTGAACATGTTTCTCTGCTGTTGCACAGGTATGGATGTGTGGAGGTCGCATGGAGGACATCCCTTGCTCTAGAGTTGGTCATATCTACAGAAAATATGTTCCGTACAAGGTTCCCACAGGAGTCAGCCTGGCAAGAGTAAGTGGCAGTGGCATTTCCCATGGCAGGAGTCTGACTGCAACGTGACCGTGCTGTTGTCTGCTCTCACCACACAACAAGAGGCAAATGTAGGGGGTTTTATCTGTAATTTGCACTTGTA
Source organism: Cisticola juncidis (assembly GCA_013400215.1). Lineage (NCBI taxonomy): Eukaryota > Metazoa > Chordata > Aves > Passeriformes > Cisticolidae > Cisticola > Cisticola juncidis. The sequence goes on from VXBR01009077.1 coordinate 106,423, forward strand.
CAGTGCAAGTTGAGCAGTTTTGCAGTGGTGGATGTGCAGCACAAAGGGAGGAGAGCCCGGGGGGCTGCAGATGTGTGTGTGAGCAGCTGCCATGCTCCAGACATCAGCCACTGCTGGGTGCTGGGCAGGGACTTTGTGATCAGGCACTGGCTATAAAAACAAGATATGGCTTTATTTGTATAATACTTCAGTCATTTTATAGCTGTGCTCTCCAAGAGCAGCAGGCTTCAGCGTGGTGATAGGTTTTGGTGATTGAAAGACCTCTCAACTTCAAGCATCACAGACCACTGAATGGGCAAGCTGTAATTTTCCACAATGGAATGTTCCGTGCCATCTTATTTCTTAATCTAGTGTAGCCTAAAGAAGAGCTTTTGTCTATCCTGCACTGGATTTCTTCAGCTAATTTTCAAATTGAGGAGGGATTGCATTGCCCTCTGGTGGGAGAAAAAAATCCTAGGAGCTGGAAAGCTGCAAACTAAAAACCTCAGAGAGGTGCCCTGCTGTTCTGAAATCTTAAGGCTTGCACAGTGTTACAATGCTTCCCAGTTTAATGGCATCACCCCAGTTATAGATTTGGATTTATTCCTCAGCCCAGCAATGACCTGTCAGAATGACAGAGCACTCTCCTGTCTGTGCCATCTCTTCAGGAGGGAGCTGTATTTCTTTTGATTCACTATTTGGCTCTTGTGTACTCCCACAGTGCTGGAAGGAGACAGCAGAGAGGTAGGAAAAGCTGTTTCTTGGTTTTTTAACAGACACCTTGAGGTAAACACCTGCTCCTGTTGTGTTCAGGCTGCATTTGGGGCAGGATCAGCACACTGCTTACTCCTAACTTCGTAACTTTTTTGGTAGTAAATGATGACTGCTGGACTGAGCAGCTTCATGCAAGGAGTCACAACTGCACATGCACATTACCAAGGGCACCAATGTTGCCAGAGAACAGCTCAAGGTCCAGCACTCCCAAGGGCGCTGTGATGAGCAGGTTGTCTTGAGTGGATGGTGTTTGTTGCTGTCTTTGGAGGTGCACAGGGGATTAAGCTTTACACTAATACAAGAAATGTGCTGCTGCCATGAGGTAAAACCCTTTGCTTCTGTTCTGAAGGGTCACCGCCTGAAAGCTCTGTATTCCTGAGGTATCTCAGAGTTTTACCCAAGAAAATGGAAAAATGGTGCTAAGAAAGAGTATTGTGAACTGGAGCTTTTCAGAAGGGAGTACTGCAAATCCCATTCCTAGATGGGTATAAAAGATGCAATAAGATGGATTTAAGAAAGCAGCTTTTTGTCAGAGACCTTTGAATGTCCAGTGGTATTTACCAGCATCATGTTCTGACTAGTTTCCTTATAGAAAAAAAGAAAAAAAACAACTTTTGATTAATGTTATTTTTCTTAGCCACAAGGAACTAGATATAATGGCCAAGTGCCAGGATTCTGTTTTGACCTTAACTGAAAATATCTTTCTAAAAGTCCCTTGGAACTACAGAGTAATAAAAATAATCTTTGTCCTGAAGCTGGAGAGAAAGAGTGGATGTGAATGAAAATCCTTTCTGAGCAAAAACGTTCGAGCTGCTCTGAATGCTAATGTGGTTTGTGCAGCACTCTCAGGCGGTTTCCCCTCTGTTCTCCCCACAGAACCTGAAGAGGGTGGCTGAGGTGTGGATGGATGAATATGCAGAGTACATTTACCAGCGCAGACCCGAGTACCGGCACCTCTCTGCAGGCGACGTCGCCGCTCAGAAGGAGCTGCGCAACAACCTCAACTGCAAAAGCTTCAAGTGGTTCATGAACGAGGTGGCCTGGGACTTGCCAAAGTTCTACCCACCAGTGGAGCCTCCTGCAGCTGCCTGGGGAGAGGCAAGTTTGAGCTCTGACATGTGCAGCGGGCAGATAGGCTGCGGTTTGGTTTGTTAAGGTTGTCTCTGTGCCTCAGTTGCTGTGGGTAAGGTGTGAGTGTTTAATGATTTGCTTGATGTTTGAAAACCCAGAACTCCTTTAGCATTGCACTGGCCTGATCAAAGCAGGCAGCTGAGCAGGCAGCTGCTTCTATTAGTGCACAGCTCCAACAAGAATAGAGACTTGGCTTGTTCTGCATGTTGTATATTTAGTAGAAAGCAGAATATGCCAGACGGGAGACTAGGGAGAGGTGGCAGCTGAGCAATATTGAAATCTTGTATTTCCAAAGGGCCTTACAACTGTGTTGAGCTACTCTTGTCCTTAGCTTTCCCATGTGAAAGGCAGGAAAACTATCTGTATTTCTGAAAGTCAGCTGTGTTGTGGGAATGATATCACCCCAGGAGCAAGGCTGTGAATTGTTACACACAACTCTCATGGCTGAGTGTTTTGGGTCACTTAAAGAATCACTGGCAAAGGTGTTGGCAAAAGCAGGTATAATATAAAAGTGGAAACATGACAATGCTTGTTGGTAAGGTTCACTCTATTACTTTCTAGAGGGTTAAAGCACGCAGAGAAAAAGCAAACTAAAATTTAAATCAATCAGTCTAAAATTGAGATCAACCAAAAATGACCTGTGTGAAGACTGGGGATGGAAAAGGGTAAGGATAAAAAGGATAAGGGAGATCCTCCCATGGAGTCACAAGGTTCAGAGTAGACCCCCTTACTAAACTTAGCTCTGAACTCAGCCTACAATTTAAGCCAAATGGTTTAACAGCATTTCATCTGTAGTTTAAGTTAAACAATTCAGCAAAAGATTCATGTTTAATTTGCTATAGCACAAGAGTAACTCACAAATCTAAAGTACTTAAGAATCCAGAAGAGCAACATTCATTATACATCTGCTGTAGCATATTCACACTGGCACAGACTTAAGGGAGGATGTACAAGGTGTAGACCTGTGAAAAAAGGCACCACCAGGCAACCCAGCCCACAGTGGGCTCTACAATCCTTCACTGCTGGGTTTTGCTGTGTGCTGGAGGTACAGCTGAGTCCTGTTTTGAGTTCTGGGCTTTCTTCCTGTTACCAGCCCCCTCAAACTCACAGTTGAGAGAGGAATCTTAAAAACTAACTTCATACAAATACAGCTGCAATTTGAGACAATTTGAGCCTTGATTCCTGGTAGGAGCAGGAGATTCAGTGCCTAATTAACTGTTTCAGATACGCAATGTGGGAACTGGACTGTGTGTGGACACTAAACACGGAGCCCTGGGATCCCCACTGAGGCTGGAAAGCTGCGTGAAGGACAGAGGAGAGGCAGCATGGAACAACGTGCAGGTAACAGATAAATCATCAGCCCCTAAATCTGGGGAGGGAGAGGTTCCAAGGACCAGTGTTGAAGGAATGCCATTTCAAGCTGTCAGGTGCACCCCAAGGCTCACATTGTACTTTGGTACAGGATGTGGCTTGTGCTTGTGGCACAGGGGGGTCTGGAGCGTGGCAGGCTCTGCAGAGCTTTTACCTCTGCTTTGAAGTTCTCAGAGTGAACAAAAGAAATGACAAAAAAAACAGTGTGCCAAAACAATAAGCCAGTAACAAGGCAGCTGTAATATGTAACAAAGTGAATATTAACTTCAAAGGTTGTGCTGAAAGAAGTGATAGAGGAGCATCAGGCATATTAATGAACCTGCAGAAGCATTCAATAACTGTTCACTATCATCCTCCTGACAGGAGGCAAATGCATTATAAACACCCAACCAATGCTGGAGAGATGAAACCAGCCAGGTTATACATTCACCCTCTCAACATATGAGGTGCCAGAAACGACAGCTTTATTGTAACAGAAGGGAGGAAAATATTAGTTTGTCTAAACTGTAGCAGCTGAGCTGAGAAAGGATCAAGAAAACAATGCCTCTGTTACAGAGCTATGCATAACTCTTCAGGGAATGGCTTCTGTAGTAGGAGACAGAGGGTTGTTGCATATCAATTTGATGCGTGAAAAATAGAAACAAAACCAATTTACTCAGGCACAGTCCAAAACTAAGCCTCTGTTGTGTCAGGAGGATCTTGAAAATTAGTTTTGGCTTATGTTTAGGAAGAGAATGCAGTGTGAACTTCTGAGTAGCGTTGAGCCTAAATGATTGTGGTAATTTCTCTCTCAAGAGGGATTTAAAAGACAGCCAAGAACAAAGTAGTTTCTTTGTGCAAAAGTTTTTGGCCACACTGCTTCAAATAGCAGCACCCTGATCATTACTCCTTTATTTCACCTGAGAGATCTGAGAGTTCATTGCAGGGTCAGTGGAAGGGAACATCAGGAAGCAACACCCAGGTTTGCCCTTCCTGCACCCCTGTGGGCGGGGTGGGAAGCTGTGGCTCTGGTCTGTTGTCCCCAGCGTGTGGGACAGTTTCTCAAGGTGACTGCAGCTGCCTGTGCAGACTCCAGTGTTAACTCCAAGCTGCTGGAGCTCTCTGGCTTTTTTGCTGGCTGGGAAAGGCTGTAATTGGTCAGCTGCTCACTTAATTCTTGATGTATGCCTGCATTGCAGAGACATCCAGGGCTGCTCTGGTACCCAGGCTGACCAGCATGGCTGGCTGCAGCAGCACAGTCTTGTTTCACACACTGTGTGATAGCTGGTGCAGAGGGCCCTGGTCAGCAGTCCCTGTCCCCAGAGGCAGGAGTTTTTCCTCTGTCCTTTCCTTGAAGCCATCCCCACCCTGAGGGTACAGGGAACAGCATTCTGCCCAGTGCCAGCCATCATGAGGGTCCTGTTTGTCCTGACAGGTATTCACCTTCAGCTGGAGAGAGGACATCCGTCCAGGGGATCCTCAGCATACCAAGAAGTTTTGTTTTGATGCCATTTCCCACAGCAGCCCTGTGACCCTCTATGACTGCCATGGAATGAAGGGGAACCAGCTCTGGAGATACAGAAAAGTGAGTCTGTGTGTGTGGGCATATTCTCATCTAAGGTGTCAAACTGCCTGAGGCGCTTACGTTTCCTGAAAATGTCACCACTTTTTTTTAAAAGAGTTTTATTCCTTCTCTTCATGTAGCCCTAATAAGAGAATCTGCAGACAGCCTGTTGTCATTGTGCCATTGATTAAAATGAGGTGACTCCCCTGTTCCACTGGTTAGGAAGGTGAGGAGCCCAGGGCTCCTGAGCAGAGGACACTCTCTGTGCAGTGTCCCCACAGCTGACAGGGAGGTGATGCAACACCCTTGTGTTTGCAAAGAGGGGTTCTGAGAGTTGGTTTGTTCTGAGCCCTGGAATGTCCTGCCAAAGGCAGATAAGGATTTATTCGTCCTCTTACTCAGAAATGCTATTGTGAGCCACAGGTAAGTAAATTCTTGTCTGAGTGCCCTGTCCTAGTCCTTGCAATCTGCTGGCACAGTGCCCGGGAGGGAGGCAGCAGGATCCCAGCCTGGAGAGCCCCTGGGAAGATTTAGAGAGTCCCAGTGCAGGAGGGAGGATTGGGCTGCATTCTGTTGGAAAGGGGTGGGAATGAACACAGACTTGTCAACCAGTTGAGTGTGGAACAACTTCAGATACACCCAAGTGACATAACAGCTCACCTTGGCATTTAAGACTTCTTTCTGTTGGTTTTAAAACAACTTTTCTTCTCCAGTTAAGCAACCTCACATCATATTTCTCTCCTCCAGGACAAGACCCTGTACCACCCAGTCAGCAGCAGCTGTATGGACTGCAGTGAGAGTGATCGAAAGATTTTCATGAACAGCTGCAATCCCTCATCTCCAACACAGCAGTGGATATTTGAACACACAAACTCAACCATCTTGGAAAGATTTAACAGAAACCTTGATCTTTAAAAGACTGAGAGAAAATATATCTATATTTTACAGTTATAGTTTTTACTGGGGAGGGTGACAAAAAAATTTTTTAATACTTTTTTTTAAACACTTAATGAAGGTAAAAGGGAGAATCTCAGGAGAAGGTTAATTAGCAGGCCAGTCTTTATTGTGAAGATGCTGCATCCTTCTCTTCTGGGGATGGTGGAATTTTAAAGGCTTTTCCAGAGCCACTTCTGTGCTGAGACTGAACAGAAACTCTGTTTTCAGAGGAGTCTGAATGTGTTTCAAATGGCGCTTGTTTTTTGGTTTTTTTGTTTGGTTTTTTTTTTCCTTTTTTGTTTTGTTTTATTTCCTATTTGGGTCTGGTGTTAAATGATTTTGTTATGCAGGACCCTGCAGGACTTTTTGTAGCTGCTATACCACCCACTGAAGCGTTCCCACATAGGTACTTTGTCTTCCAAACTCCCTGTAAGTAAAATATTGAAGACAAGATTTAAGCCTCCAATTGAAAAAAAAAAAGTCCATTATTGTAAAATGAAATGAGTATTTTTTTGCTCTGAACCAAATATATTTCGAACAGATTGCGTATTATTACTTTCCAAATCATAGCTCTGATTAAGGAATGAGCTCTAGTGGAAGTGCAGCCAAGTGTTGGGAATGTGGCTGTTGTTATTAGCCATGAGGAATCTGGGTTTCTGGTCCATTCACTTTGCAGTCAGTTTGTCACTCACTGTTGAACCTTCAAGGTGAAAGATTAGCAGAAGGTTTTTAAATAATCACAGTTCTTACAGGTGAAGACTTTATGCTAAGAGCCTTTGGATATCAGGTTCCAAATTTGCCTCTTACAAGCTTTTTAGCAGAGACATCTCCAGGATTTCTCAGTGTTAAATCTACTGTGTGAAGACAATTTCCATTCTTCCTTTAGAGGTTTGAAGGCTAAGTTAATTTGCAGTTGGTGTGAGCAGATTAATTCAGGATAATTAAGTCAGGGCTGAGATTAGCCATGGGTCTTTATCCATTTGTTCATCAGTCTGTAATTTCTTGAGTCTTGTGGTCAGTGGTGTTCTAGCCTTGTGGAAATGTGCTATTATTCTCTCCTCATTTCCCAGCACCCACAGCATTGTACAGTTTACTGTGACTGGAAATCTGTTTACTTTGGCAGAGATTTGGGACTGATGGACCCATTTTCCTGGTACCCTCTCCCTTGTGCAGTGAGTGAGCAGTGCAAGGTGTTCACCCCTTCTGGTTTGGCTGTGAAGGACAGACAGTGAACCAGGATTGTCTCACCCCAGGAGCTGGAATGTACTGACACTAAAAAATGAATAGAGGACCACTGGTTCAAGTCTATCTGAAGCAAGTATTTTAAAAAATCTGGTTTAAAATGAAGTTGTTGCAAAAACACTTCTACTAGTTCCCCTGACTTAGTCTTGTACTGAAGGGAGCAGTGGCATTTTCTGGTGTAAGCTGTGGATGATGATGCAGTGAACCAGTGAACAGATGCTGTGTAAATTAGTAAACAGGATTCCTTTGCCAGGAGTTGCCCAGCTCCTTGGTTTGTCTGGCTGCCCACGCAGGGGTGTTGCAGCCAGTGCTGGGGTGGTGGGGATGCTTGGTTAGCATGGTTAGTACATTGCCCCTCCATTGCTCTGCTCTAGGATATCTTTCCTGTGAGGGCAAGGAGATGCTTCCCTGCTGTCCCAAAACAAGCAGGATGTTTCCCTCTGCAGAGCTCCAGAAGCAAGAAGCCCTTTTATTGCCATTATAGGGTTGTGTCCCATGTTTCAGATGTGTTGGAGGCCATGTGGTGCTGTGCCTGGCAGCTGGGAGCAAACAAGGACACAGCTGGCTGCCCCTAAACTCTCCAGTCTGATGTATGGAGGAGGAGGCTCAGAATCATTTCCACCTCTCTCATTCACACAGCTGAGGCCATGTCTGACCTTTTCTGCCAATTTAGCTGCTCCATGCAGTCATGGAGAACAGGAAACATGGGCACTGCATTGCAGCTGGGACCAGGCTTCCCAAATGCTGGCGTGGAAGATTTTGGGAGTGAAGAAAGAAAGAAAGAAAGAATAGCCCTAGACTTCCCTTGTGACAGTTCTGCAGCAGTGTTGGATGGAAGTGAGACCAGCATCAGGCAGAGCTGACATCTTGTTCTCAGTTACCACAGTATGTCTGTCATCAGGATCTCTTTGCATTTCTGTGGGAGACAGAGTCACCTTCCAGTGCTTTGTGTCTGACTGCTGCTTTCCTTAAGTTATTAATGCTCTCATTAGCTGAGTAGTGCTGACTGTGGAGCCACTAGATGGCCTGACTAGATGTCTTTATGAATGTTTTAATGCCTGTGGAACAAGAAGCTGTTTGTCCATGAACAGTGCTAGTTTTTTGTAGCTGGGGCAGAATCAGCATATTCTATAAATGGACTGTAGGTTGTTCTGCTTGCAGGTTGCAGCTTTGTGTGTCTTAAGTTTTCTAATGAGAGGATTAGCTTCTGTTTCTAAACTGCATGGCTTGCTTTGTACTTGGGCTCACCTTGTGAAGGGAGCCCTCGCTTGGCTCACTGGATTCTTGCTTCAGAGAGAGCTGCAGCAATGAACAGGTCTTTTACCACTTGGTAATCTTGATTTGGAGAGAAAGGTCAGCTCTTAGCAGCTTGCACCCACATTTTAGGCAATAGTTGAGGCAATTCCTGTTTGACAACCCACTACCAGTACACAGAAACCAGAGATTTAGTGTCAGTGGTTGTACCATGTCCATCTCAGTGTGGTTGATCTCTTTTCTGAAGGTTTGGGATCTGAGTGTGCTAAGAGCCTCACAAATTCTGTACACTTCTGGCTAGCACAGTGGGCTTTGAGCTATTAATTATTTGCATTAGTTATACTCTTCAGTACCCTAGAGGCTTTGTTGACTAATGCAAAGACTTAATATAACCAACCATCCACTGATTGAGAAATATAAGCTGTATTTTATCATCTGCATCTTTAACTGAGCCTTTGCTGGGCAATCTGGTTAATTATTCCAATTACTTTTGGTTATTTGTAAGCAAGATCACTAAAGCATGAATACATAATCAAATCTTCACATCTGCATGCAAGTCAAGGCTGGAGATTAAATACTGGTGATTATCTAATGCCAAATACATGTTTTCATATTTTTCCCCCAAAAGTATTGAAACACTCCTCTCTTTGTGGCTGCATAAGTTTTGCTGCTTTTAAGTATCAGAATCCCAGACAACAGGGTGTGTGTTATGTTGCATAAAAATACTTTGATTTGCTCTTGAAGCTGTTGTTGATCTATACTGGTGCTAATCTCTAAGGCCTGCAGACAGTAAATAGGTTTGGGGCTCTCATGTGTGCAAGGTGTCTTTTCTCATACCTAGGAAATTAATTTTCTTTTTCAAACCACAATAGAAGAACGTGAGCCTTCCTGAAAGGGGAATACAGCATCATTAAAATAAAGATGTGCCTTTTTAAATGTAAATGTACAGCAAATGCTTAAACTTGAACCATTCCCTAGTGCCTTGCTGGACAAGAGAGGAGAGGGGAAAGGGTTGGGGGGTAAGGATGTAAGAGAAAACAAGCTTGACTCCTGCAGTGTTTGTGTGTGGGTTTGTCTTTTTTTTGTCTGATTTTCTGTGCAAAATTATGTCTGATTTTCAGTGCAAAATTAGCGTGAACAACAGTAATTCAGAAGCTCTTGGGTTCCCTGTGTTGAATCGATATTGTTAATGACTCTGGGGAGGTTTGTCACTCCTAATAAGACTCCTTGGAAGGGCTGGCAACTTCCTCTGGGTGTGCTGGAGCAGCTGAAGCTGTACTGGAGGATGTGCTGGTTAGCTGCTGGATGTTTCACCTCACGGTGAAGGCTCATGATTTCACTGGCATGCAGGATCCTGCATTTTATTTTCTTAGTATGCAAATCACAAATAGTCCAAAAGCATATCAAATCTGTAGCAGAAGTGTCTTTCAAGAAGTTGATGGCTTTCATCACTGGGAAACTTTTTCAAGAGTGCATTAAAATCTCTAATACAGAAGTAGCAAGAAAGCGATTTCTCGGTCTGACTTTTCTTGTGGTTGGTTTTACAGCAGTCTGTGCACAGGGCTTTGCTTTCCTTTCCTGCTAGAGTGTTCCAGTCAGCAAACTTTCCTTCTCCCTGCTGCACCCAGATCAGTGAGCTGAGAGTCAAACAGGCACCACCAGCATTGCAGGAGCACAGTGCTCTGGGGCTGCTGCAGGGCTGTGACAGCAGCTCTGCTGGCTCACATCCCCCAGGGGAGACATCTCCTCATGGATTGGGAAATCATGGAACTGCCAGGTGAAAAGGGAGAGGATTTTATTCTAAATTGTCTTTCAAGACAGGGAGTTGAATTGATTGGAAAGAACAGCCAGCCCCTGGCAGTCAGCCTGTCACGCTTGCAGTCAGAAGAGCCCTGGTAAAGCCATGTGTGAAACAGCCCAAGTGATGCATGTGTGCCTTGCATCCCACATGCACTTGCAGCTGCTGGGGATCATGGATTCACTGGGTGGTTTCACAGGATGCACAGCAAAGGGGAGCTGGCCTGTGAGTCAGGAGCACTGGGTCCTGCTCCCCAGCTGCCACGGGCTGTTGCTTGATATTAAGCAAGTCAGGTCTGTGTGCTGCAGTTTCCCAGCTTGTGTAGGATTCACCTTTAAGTCTTTGTTTTCTGACCTGATGAGTGTTGAGTCCAGATTTTAAAACAAGCTGCAAATCCTCACCTGGTTCAAGTGGAGAGAGATGCAGTGGGTGGAGAATGGGAAATGAGATCTGAAATTGCCATCAGCATTCAACACAGACTTGTCGATTCATTTCATATTCCTCATTAACCAGTCAGATTGATTTATTCACATTATAAATTTGAAGTGTAACCAAAATAAGCTCACCTCCTGCACTTTGTAGTGCCATCCTTTAGCTTGGAGAATCTGTATGGAACTAGGCAATGATAGATCATAGAAAACCTAATAAAAAGCCTTTGTCTGTTTTTGACTCTGCCTCTGCTAGCTGAGTACACTCCTTAGTTGACTGCATTTGAGCTTTCTTGCTGCTTCTGTATGACCCAAAAGGCTTCAATGATTCCAGCAGTTGTGAGTGATCTGGGAGTTTTATATCAAGCCACTGGATCTATGTGGTTTTAAATGTACTAGTTCAACTCAAGGAGAAAAGTCTTAATCCCGGGTAGTGAGCAAACAAATGTGAACTTCAACCACAAAACAAGATAAAAACTGATCAAGCTAACAGCCTGAAACCTTAGCCCTTACGATAACAGCAACAAATAGCTTTAGCCTCTAGGGTGGAGAAGGGAATTGGTTTCAAAATGCATTCTCTAGGAACTCGGTGATTAGGTCTAAGTTTGTCTGTACCTTGTACTGCATGCATTTTCTCTGTAAAACTGGATGGTGCCTCTTGAATCAGTGTGTATTTATTTTGTGTGTATTAGGACCAACAGCCTAATATCTGGGGGTGGTAAAGGACTTGTAGCACTTTAATGTAGTAGCTTTCATAAATTGGGAATCATTGATAGAATGCCTAGTGTTTTTAAAGTTGAATGGACTTCCTTTTATAATATATTTAAAATAAATTTTTAATGTGTTTTCTGAAAACTGTGTACAAAGATGTGACTGTCCCCACATTTTGCTCCAGTGATTGATTTCTGCTTGTGAGAATAAGCTCAGCTGCCCTGGTGAGGTGTTTCCCCAGCACAGGGTTCCTGTCACTCCGTGCCCAGTGGTGCAGTCCTGAAGGAACCACGGCTGTAGTGGATGAACTGTACCCACTAGGACACCCTGGGGGACAGCAGCCATGGACTGTCCTTGTCAGGGCACACTGGGGGGAAGCACAGAGGAACAGAGAAAACCCAGCTGAGATTCTTCTTTCTCTGCCTGTTTGCCTTGGGAGCGACTGCTGGGAGATCCATCCCACCCCGTGGTTTGCAGGGAGGGTTTTAACAGCTCAGCCTTGTTTGTGTTCTGGTCTCCAAGTGGGGAGAGCAGGCTCAGCCCAAAACAGTAGAAATGTATCAGCATTGCTCATGTTCCCACTAGGACTTTCAGTGCTTCCTGCTGTCACCACTTCATTTCTTCAGTGGCCTTCTCACTATTCCTTTTTACTCAGCTCCCTTGGGTGAAAAACAGTGGGGGGGAAAATGGATGGGAGACAATGAAATGTGTGAAAATCTGTGTGTGGGAAAAGGAGCCTTTCTGGGGGGACCGGCAAGGCATGATCCCCAGGGAGAACTGTGCTGTGATTCTTGGCCATGGGAACATTGCCCAGGGTAAGTATGTGCCAAAAGCTGTGACAGTTTAAGCGTTTTAGCAGGTTCAATATGTGCCACCCTAGAAAAGTGCTGAGGAGAGTGGGAGTCTGGGGGAAGGTGTCAGAGCAGTGTTTTCATTGGCCTCCCCAAGGTACTGCAAAAGGAAATGGTCTGATTTCTGATGATGAAAAGTTTAAAAAAGCCTTCTTCCCAGGACATCTCAAGCAGCACAGATTGTTGGTAGAGATTTCTGTCCCGAGCACCCTGAATGGCTCCATTAAAATGGTAAGTTCCAGATGACAGCTACACCACCGACTTTAGAGGGTAGTGCTGCTCCAGGTGAGATTTACAGGCCTGCACAGGCTCCTCTAATTTGATTAGAAGCTGACTGGGATGGCCAAGCTATTACTGCTTCAGAGGCACTAAAGCTGCCTGGGTACTGATGGGTTTATGAAACATTGTTTCTCACTTCATTGCAGCTCCCACAAAGAATTATTGGATCAGGTTAGTGATAGATACCTAATAAAGAATGTCTCTATGAAGCAGTTTATTTTGCAGCAAGCTTGTTCCAGACTAGCAGACTGTGAAATCCGGAAGTTCCCATGAGGATAAACATGCTGAAATAAACTGCAATTATAAAAACACCTCCATGCTTTTTTTTTTTATTTATTTTTTTATTTTTAAAGACTGAAAAAAAAAGTGTCATCGTGTTAGCCTGAGCAGGAGGTAATTAGCATTGAATTAGCAAATGACAGTGACAAAAGCTGGGTTTTTCCTTCTAGTGAGCATTGCAAAAGGAATTAAAACCTTTTTATCTGCAGGGATAAGAGGTTCCAGCCCAAGGTGAAATAGAACCTGATGGTCAGTGGCAACCTGTTCTTACACCTGTTTCTTCCCAAAGTGGAGTCAGGGAGCACCTGCACAATCTCCTCCTCAAGGGGACAGGAAGAAGTTGTGCTTGTTAGGGACACGTCCCCTTTTATCTCCTTACTTGCTATTATTATCATCTGTCCCTACAGTCTGTGGTTTTGGCTTCCTGAGTGTCAAAGATAATCCTTCTGCAAGATTTCCTCAGCCAGCCATTTGATTTTTATTGGTAATGTTAAGATAAAGCCAGAAAGCTTGTTATCAGCAGCTCTGAGATCTCTGTCAGCCTCTTGGTGTTTTCCCTTTCCCCAAAACAAGGGAATATCTGTATGGCTTTGCCAGGAGGGTATTACTTCAGGCTGGCAGATTCCAATCAGTTTGACCTGGGGCTTTTATAAGCCGTAATGTTTTACTATTTAAAATCTCTTTGCTCTTTGCTAACTGCTTGTTTGGTCTGTGGGTAAAGCCATTAGTTTCCAGCAGCTTCCCGTGAGAACGGCCGGCTCCAGGGAGCGTGTCCCCAGGAGGGAGCACCGCGGCTCTCTGCTGGCCACATGCACAAACAGAAATTACTGATTGCCCGAGGCACCCGCAGCAAAAGCCAAGACAAGAGGCGGAGCTGGTGAAGAGTGTTAAGTCTCTGCCCTCTTATTCTGAGGCTTGTTTTGGATTTTCTCAGTTGGGTTGTGCAGAGCATGCAGAACTGGTTGCCAGTGTTACTGTGTGGAGCAGCCTGTGCTGATGACCAAGGGCTTTAGGGAGTCTCCTTCTTGCGAAGGTATTTCGTGTGATTCAGCACAGTTCACCCAGTGCTCACGCACATTGTTCCATGTGCAGGATTTCAGGCTTTGAAGTCATTTTACTGTACAGAACCTTTCTTCTGTCTGAGCAGAAAGTCCTTTCTTCAGGAAGATGAAATCCTTTTCCTTGTAGAGCTGCTCAGAAACCTCTGACAGCAGCATTTGCTGTCTGGCATTACAGAAGTCACAGCATTTATAGAAGTTACATCTTTTCTTCATGGATCAGCGGGAATTTAACTCTTTGCTTCCCCC
>VXBR01009077.1:121245-137082 GCA_013400215.1 Cisticola juncidis
CACCGCACTGCGGTGCCTCCGGGGAGATGCGGATCCGCCCGGCGAGTTGAGCTCCCGGGCGGCCGCGGGGGTCGGCGCTGGCCCTGCGGGCCGGGCTGTGTGCGGCACACACGGCGCCTCCGGACCGTGCCCAGCCTCAGCCCGGCAGCGCTCGGGAAGGGAAGGACGTGCCTGGGCGGACCCGGCTGTTCCCCGGGTGCAGAGCCGGCTTTTCCCTGTGCTGCTGCCCGCCTGCTGGAGCATAATGTAGCTAAAGCGCTAAACGCCGTGTTTGGGAGGCGGGTGGTGTGCAGGGAAGCGAAGGAGCGAGCTGTCAGTGCTTCGGAGGCAGGAGTGCTGTTCCCATTGCGGTTTCAGGTTGGAAAGGCTGGTTACTGTCAGGTGAAAACAGCGCTGTGGTTGCTGCTTCAGGCAGGCTGCACTGACGTGACTTTAATTGGTAAGAATTGGTATTGTAGTGAAGCGGGTTAAAAAACGAGCTCTCGGAGAGATGTGCTGCCTCTTCAGCAGGGCATATTCGCACACAGAGCAGCCCGGTTTGCTGCCTAATGACATTAAGTGGCAGCTGTCAGCTCGAGATAGAAACGGGTTATTTGCCCAGCAGAGAAACAGGCAGAGCAGAGCAGATCACAGAAGGAATTTCTCCGTTTCTCAGAAGTGACTTCGTTAACGGAATTCAGCTCTGCACGCTTTTCTCGCCTGATTTTTAAAGATCAAAACCACTGAAAACAAAGCAAGAGAAAAAAAAAAGGTGAAGTTTTGAGTCAGTCTGTTTGGCAGCTCCCCCGGTTGGTTGGGTCCCTTCTGCACAGCCGAAACGCATCGTGTCACGGGAAAAGTGACTCAGTTTGAAACATATTCTTAAAAAATAGAGTATTTCTCCCAGTTGTAGTTCTCAGCAGATTTGTCTAGTGGCGTAGTAATTTCTTGCATTTTACAAATGAGTCTTGGTTGACAGATGCCAGGCTTTAGAAACAGAAAGGGGGAATCAGACTAATGCAGTCAGAACAAAGGGAAAGTATAAAGCAGGCTGCATTGAGTGATTTTGTATGTAGGATGCCTGTGTTATCTGAAGATATTTTGCCTTATAGATACCAAATAATTTTGACAATTTGAAGTGCTTTGTTTTGCTAACTCTAGCAATATAATATCTGTTAAAAGAAAGGTTCCATGGCTGAACAAGCAATAGGAAGGGGGCTATTCTGCATTTGGTTTAATTTAATTGAGGTGATCAGCCCAAGTTTTATTTGGTCAAGGTTTTGAAACACTTGCTGTGAAAATCCTCTGTACTGTTCAACCCAGAAAGTTCATAAGAGTGGAATAGAATAATACATTTTTCAGTAGTTACCTGCTAGTAAGTCCTGAAATAAATGCACTTCCTCCAGACAATCACCCATTTTTTTCCTGATGTATGATTGCAGCCATAAAAGAGAAATATATTATCTGCAGAGGTTCAAGTTCAGCTGGAGCGTGAGTTCTTTGTTTTCTTTGCCTTTAGTCTTTATAAGGTAAGTTATCTCTGAATAAGAAGTGTGATATCAGGGCTGGGATTTAAGATTAGAAATTCCTTGATGTGTCAGTCAATCACGCCAGTCTTGAGGGATGCACCTGACACTGGTGTGTAAGTGCCTGCTGTTGGATGCTGTTTCACAGTATCCTTTTTGATTGCTTTTTCACTACTTCTGGTTCCCAGGTGAGACATCTGTATATTTGTGATTTTCACAAGAACTTCATTCAAAGTGTTCGGAACAAAAGGAAGAGGAAGACGAGCGATGATGGAGGTGACTCTCCTGAGCACGACACAGATGTTCCAGAGGTTTGTGGGCTGCTTCACCAGTTCTTAGCATGTTGAAGTTTCACTTGGGTGTTCTCATATATCAGAAAGTATTTATATTTTAAATTGCAAGGCCATTAAAGCTGCTATGGAGTTACTTTCCAGGAAGAGTTTTTTCTAATGTGTGGTGTCCTAATTTTCTTTATTCTCATATGAGTTCTTTGCTCATGTAAAATTTTCTATAAAAAGAGGGGTGATAAGGTAACTGCACAGCTTCATGTATGTACAGTTAAAATGGTATTTGATACTAATTTTTAAGGCTAAAAATAAGTTATTTTTGGTGGTTTCTGAAGCCCCAACATAATTCTTTTTTACTGATATGCATCATTTTGCAAATACATTACAGAATTCAATAGGTCACTCTCTTTGATTGGGCATTTGATACCCAGAGATATTGAGCTGCTCCAGATATTTGCATATATGGTATTTTTTAGCACTATTTAAAACTACCTTTAAATAGTTTATGACACATTTTTATTTTCAGGAGCTAGGCCTGGGGGAAGTTTTCTGTGATAGAATAATCCTTTCTCTGTGCCACTGCGTGCTGCACTTGCTTCAGTGATGTTTCTGGTACTGTTGACATGGCAAAAGTTATGCAGAGGTGATGTTCAGAGAAACAGAGCGTGGCCACGTCAGCAGAGCCCTCTGCTGGAAATGCCAACCTTATTGGCAAAAAGCCTTTTATTTCTGAAAGAAAAATAAATGCCACCAAGAGTCATTTTGTCAGCAAAGCTGTGTCTTGGTGCAAAGCTGGTGCACACACCTCCTGTGTGGAGGTGTTGAAAAAGTAACAAGTTTTTGATATGGGGTTTTTTTTGAGATAACCTGACCTTTTGTTATCACTGTTTATATTTCCATTCTACAAGTTCTCCATCAAAACTTTCCTGTTCAAGCTTTGCAGTAGTTGCCAGGGTGATTGCTAAAGACCCAGCTGGCATCTGAAAATGTTGGTGCACTCTGTAGAGCACACAGAGTATTTGGTGACTGAAACCTGACGGATGCACGTCACCCAGCTGAACAGGGAACTCTGCACCGTGTCAGTTTTAATGTCATTTCCCTCTCAGTTTTCAGCAGAGATTCCATTTGTCTTTGAAACTTAGCATTTCCCACATGATCTTCATCTTCCCTGCTGTAACCTCGCCACCACCCCCTTTGCTTTTAAACTGTGCACTTCCTATTTAAG
This sequence comes from Cisticola juncidis, assembly GCA_013400215.1. Classification (NCBI taxonomy): domain Eukaryota; kingdom Metazoa; phylum Chordata; class Aves; order Passeriformes; family Cisticolidae; genus Cisticola; species Cisticola juncidis. The sequence goes on from VXBR01009077.1 coordinate 124,263, forward strand.
TATTTGAATTTCATTTCATCTCTGTACTCTGTTTTATGTCACAAGCCGTTTGTTCAGTGCCTGCTAAATTGTTATTTCATGTGTGAGCTTTTTAAACCTTGTGGGAACAAAAGGTTCCCCTTTGCTTGGAGGTTGCAGAGGTGTAATTGAGAGCAGAAATTGGCCAGCAATTCTGTTGACAGCATGTGAACCAGAACAAAAATTTCTATTTCCCTGAGGCTATTTTGGTCCTTTAGTATTAACAAATACAAAATATACTTAGGTTTGTCAGTAAGACAAGCCAGTGTGGTTCTGAATGCAAGCAAGGAGAAGTCCTGTTGAGGAAGAAGTAGTTATTTTTAGATATTTTTAGATAAAATAACTACTCACAGAAGCTAAAGGCAGTGCTCATGCCCTCTTCATCACTTCCAGGTTGACTTGTTCCAGCTCCAAGTGAACACCCTGCGACGTTACAAGAGACATTATAAGCTGCAGACTAGGCCTGGACTCAACAAGGCTCAGCTTGCAGAAGTAAGTGAGGACAGGGATGGTGTTGTCTCTGTCACAAGAAAACTTTTTATCTGCTCTATTTAAGGCACATTTTGTGGGCACTCCCATCTGTGTGACTCACTGGTATGGACTGAATGCCCTGTGAAAGGTTTCAGAGAATGATGCCAGCAGAAAGCTGCCTGCTTGCTTTCACCTGGACAGGCTTGGGAGGCAGGGACACTGGCTGTTGAAAGCCTGTTTCAGTCACTTGCTTGTCTCTGCTTCCTTTCCCACCCTTTTCATAGTCTCAATCAGTGCCCTTTAGGGAGCAGAAACAGGACCCAAGTTTTTGGGTGTTATCTGGGGATAGCTGCTCAGCTGAAACTCAGACTTAACCCACTAATCATCTCCCTAAGTGCTCCTGTTATTCTTTCCTCAAAGGCACTTGAACTCACTGGAATTGCTTATTATTAAAGGCAGCATCACTGTCCATGGATTCAGATTCCTTATTTCCCTCTCATGTTCTGATGATTCTCTATTATAAAAGGCTTTTTTTTAAAGGGCCTCTGCTGCTTTCTCACCATATGGGCTACTTGTTCTGAAAGAACTCTCTGTATCTCTCTGGTATTTGGGCGAGATGTGCTTGCTGTGCTTCTGCTCTGCTCCTTTCCTGACTTGATCTGAAGCCATGCTGTGGGAAAAATCTTCTCTAAACTTGAAAAAACTGTAGTACTTGCTGATTAGTACTGAGGTTGATTTTGTAACTTGTGGCTTTCACAACTGTCTGCCTAAAACTGCCTGGTTTGCTTTTACTTTTGCTTTAAAGAACAAAAACCTGACAGACCAAAAAGCAGCAAGACACTGTCTTTTTCTCTTTTAAAGTCAACCAGGGAGTGCATATACAGAATATAGAGAGTGTGCAGTGTAGGAGTAAGTTGAACGAAGTAGGATGTTGTAGGGGTTGTTCCTCATTAGCAGTCCTGATTTGTCATATTTTAACCAACCAGTTCATGTCTGTCAGCTGCCTCCTGCCATGAAGGACTGCCTGCTTAAGGAATTTACCATGAATGTACCCGAGAGGAAAGAAAAGATCAATTGCTGTGCAGGCAGAAAATAAAGGGAGTCTAACCTAAAGCTGTCACACACTTCCCAGATTTCCTGTGAAGCCTGAGCAGCTCTGACTCTACGCTGGAGCCTCAACCAGCTCCCATGCTTGAATCACTGCTGCCTGAGGCTCTTCCACTCCTCGTGCTATCCCACCAGAAGGGAAACTCAAGCTTCCATAAATCTCCTTGGAGTGACACATCGCTCAACCTGCAGCAGAATCCCATTCTAGATCTGTGTTTGGTACCAAAAAAAAGCTTCTTCTATGTGAAGTAGATCTTATCGAGCTACAACATGTTTTCTACATTCACTTTCTGAGGAAAAAGCAGCTTTTTCAGGGCTTATGCTGCTGTCAGAGAGAGGTAGCCCTGACCAAACCCTAACCCTCCCACTGCACATTCCCTGGTGTTCCTTTCTGTGAAAACTTAAGAGTCCAGAGGAGATTGCTTTGGATAAAACTTTGCTATACCTAGTTCACACAGCAAAGTGCTGCAGTGTTTCTGACACTCCTTTAAAACATAGAGGTGCAGGGAAAGCTTGCTCACCAAATAATCTCAGCACAAAATGTCGCTGAGGAGAAGCTGTGCTGCTTTGGCAGGAGGACATTCTGGCTTCCAAATTCCTCTTGTAGGTTGGCTGCAAATCCTGCTGACATAGCAAGGCTATGCTATGCTCATACACACATTCCAGCTGTAAAGAGAGAGGGAGGTAAATGAGGACTGACAGTTGGAATTGGTGCATGTTTCACTCAAAGGATAATGCGCTCAGTGGCCATAAAATTGTTTTTGGAAAGTGAAGAGAAACCCTGTTCTGATTATTTCTAGTTTTTAATTCCAGCACGTCTCTTTACCTGTTGTCCTTCTAGACTGTCAGTCGTCATTTCAGGAATATTCCAGTGAATGAGAAGGAGACACTTGCATATTTCATCTACATGGTGAAGAACAACAAGAGCAGGCTGGACCAGAAATCAGAAGGCAGCAAGCAACTCGACTGAAGATAACAAGGCTTGGAATAAGAGATACCTTGAAGGAACATGTGGTATTGTGCATTTTAGGTTTATAAAAACTGTTAAAGTATATTGTAAATTTTTTTTTAAATGCAGTGTCTGGATGACAGAAAAAAATATAGACATTCTTATGAGGAGTATTTGAAAACATGTGCCCAGCATGTTTCCGAAGACTTCTTCCCCTCATTTCAAAATCATGTTGGAATAAAGAAATGAGGATAATGGGGAAACCAAATAAACCTGTAGAACTGTGGAGTTTGTCAACTTGGTGTTTTAAACCATTTCTGGAAACCTACATCTCAGTGCAATTCAAATCCCAGATGGAATTTTTTTCACTGAATTCAGGCTGCATCACAAACCAGCATGCAGTTTGTCTTGATACAGGACTGGAAGAGCAGCAGAGATAAAATTCATTATCAAGGTGCATGGGTCAGAAGTTTGTCTGAAGCTTGCTGCTCACCTACACATGCTCTGTCTTGCCTTGAGTCAGTGCTTCAAGTCCCAAACTTCTACAAATGCTCCAGCTCACCAGATCTACTCCAGTGAACGCCACTTGACCAGTCTGAAATTGATGGGTTTTTTGCCATTTTTTTCCTCCCAACCCCATCCGACACAGATGCCAACCAACTCTCTGCAGTCTCTTTTCTAATTTCTTTTAAGAACTCACTAATTAAATTTTTTGTGAGCGTTTAAAAACTTCTGCATTTCTCTGAATGTGGTATTAAGGCAAACACAACCTATTTGGTGTGTCTGATCATGTTGGTAGAAGTGCTTACTTAATTGATTAATACAGATTTCAGTGATGCTGGGTGAAACAATGGCTTGAGACCTCAGTCTCTTAATTTCTGTGTCAGGTCAGTATTGGTCACAAGTGATGTGCATTGTATCCTGCAGCTTTAGCAGGTGTCACAAAACTGCTGTGTGCATTCAGGGGCTCTGTTTAATATAAAGCAGACTTATGGGTGAGGCACCATAACCAGGACAGTGATCTGACTGGAGCATTTCATGATACATTTCACCTCCCTTTGCAACAGGCAAAAAGCATCAAAGCATTTCCTTCCATGAACATTACATGTGCTTTCATGAGAGCTGTGTGAGTGAGGGTGGCACACTGAGTGCTCCCTAACAGGGCACTGTAGGAGGAGATCACCCTGATTTTATTTAAAGCCGAGGTGTCCTTACAGATAATGCAGTGATTATTTTGGCAAAAGGAGCTTTTAAAAGTGTTGGTCGTGACTAACTGTTCTCCAGTGACCTCAAATTCTCTTCAGGGGATCTCATGATTCAAAAAGCACTGCTCTGTTTGTTTGCTGTCCTGACCAGTGTCTCCATTCTGGTACAAGATGTCAAGACTCCACATAGAGAGGATATTCTTAACAAGCCTTAAGCAACGACATGAACAGTAGAAAACTTTGGCTAGCATTTTCTAAATGGCAGGTTTTATTATTTCAAAACTGGATGAAGTTTTGTTTAAGAGCAAAACACACTGGTCATGGTCCCAGCTTAGTACTGCATTGTGTTTTGTAGGTAATGAAGGGTTCACTTTGTGAAGCTCTTGTTGAAGCTCTCCCAGGGTCTCTGTAAAATTGAAGTCACAGTTCAAAGCAAGTTGTTCACATCACTCTGAATTGATTGCTAATACTCCAAAAACATGTTCAACAAACTTCAGCATGTCTCAAGTCCTGTGTCATAGGCAGAAATCCTCTGTTATGGTACATGTCCCATTTGTGACATCTGGGGATTGTGATTGTTTCAGCATTTCCTTGTTCGATTCTGTATGGATCTTTAGAACATCATACAAGAGAGAAGTTCAAGGAATGGGGAGAGAATGTCTTGTGTCACTATTTCACGAATGTTTAAAAGTTTCCTACTTGTGCTGGTCCTTTCGTTATTGAGAGTGTGGAGTAGTCCCCACATCAGTCAAGATGATCTGGCTTCTCTCATTCAGGACAGAGGGTTAGAAGGGTGCATTCTCTGACTGCATGATAACCTGCAAAGTGCTCATGTAATCAGAGCATGTTACCAAGGGAAAATGAGTTTCTGAGTTGAGAGGGTCATGCCTCATAGTGATTCTCCCCTGTACTGGGCACTGGTGAGGCCACACCTCGAGTGCTGTGTTCCATTCTGGTCCCCTCCATTCAGGAAGGACATTGAGGTGCTGGAGCAGGTCCAGAGAAGGGAAATGAAGCTGGGGGGAAGGATCTGGAGTACCAGTCCTGTGAGGAATGGCTGAGGGAGCTGGAGATGCTCAGCCTGGAGAAGAGGAGGTTCAGGGGGCACCTTCTCATTCTCTGCAGCTCCCTGACAGGAGGGTGGAGTCAGGTGGGGATTGGCCTCTTCTCCCAGGCCACCAGCGACAGGACAAGGGGAAGTTGCATCAAGCTGCACCAGGAAGGTTTAGGTTGGACATTTGGAGGAATTTCTTCACAGAAAGAGTGATTGAATATGGGAATGGGCTGCCCAGGGAGGTGGCAGAGTCACTGTCCCTGGAGGTGTTAAGGGAAAGACTGGCACTTGTTGCCATGGTCTAATTGACACGGTGGTGTTTGGTCATAGGTTGGATTCAATGATCTCAGAGGTCTTTTCCAACCTAATTGATTCTGTGATTCTGTGATTCTAGACCAAAACTGTAAAAATGTAGTTTGTTTGGGATTTACTTTTTTGTGGTTGTATTTTATTTTGTTTTATTTCTAAGAGTAAATAAATCTGTTGGGGTGTTTTAGTAGCCAGCAGCAAAATGATTCTTTTCAAGGAAATACGGTGGCAGGTTCCATCTGTTCAGGTGTATTCACTGGAATGTTTTTGCACCGAGGTGGTATCCAGGAAACTTTTCTTTTCTTTTTTTCCTGAATTAGTCAACTGATGTTAAATGTGATCCTTGTTGGTTTCACTTCTAAAGCAATTATACTTTTTTGAAAAAAAAAATTCTTAGTGAAGTGTGATGATGAAGAGATGTTTACCAGCCATTAGCAGTTGTTTATAAGGTGGAAAGCTTGGAGGCAAGACACCAAAGAAACAGAAGAATCTTTGGCTGTCAGACCCCATGGCCTTATAAACCCCTTGCAAATGCCTTATTACCTTGTTCTCAATTTAGCTAGAGCAAAATACCTTGAGCAACAGAAAGCTGATGGTCTTGTTGGAAGGGTCGGCCACTTGCTGCCTGCCATGCTATGAACTGAAACCACACGTCAATTCAGTAGCAATATCCATGTTCAGGGTGCCTGTGATTCTTGAAAAGCATTTAGTGTCTAATAACCAGAAAACGCAACAATGCAATTGTCGTTGTGTACGATAACCGTGCTGTGTGTTCGATTCCTTATGCTGCATGCCAAGTTAAAAAAAAACAAAAAAGACTTTCCAACTTTTTATTTTAAACGTCAAAGTAAATGTGTTTGAACCTCACACTTGTGAAGCCATGAGGTGGGACATTTTCTCAGCACTTTTAGATGGGACTTGTTGGAAAGGTGTAAGACCCAAATCGCTTTGGCTGGTTTATTTTTTTTTTTTGCATTTTGCTTTTCACAGATGGGCCTTAAATTCTGTCTAGCTTTGAACCATGGAGCACAAGCCTTGGGGGCATGGAGGATGATCAGATGTCATCTCCTATTTATAATAGTGGAAGCTTATTTTTTACAAGCCTGCATAGGTGACATTCACCCTGGGGCAGAGGAATTGTCTCTGAAGGTCTCCAGCCATTATATAGCCTAATGCAATTCCATAGCCTAGCTCAATTCTCATAGCAGAGTTCCATTAACTTAATTAGAGTTCTGAATAGATCCAAAGCCATTAGTATGCAATCCAAATAATGCAGAAACATCTCTTCTGGGGTTAATTTTATCCTGTATGCTGACCCTCTGCTCACTTCAAAGGAAGAAGAAGAAATCATTGCTGGTAGTTATTGGCTTGAGCTCAACTCAGGGGAGTTGGAAGCATGCAAAGACTCGAGTCAGTAGCAACCTGATGGCTGAAAAGTGCAAACACATCCAAGGAGGCTCTGTTAGAATGCAGTTTTCAAAATTTCATAATCTGAAAGATTATGGTGTATCAACCTGAAGTAAACAATTGCATTAAAAAGGAATGGTTATTTTGCCAGGCATTTTAGACACTCAGCCTGAGAAAAGCAGAGCTTCATACCACTTCTCTCCAGTATTCTGGTGTCCCAGTTTTCCTTGGAAATGTGGCTCTAAACCACTAGATACCCCGGGGTGCATGAATTGACCAGAACATGTCAAGCCTGGCATTTCAAGTGAGTCCAAAGTGCAAGCTGGGTTCAGAGAGGCTTTGAACACAAGAGCAGAAATAATCTGCAGTAAATGGGAATTTTCATGCGGGTCATGATGGCACAGGGAGGATGAAGCAGGACATGGCCCACAGGGAGACTGAACAAATCACACTTCCACAGCAGCGGGGAGGGAGGTTTGTTCTGTGTCAGCTCTTGTGATGGATGTTTTATGAGAGGGGGAGGAGGGTGAGCTGTGCACTTTACATCTTTTGGTTGAGCCAAATGTAAATACCAATGGGAGATCTTCAGCAGGAAGTGCAGATGGAGGGGAGAGGAGGGGTCTGCTGAGGGACTGTTTAGCTTGCTGGACTCCCCTGGAGCACTGGAGTCACTTTGTCTCTACAGTTTAGAAATGTGGGTAATACAAGGTGGCCTCCCTTCCAAAAGGAGTCCTTCTGCTCAGAGTAAGGACTGGAGAGTCCCAAAGGTGAAGGAATGTTATTGATGCCTCACTCCTTGTGTCACGGATGCCCTTTAACCATCTCTAGCTTGTCAAGTAAGGGAGTTCTCATTTTCCACTTCTGAAGTGCAAATGAACTGTTAGGATGTAAGATACTCCTTGCACTTTTCCCAGCTATCTCTGGTCTTGTGTTTTTGACTTGCTTGTGAACACATCTGTTTGGGATGAACTAAATGCTTGAACAAAGTGTGGGGAGAGGGGGAGGCTCCTGCCTTAAACCTGAACTTTGTTTGCAAGCAGCTCTGCAGGCCACCCTGTACATCAGCAGGCTCCAGGAGCCTCTGGCTTACCTGAGTCTTACCAGGGCTGGGTTTATTCCTGTCCTACCCAAACCTCTGCTCCACAGCTACTGCAGGGGAGTGGGTAGCAGGTAACTTGCAGAATGGTTTGGAGTCTTTTGGCAGGCTTACTGGGAGAGAAAACTGTGTTCCCTCTTCTGTTTCTGGCCTCCTGGTGTTGTGCTGATCTTATGCCAAATGTTTTGGACACCTTGTATTTTTAACTGTGTAATATAGCTGTGTATTGTTAAAGCAACTTAGTAACTTATAGCAAAAACTGTAGAACTCATTTCTCTGAGGTGTAGGAAATGTCCTGCTTCCACTGTGTATGAGACTTTAACTCTGTACTGTCTGACAAAGATAAAATTCTGAATTTCACTTTAATAAATGATCTATCTAGCAACCAGGCCCACATTCCCTTGTTTGCCTTTCTGCCCTCAGCACTGATGGTTCCAGAGCCAAGAGAGTTCTGCTTTGTGTGGATTTTTTGTGCCAGGCTTCTCAGATTCACTGCCTTTTCCCTCCTACCTCCCCAGGGCTGGAAGCACTGCAGACATGGAGCAGAGAATGGCAATGCCAAGCCTGCTGTAGGGATCTCAGGTGGTGGGATGTTTTCTGACAAACCCATGTGAGTTTTACAGGTGCAATTCATGGAGTCTTTTGAGTGCAGCAAAAAGACAACTTGCAAGAAAGATGGAGGCTGTTGAAGAGCCCTTGCATTTCTATGATGGGGATTCCTCCCCATCCTGTATCATGAAGAGTCTGTGAAGTGCAGCTTCTCATTTGATTCATGTTTCCTAATGAATCTTCTTTATGTCTAGTTCAGCCCTGTGTTTCTGCTCCTTTCTCAGGCACATCCCTGGCTTCATTTCATGCATGATTTATAGCTCCTGTTGTCCAGAGTCAAACCTGCACACCCAGCTGATAAGGTGGGCACTGCTCCAGAGCAGTGATGACATGGACCATCCCAGCACTGAAGATCCTTTCCCATGAAGTGCTTTGTTTCATTTATTTTTCTGATATTCTTCCTGACCATCAGCCCTACAGGCAAAGGTGCCTCACTGTTTTGCTGTACTGAGGAAGCAAGTGAAAAAAACGGGGACTTGAGTCCTTGTTCATCTGAACTCTGTCATGGTGTTTTTAAAGGCTCTGCTGGCACTGTTTGAGTCGTGCTTTTAGCCTTGATTTTTAGCCAGGAAAGAGGTTGTAGTGTAGCTTTTCACACACTTGGGTTCTCACAGAGCAGGAAGATCAGATGTCAAAAGCTTTACACCCAAAACAGATGCCAGTGTCCCCAGTGCCTGCCTTTGTGGATGTGTCCTGAGGCCTTAATGAACCAGGATAATTTTGGAACATGCTGCTGTGCTACAGGAGGTTGTGCCTGCCTCAGAGAGATCTCAGCTGGGGAAGGCAAGACCAGAGGTGACACAGGTGGGCACCATGGAACAAGGAGCAAGGGTGGATCACATCACACATCCTGTGCGCTGTCAAGGGTTTTTTAGGAGGTGTCAGGGGAGTCCTCAGGTGAGGACAAGGGCAGCATACCCCAGTGGAAGGGGAAAGCTGTGTCATTTTCATTCCCAAATTGATGAGTGGGAGCACAGAGAGAAGGAGAAGCAGCAGGGCTTAAGCAGCAACCTGTTGTGCAGGTGCTGACTTCAGTACAAGTGGGTATAATGGAAACTTGTGATAGGAATAAACTGCCAGTTAATCTGCTGTTTGTATAGAGTAATGAATAAAGCTGCTTAATCTCATGTTTGCTCCCTGCCAAGAAACCCACAGAAGATTTCAAGCTCAAAACCAAGGCGGAATCTGCTCAGTCTCTTTATCATCCTCACACTGCCAAACAAAGGAACCAGATCGATCTGATGGGCCGAGAGCTGCAGTCCCTCTGTGCACCCCGGCTGCCGTGTGAGGGCAGTGTTAGCCCAGGAACCCAGAGGGGACACCGGGGGCACCAGGGCCGTGTCCCCGTCCCCAAGATGCTTCCTTGGCAGGAGCTGCTGTGCCTGTCAGGGACCGGAAGCAGGATCATGCTGTGCTGGGATGTGGAGATCATAAAAATGGTTTGTTTGGGTTTTGAGGGTTTTTTTGCCTGGTTGGACGTTGAAATTGAACACGTCCGATGCTGTGGATGAGCTGTCCTGCGGCCTCCTTGCAGCCTTGATGGAAAGCAGGCCTTGCTTCCTTGCTCCCCAGCAGAAAGGGCAGCACAGAGGACCAGGGAAGAATGTGAATGTGGATTTAATGGTTTTGTGTCTTAGAGATGTGGCTGTGCAGGAGGAGTGTGGAGGAGAGAGACTCAAGGCTTGCTTTCTTTTTTGCTTTTTTAAAATTTCCCTCTATCCAATAAGGGATAACTACACAGCACCACCAGCACTCAGTTTCACTTTGCCAGGAGCTGGAGTCCATTTCACATCTCTTATCCTTGCAGGCAGTGCTGGCTTCTTTCCTAAGTACCTGAAAAGCCCCCAGTGTGCTTTTACTTAATTGCCTTTGGAACTTTCTCCAAGATCTGTACCCTTTACATATTTGCAAGAAGTCCTCCATGATCACCCTAGCACCTTGAGCAGGAGCACCCTGGTGCTATGGGGAAGAGGGAACTGTTAGGTAGCTGAGGTGGCTCTGGTTTCTCCTACCACAGATGAAACTGCCAGAGAGCACAGAGATGGGCATCCCATGGGCCCTGTGTCTCTCCTGGCCTTGACACCTGTGTGGGCAAAGCCTGTTGTACCCAGCTCCTCTGCACCTCACTTTGGTGTCTGGGTTCTCAGCAGCTCCTGCACCCAGCCCAGCAGCCATGGCCTGGGAGGAAGCCCAGGTGTGCAGAGAAGGGAGTTTGCTGGAGTGTGCACTAACTCAAACTTGTAACTCCCTCCCATATCCCTGTTTGGGAAGGTGCCCCTGGCCATGGCAGTTAAACCAGCCTGCTCTGGCCCCTGCTTTCCCTGCTCCTGCAGGTCAGTCACAGGCCATGACAATTTTGTCAAAGTACCTGAAGTTTGAGGCAGAAAAAAAACCCCAACAAAACGCTTTTCCTCTCAATCCCTCAGCTTTCAGCTGCTGGTGATGCCATAAATTCCCCTACTTCTCTGGTTACTGTAAAGTCTTTCAGGGTGGTCAGGACCTGAATTCCTCACACAAAAGAAAAAGCAGAGGGAAAGGAAACGGCAAGAAGGGCTTTCCCTGCCTTGGGGATCTGTCACAAGGGCTCAGCAAGGCTCCAAGTGTGTGCTACAGCTCTGCAATCCTTCTGCTCTTAGGTAACTGCCTCTCACTCCCCTCTCTCCAGTGCACACCCTCCTCCCAGCCTGTGCTTCCCACTGGTGTTCCAGCAGCTCCATCTGGCTCCTTGGCCTCTCTGGTCAGCAGGTTCCTGGAGCTGCAGCATCTCCAGGTTTGTTATTGCTCTTCAGCTTTGGAGTAACCAGGAGAGACCAAGCTCATCCAGCATCACAGGGCTGTGGCACCAAGTGCTGCTGAGCAAAAAGGCCTGGATGGCTCCACCCCTGCCCTGAGCTGTGCAGCACTGATCCTCTGCCAGCCCTTCCATCCTAGCCCTTCAGTCCAGCTGCTGCATGAGACACACGGGGCTGCTGTGCCACCCCACACCACCCAGCCTCACCTGAGGGCTGTGCTGAGATGTCGTAGGAGATCACTGGGAAATTGGCAGCAAAGTGTCAGCTCTGCCAGAGAAGGTGTTTGCCATGGGCATTGCTCCACCACTGAGCAAGACAAGAATAGGTGATCCTGCAGAAGCTGTAGGTCTCACAGGCCTCTGCGCTGGAGAAAGAGCCTCCATGGAGTGAAGGAGCAAGGCAGGATGGCTTGGGAGGTGAGGATGTGGGATGGATGATGAGTTTGTCCATTATTTGAAGGATGGTCTTGAGAAGGTTGGCCCAAGGTGCAGGGTTCTTGGTCTTTTCCCAAAAAAAGCAGCTGCATGGAAAAATTTACCCTGGGCAGAATTCAGAGTCAAGCAGGAACTGCCACAGGGGTGAAAACCCAGAGAGTTTGGATTTGGTTTACAAACTAAATAAAAACAAGAAAGTTTAAAAAAAAAAAGAAAAGTTAGCATTCATCTACCTTGTGACTGAAGTCTTCCCATGCTTGGACATCATTTCTACAGCTGTGGGTTGGAAATGCATTTTCTCTTTCGATGGGTCTCGGAATCACGTGGCTCCAGGAGCACGGAGATTTCAGGAAGAACTATCGAATGTCATGAACTCTGCAGCTGGGCGGGGCCTCGGACGGACAGAAAACCTTCCCACCTGAGCAGTGCTCCCAGGAGAGTCTGACTTAGGAGCCAGCAACTGGCCTGAGAGGCTCCAAGTGCTGGGAGAGGATCAAAAAGCTCCCCTGGCAGTAAATCTTTCACCTGCCATATGACTCACTGGGGCTTGTGGCCATTCCTCCGAGGTCGGCCCCGGGTCAGGATTTCTCCTGTCTCTTTAGCCCCCAAACCTGGAGATTTTTGTCTTATCTTTGACGCCATCTTGACACCGAAAACAAATTATGGCCCAATTACCCCTAGTCCGAGGGGCTGGGGCTACCTTAAATGGCCACAACTCCCAGGCGCGTCCTTAAGAGCGGTAATTAGAGGGGCGTGGGGTGGGGAGGGGGCAAGGACTGGGGGTACCCCTGGCATGAGGCCGCCCTTGCTCCCCTGTTTGCCCAGACAGGAGGGGACATCGCATCCAGCCCCATCCCATCCTATTCCCCTCTATCCCGTCCGATCCCTGCGCACCTTTGGGCTCCGCGGAGGCCAGGCAGAGGTGCTGCTCCGTCCCGCGGTGGTGTCCGGGTGCCTCCCCCAGCCCTGTGTCACCGGCCGGGGCCAGCCCAGAGGGGCCCCGGGACGGGAGGCAGCAGCCCTGGCCCTGGCCGTGACCTTCGGGACGACCTCGAGTGAGTCCCTGCCGGGACTGGGGACCGGCTGTGCCTCTCGTTCCAAGCTGGGACATTTCCGTGTTCACCCCGAGAAACGCGGGATAGCAGCATCACAGCTGAACTGCCGTAACAACTGACCTGAAACTTTAAAAAATTATTTTTCTTCCTGTCTTTCAGGCATTTTTTTTGCCCAGGTTTATGCTGTCTGCCTGAACCCAGCTGTTTTGGGAGCTGGCAAATCCAGCATGCAGCCTGGACAGTGCTCATGGATGATCGGGTGGCTGGGTCTGGGTGTTTCTTTCTCCCACTTTTTTTTTTTTTTTTTTTTTTTT
>VXBR01009077.1:142596-184375 GCA_013400215.1 Cisticola juncidis
AAAGGAGGGGAAGGTATCGGAGTGAGGCGGGCTGGTCACCCCTGCAGTCAGGGCTGGCGGGGATGGGGTGTGGGCTCCCTCCCTGCACACGGGGCTCCTGGCCCACGCCAGCTCCGTGCGTTCCACAGCTGCACAGGGATGTGCAGAGCACACGCTGTGCAAGGCAGGCTGCACGAATCCACGCTGCACTTGTATTGGTTGCACCACGCACTACTGCTCTCAGCAATGCACTGCACACGGGTCCCACACGCACCACAAAGATGCTGCATGCACCACACAACTCTCTGTGCTGGACACACTCCACGAACATGCCACACACGTGCACCCATGTATGTTACAGACACCAGCAGCATGGATGTGCCACACAGTGTCATTATATGACACTCACAAGCGTGGCACACGGACACCTATGACACACATGGCTTATAAGCACACATGTGTGTGCTGCTCACCTGCACACAGACACTGGATAGATACATAAATATATAAAAATGATACTGTCCATGCACACAGACGTATTTACAGTAGGGAGGTGGGGACCTGCCCTGCATTTCCCTGTCCCAGCCCAGCTACAAAACGGCTGGTGGGACCCGCCAGGTCTGGCACCTTTTATATCACCCTAGCCCCAAACCCAGGCCCAAGGTGGCGCCCTAAAATGGACAGCACATCCTGCTCTCCTCTGTGCCTATGGGATACAGGAGAATGTCTCCCAGAGCCCGGGCTTCATTCACCCTGCTGGGTGACACTGGGGCTGACCCCTGCTGTGGCTGCAGTGACTCCCAGCGAGGACAGGCTGGGCACGGCCGTGGCGATCGCAGCACGGCGGGGCAGGAAGGGGCTTTGGGCCCAAGGTATGTTAGCGATTAGCGGCGCTTTCCAGCGATTCATCTTGCAACGGAGGGTGGAAACGTTGGAGGGTTGTTTGCAGGCGCTTGTATTAATCATCCGGGCTAACACACCATTAACGTCCTCCTGCATTTTAAAGATGACAAATTTTATTTGACTTCTCTCAATCACGGTTCCCGGGCGGATTCGGGAGCCACTTAAATGCCTCGGATTTTCCATCGTTAGTTGTTACAAGGCGAGTCGGCAGGAGGCTGGGGGGGCCAGGGCAGGGTGCGGGCAGGTCTCCGGTTCTGCCGGGCCCCGGCGGCTGGGGGGGAGCGGCCGTGCCGGATCTGCCCAGCTTTGTTCCCCCTTGCTTTGTTCTCAGCTGCTGCAAAGACCCCGCTCCCCACCCCCTTTAAACAAGCGCCCTGTGAACATTTGCTAGTGATTACTCTCCTGTTAGAGCCAGGCCTTGGGTAGGGTAGGGCGTCGTGTCCCCGATTTCCTTCAAAATAGCCGTGGTTGGGTGGGATCCCCGAGCACGGCTCAGAGCTGATGGCAGCCAGTGCCCACCTGGGAGAAGTTCAGGGGTCTCACTTCATGCCTCACCCCCCCATGCTGGCAGAGCATCACTTGTGGAGCCCTGCTCCTCTTACAAACCATCCAGGCTCCTCGCTGAGCTTCTCTCCAGTACTGCAAACTGCCAGGGTAGAGTCTGTGCCACCCAACCCCAGCTCTAGAAATACCTCCCAAAAACACCCTTTTCATCCCCATAGCCCTGCACTGCCCAGGCCACTTACAGCCACATCCAGCTGGGAGCTGTTGCCTTGAGCCCTGCACCAGGGTCACCTCCAGCTGCCAAGACAGGTAAGTCCAGCCCAAGCTCGGGCATTATCTTGCTTCATCCAGGCCCTGATGGAGGTCCCTGGATCCTGCAGAGTTTGGAAGTGCTCAGCTGAGCAAATAGTGGGACCAGAGGGTTGATTTTCCTTTGGAAAATCATTCTAATCTTTCGTGTTTTAATAAAATAATAAAACCAGAGCCCTTTTCATGCCGACACCTTCTAAATCAAACCAGACTGCCTTTGTCATGGCGTCCAAATTTAGCACTTCTCAAACTTTTGGTGAGTTTCTTTAATTTCACATCTCCCCGCTCACATGGGGGAGAAAACACCAAGCAGTTTGGATTAAGTGATTTATGGCTGGCATGGCAGGAGGAACCACATTTCTCTCCACCTGTTTTCCTTCAAATCCTTCCCTGAGAAAGATTTCCTGCTCTCACAGCCAGGTGATGGTGAGGGGGCCAATGCTGCCTGTAGGGAGTGAGGTTATCCCAGGTCTCTGTGAACCCCAGCACCCCAAACCCAGCAGGAGTCACCCAGCTCAGCATCCATCCCCATTTCTGGACGGGAGCTGAGGTTTTGGCCCCTCAGCCACCTCCTTATCAGCGCCCAGCGAGCGGCAGCCCTGGTGTCCTGTGACTTTGACGCCAGCTCTGCTCCCCCCCTCCGGCTCCCTTATCTAAATAGGAGCGTAAATCAGGGCCTTGGCAGATGCCCTGGCAGGACAGGGACTCCATAAAAAGGGGCTCTGCTCCAGCTCTGTTTACATTGCAGCCCCGTAAAATATTCCCCTTGTCTTCCTTGTTAGCGTCTCCCTGCAGCATCCCGGCACCCTGCTGCACCCACATCCCCCCACCCCGAGCTCCACTGGAGCCCTAGGGTGCAGCCAGGAGGGTCCCAGCCCTGTCACCCACAGTCCCACACCATGTCCCCCGTCAGGGTATGCCCAGGGTACCTCCTCACTCAGCCACTGCTCTCGATTCCCTCCTCAGCCACTGCAGGAGCAGAGCAGGGCTGAGCCAGCTCCCCTGGGCAGCTGGGTTGTGTCTAAAGGTGCCCCTGGGTATTTATAGCACTTGCCTGAAATAATGCAATAATAATCACTCAGCACCTTCCTAACAGTTCTGCTGTCAGAGGCCTCGGGGGACGGTGGCAAAAACCCTTGGGAAACTGAGGCATGAGCAGAGTCTGCTTCAAGGAGAGCTGCTGAGAGCTGCCCTGGGGGATTCTTTTCCTCCTGGCAATGTGAGGAGCGAGAGAACCTGCAGAAGTGGATGGAATCAAGTCAGTTCGGTCAGCAACATACTCAGCTCTGGGGTCAGAGCCCAGGCTGGGCTGCAAAAGCCCACTCAGGGCATCCCTCCTCCCCAGCAGGGTTTGCCACATTTGTCCTGCTGTGCCAGGATGGGTTTCATAGGGGTGAGGGGTGCTGGGGTGCAGCAGAGCTCACTCTTGCTGGTGCCCGTGCTCTCCTGTGCCCCCACATTGCCCGAGTCCCCCAGACTGCATCACTGGGCTGCTTCATCCAGCATCAGCACCACAGGAGCAGCTCCAGTGGGGTTCAGTCTGTCAGAGCCCCATGGAGGGAGCAGGAGGAATTGGGGTGAGCACAGGGCTGTGCCTGGATGTTCCTGTTCCCACAGCAACCCACAGCATCTTCTCAGTGCACGCCCCTCCTGTGCCGCCCCTACGGCGACGCACGGGATGACTGCAGCCATTGCCCCTCAAGGAATACCATCTATTTATGGCCAAACAGCCACTGCCTCGCGTGGATAAATCAAAAGGAAAACAAAGCTTTACGGAAAAAAGTACTAAATTTTCCATGTGCTCCTGAAGGGATGGGTCAGGCACTCGCTGTTTATTTTTTGGGCTCTCTCTTTGCTAGTACTGTAAGTGACATTGTGTTTACAAAAGTTTTTATGTCATCAGAGCAAAGTCACAGCTCAGCTTCCTCTCCTGTGTATTTTATGTAGATGGATGTGTCTGTGAGGAACATTCAAACTAAACAGAGAGCTGGTTTATAGGAAAATGTATTTATTTGAAAAATCGTAACTCACAATTTCGGCAAAACCGGGCTCCACATTTATTGCTGCTAATGGGGTGTGGCGGCCATAAATTAACCCAGAAAATTGCTGCAGCCATTTCAACAATGGCTCATTGTGCTGATGGAGCAGCAGCTCCTCAAAGACGGCTCATGTCAATTTGCAATTAGGTTTGGATGTGAACAATAGGTAAAGGCAAGGTGACAGCAGCCTCGCCGCTGGAACCAGCCCCAAAATCATTGCTCTAGGCTGGCATGGGTGCCCTAAGTCTCACTTAAAACAGAGCTGTTCCCTCATCTGATTCCATGGAAATCAGTGGAAGGAGGCTCCACCTGCCATAAGGGGAATTTCTATTTCTATTGCATTACCTGTCTTGGACACATAATTGGAGATGGCAGAAAACCCAGTCCATGAGCTGTGACTGGCAGCCCAGGTGAGCCTCGTGCATGGAGAATGAGTCCAGTTGTTCCCTGGTTCACCTTTCTTCTTGAAAGAAGTTTTGCACTGAATCAGGAGTGATGCTCCTACCCTAAAACCTCTCCTTTCCCCACTCAGATTCCTTGCTGAGACAAACACTGATCCCCAAAACCTTGAGGCTGGCTGCTGACCCTGGGGTACAAGCTGGCACTGTCCTTCTCCCATCCTTGGTCACCTGGCTCAGGGAAGGGTTTGGCTGCTGGCTGGTGGTGGCAGCTCTCCACTGGTGGGGAGTAGTGGAGAAGAGCTCCCAGATGATTCAGGTCCCTGACAAAAACCAGTGCCTTTCCCTCCTAGAACCACTTTCCACTCCTGAAGCAAATTTACAAGGGCTCTAAAATGTCCTGCTCCAGGGCATCAGCCAACTGCTAATGGCTGAGGATTGGGAAAGATATTTCCTCTGCTCAGAAGGATTGCATAAGCGCTTATTAAGGCAGCTCCTGGCGTCTTGGTCAGAAGCATCTGGTTTGGGGCATAGCTGGAGACAAACTGTTGGGGCTGGATGGGCAGAACTGGACTTGCTGCTTCCCACCTCCCCCTTGGTCAGGTGTTAGTGCAGGTTTGGGTCATCTCCTGTGTGCTGGTGGGGAAAGGGAGGTGGGTCATGACACGAGATGTGTCTTTTTCCCTCTCCCCTGCTCTCCATTAATCCTGGTGGTGCCCTATGGGGGCTTCTCTTCCCACTCCTTCCATCTCCAGGAGCTCAGAGACCTTCCAGCCCCAGGTACCACCACACCACGTGTGCATGAGGGATTGCCCTGGTCCCTGCTTACACCACCATCCCACATTGCTTGAAAGAGGCGCTTCCCTCCTGTCCCATTGCTCCTGTGGCTGGCACAGGGACTGACCTGGCTCAGTGGGTGAGCTCCTGTTCTGCACCATGTCAGTGTGACACTGCAGGTAAATGGCTTTGTTGTGGGAAAAGGCTGCTGACAGGGGTCCAGATCACCAAAATAGGTTGGGATGCTTTTAACAGGGCTCTGCTGTGTCACAGGCTCAGTATGATATTCTGGCACTGCAGAGCAGCCAGAGCCAGGGAACAGCATCCTGTCCATATTTCCCTGTGGTGGGATCATGTCCTGGTATCCCTGCTTCCCACCTTCCTCTCTGTGTGGATCCACATGGGTTTTTTTAATCCATTTTGTTTCTAAGATTTTCAGGGCAGTTCCAGTTCTCATCACACATCTCATGCCAGATCTGGCTATGCCTTCCCAACTGTGCCAGGGCAGGAGGGTGAGGACAATTAGTGGTGTCTCATTATCCTGGTTATACTCTACTCTCTCAACATTCCAGGTTTTTTCTCTGCTCAGGTGCAGGAGTTACTGCTCACTTCCATGGGAGCAGAGGGACTGATTTTCCCTTGGTTTCCCTCTCTGCACCCTGAGATGTCTACGCAGCTGCCAGGCCAGCCATTACAGCAAGACTCTCAAGATGGGTTTTCCAAGGTTGGGTTTGTTGCAGATTAAGATGGCTTTAAGAATTAACAAGCATCTGTTAATACTTTTTTTTTTTTTTAACAGAAAATTATTTGGGAGTCGGGGGTCTTAAATAATTTTAGTGCTTTTTCCCACCCCTTTTTCCCCTGTTTTAAAAATGGGAGGTGGCAGAAGCCTCCCTGGAGCTCATTATTCCCCATTCCAAAGTGGGATCCAGCACCCAGCACGGCTGTGCTGCTGCCTTCATAGGCATGGGGGGCAGTGGGGGGATTTGGGGGATTTTTTTGAGTGTCTTTATGTCAGTATGGCCCATGGTGTCACCATGGATATTGTACCTCCCTGCATCCAGGGAGTCACAGGATGGGGACATGCTGTAAAAAGTGAATCCAGACCTCCAAAGAATAACGCTTTTATTGTATATCAATATACACAGTAAATATGTTACTCCTCCTAACACGCTCTGGAGAAAAAAACTGTCTGAAATGGAGCTTATTGGAAGGAAATAAATTGCTCCCATAAAAATTCTGATCCCTCCCTACTTCTCAAAACTGAAACAAAATCGTTTGCTGTGAGCTGAAGACCTTTCTTCTCTTGGCTCCTGGTTTTCCAAGAAGAGCAGGGAACATGAAGGAAAAACGAGCCTCCCTCATTAAAACGCGCTTAAGCGAAACTCCAGTTTTCTCTTAAACTTTGCTTGGAAACATTTGGAGCAGCTTCGTGCAAAGCAGTTCTGCTCTTTGAAAGGCCATTAAAATAAAAAAAACCCACCCAACCCAAAATAGCCATCTCTGCAAGAAGCATCTTGTTTGGACAAAAGTGGTTTGTTTTACACGGTAAATCCAAACACTCCTGGGGAAATGTTGTGAAATCCTCTGTGCTGGCGGTGCCGCGGCTCCGGGGGGGTTTTGTGGGGCATGGGCAGAGCTGGTGGGTGCTGGCAGGGTGGTGACCACCACCAGCACTTCACTGCTGGTTATCCCAGCTGCTGGAGTATCCCTGACCTCAGCACAGTGCATTTTCCATCGGGGTGAAGGCTTGCAGGGGTGAGTTCTGGCAGGGAGGGATTTTGTGCCAGCCTTCAGCCCCACTGTGTTCTTGCCCCAGAGCTCCTGTGGCCTCTCTCCAGGGCCCATCATATGCAGGAGCTGAGAACACTCACCCTGGGACAAACAAAAACCATTTTTCAACAAGATGTTAAAGCCTTTCCTAAAGTTTTTTTTTTTTTTACTATACTCCATGTTATACCTAGAGCTCCACAGTATTTCCTAAGCCAGCAATATACACATCAGCATTCCTGATACGGTATTTAAATATATATAAGAATATACTTGCATATGTAAATCAATATTTTAATATAAAAATAATATAAATGTAAGTACAAATATAATTATTATTGTAGTTGTAAATGTAAAGAAATATATAAAGTGTGTGTGTTTATTTATATATGTATGGTGCTGCTTTTTCTGCTAGAGGTATCAGCCTGTGATTTAGGCACAAATATTTCTATCCCAGGGTCTTTGGCAGTGAATTTTGCCATGCAGCTGCCCCTCCTGTGTAGCAAGCCCAGCCTGGTAAAGCCCTGCCAGGAGCCCAATACCCATGGAATTAGGGAGAAGCCGTTTCTCATGGATTTTCCTGAACCTGCCAGTTTATGGGGGGAACTGGGATCCTCTGGATGGGCACTCCACCTCACTGAGGCTCTCCAGGAGGAAGCTGGCCCAGCCTCATCTGCTTGTTGTGATGCTGAAATCGTGGGGTAGAGGGTGCTGAGCCCCCAGTGCTGCTCCTCTCACCCCAAGACCTGCTGCCCCCGCCTTCCCTCTGGAGGGGATGGGGGAGAAGGGGCTACCCCACTGTGAAACTGCAGTTTGAGAGGGTAGTGATTGTTTTTTCGGGCCAAAAGGACAAGAAACATCATGTCTAAAGATGACAGGCTCGATTTGCTGTGTCATTAACCAGAGCTGAAACTCTAGATGGGCTGGGTCTCCTGTGAGCTGCGCGCTGCTTCCCACACCACTGCTGAGCCCTGATTCTGCCAGATAAAGGCCTTTGTGGGTGCATTTCTCTTGCTCAGACCTTGTTTTAATTCCATGGATGCTGTTATGCAGTCTATGGGATGAGGAAATTGTTTCTCCCTCTCTCCCACATGTATTTGAATGTACCCCTAAAATGCACTGGCTCCCCAGCACACATGTGATTCCCCTGGTATTTGCAGGGGCTTCAAATAAGCACAAAGCATAACCCTCCTTTTCACCAGGGAAAAAAATCCCTCATTTCTAACCTTCCACAGCCTCAAGATCTCATGGAAATGATCCCCAGGATCCAGCCCAGGAGTGGTGTGGTGACAATGCTGTGAGGTGCAAGTGGGCAGCAGAATTGGGAAGCCCCACAAAAGCCCCATAATCACCCACTCATGGTCCTGGCTGTGTTACAAACTCTGTTCCAGGTTAAAAGCAGCTGCTGGGACCCAAATGTGGTGGATGAGGAGAGCAGCTACCAGACAGGTGAGCTGGAATGCAGCATTCAGCCACACCAGGGGCTCTGCTGGGCTTATGGACACCAGCACCTAAACACAAAGCACTTTTTAAATGAACACGGGTGCTCTGGGCTCTGAGCAGCCCCTGCCTTTGCAAGCAGAAAGCTGGAGGCGACAGGGCTCACATGGAGCTTGCTGGAACGGGAGCAGTGGAGCCGGCTCAGAGCACAGTAGGAAAAAATACCGCAATAGGCAAAGCATCTCCCATTTGCCCCTAAGCTCTGGCTCTTCCTGTGCTGATAACAAGCCCAGTAAATCTCCTTACAGCAGTGAGACATTTTTTTCCCCTCTCCTTCCCTCCCCACAGCCTTGTCAGACCGCGCTGGCTGTGGGAGCTGTGGTGGGACTTCCTTCCTCACCCCTCTGTGGGAAGTATCCCAAAGCACGCAGCCCCCCGAGCATCCCAGCAGGTTCCAGAGGCTCCAAGCCCTGCCCTGAGGTGTGGGAAGGAGCTGGGTGCAGGCAGGAGCTGTCTCCTCTCTAATTGCCCCCGGAGCCCTATGGCTGAGCCACTGGCTGCTATCTCAGGCCATCACAGCTGGTGCTGGGCTGAGTCAGGAGAGATGGAGACAGATACTGACCCTCTGTGCGGCTGACAGGGGTCCAGGGCAAGAGGGGAGGAAGAAAACCTGGCATGGACATGTCCAAAATCTCCCTGGCCTTAGTGCTTTGTTTGAAATAGGGATCTTAGGCAGTGAGCAGGCTCTCATCAACAGTTTGGTGCTCGGCCCTGGGCTGGATGAGCCACAGTGACTTGTTAGATGTAGCTCCTGACCTGGGAGAGTTTGAGCCTGCAAAACCTGACAGAAAGAGCATTGCTGTTCTGAAAAAGCAGCTCTGGGTATGCTTGGCAGCAGGATGGGGTTTATTCAATTCAGGGGTTGTGGTGGGATGCAGGGCTCATCATTTCCCATGCAGGAGATGGCCACAGACCTTCCTCCCAAATATTTTTTTTATGGCTGAGGGCCAGGGCCCCGTTCTGGTCCCACCACGCTGCTGTTCCCTCCCCACAGCCAGCACCCTGCCACCAAATTGCCCCCAGTAAATGCCACCATGCCATGGCTCAGCTGCTGCCCTGTTGGGATCTTCCTCCCTTGTGCATCAGCAAACACTGCTCATTTTCCTCTTCCTCTCATGAATTCCTCATAAATTTCCTGCTGCCGGCTCCACCAGCGCCACGTTCCCATTAAACCTTGCAGGCTGATTGCATCTGTCAGTGTCACTGTCTGGGGCTGGAATGTGTCACCCTGCTCCAGAGGAGTCATATATTCAGCCGTGGCAGAGCATTTCAGGACAAAGCACTGGGTTAGATCATGGTGGGACAGTTTTCCTGCAGTGGCAAGCGCTGATCCATCTCGCGGAGCGAGAGGAAAGCACCGCCTCTGGATTCTTTCCTATTTATTTTTCCTAAACAGAGGGCTGAGAATGCGAGAGTCACCTACCAACAGGATCCTGAGCTTTGCTGGAGTGTGCTAAAGAAAGGGAGTTTGCTTTAAAAAGTCTCCAAACCCCATGAATTTGGAGCAGACTTTTTTCCACTGTCTCTATCATGTCTCACCACTTTTGTCTGGATTCTTGGGATGCCTGGTTGGTGGCAGGGGTGGCCCCAGAACTGCATGTACTTTTGGGGTCCCTACTGTGTGGTAGCAAGGGCTGGGGCTTGTGGGGTCTGGGATGTCCACAGTAGCAGAAGAAGGAGATACAACCATGACCCAGCACCTCCCCATGTCCCTGGAGGCAGTGGGACAGGGACTGGTGGTGGCAGTGCAGTTACCATGCCAGCTATGACACTCCCATGCCCACATGCTGAGGAGGGGAGGGGTCTCTTCAGATATTAGATGTGATGATCAGATATTCAGAGTTAAAACATAGAATGAAATTATTCCTCTGCTCCTATGTAAGCGTGCAGGAATCCCACATGCTGGAAAATACTTCACCCTGACCATCAGCAACTTCATCCCCTGTGCCTGCCTGGGAAATCTCATCCCTGTAAAGGCAGGGATGTGTGTTTGGATGGGGCATAGAGGGAGATGAGGAGATGAAGGGACAGCTGTAACCTCGAGGACAGGCACCCTTGCACAGCAGCTGTGCAGCAGGAGCCAGTCATTCCCAGCAGTGAGGGGCTCAAGTGCCTTCCTTTGGGATACATATCCTTGGATGGGACTGTGCCACAGGTAACAGGTTTCCCATTGCTTTTCCTACCTATACTGGTGTCCTCCAAGGGGGGCTGAGATGCTCTGGGAAGCGCCTCTCCCCAGGGTGCTGCCCGGTGACCTGCGCATGGCAAGGGTGGAAGAGACAGTCAGTCTGTGTTGCTTTGTTTATAAGAACATATTTGCAGTGATTGATGTCTGAGCTGGGGAAGTATGCTTGCAAAGGAGACTTTAAAACATGAATCAAACAATGTTTGGAATATGTATGCTGCTCTGTCAAACATTTCTCGGCGTTTGGAGTCTGCAGAGCTTGCGCGTCCCGAGGTACCAGTGCCTGCGCAGAGGTGTCTGCAGGGAAAGCATCCACCACGCTGTGAGGGTGAGTGTGGGCATCCTTCAGCCTCGACATCACCCCTCCACACCAGGAGGCTGCTGGGGACAGCTCAGGGTTTGCTCCCGTGGCTGGGGGTGCACATGGAGGTGTCCCATTAAGCACTGTCCATCACGGGACATTCCTGTACCCGACGCTCCTTACGGCCAAATTGTCCCTCGGGCTCGCTGAGGAATGAGAGTAGCCCTGGAGGACAGAGTCAGCTTTCAGGCTTCCTTCCCCTCCAGATAACCCGGCTGCCCGTGGAGAGAAGAAAGGTCTGGAAGGGGCGGGCCCTACCCAGATGTTCACTAAGTGCATTAAGACCCTCAGCCAGAGGAGCACATGCTTCAGGTTAAGCCCCTGAGCAGTCCCAGCTGCAGCAGAATTAATAAAGTCTTCACTTAATCGTTTACTGAATGCTCTCCCTGATAAGGGCTGGGGTAGTTTATAGGGGATAGGGAATCTTCTCAGGGTTTCTCTTTGCATGTCCTGCTTGGGCAGGGCTGTAGGGGTGTCCCTCCACACTGGCATCCCTGCTGCCATGCCAGCTCCTTTGCCCATAGAGTGATGTGGATTTCCCAGTTAGGAGAGCTGCCTGCACCCCAATGCAGGGGTTGTGGATCTCATCCCATATTTTCTGGAGCTCTGCTTTCTCTTCTATTCATAGGGATGTTCCACTTCCCACTGTCCATGGAGTGGGGCTGGACACAGCTCATATCAACAGAACCAGCTGTGGAAATCCCTGCCAGCTGTTGGAACAGCTTTGTCCCAGCTGCTGCATCCCCCTTCCTCCAGATCCCAGGGGACACCTTGTTCCTCTAACCCCAAAATAGCCCTGGGCCACTGCCTCACTCCACAGAGAGGATCCAGCCATGCCCCCTGAGGTGAGGGATGTCCTCAGAGTCAGGAACTTGCAGAGATGACCCGATGGCACCGGGTGATGTGTCATGCTCAGAGAAGCATCCTCTCTCCATAAGGTGTCCTGGTGGGCAGGATATCTCGGATAATGCCAATCCCACCTTTCCTGGGAAAGGGATTGGTTTGGAACAGCCTGAGAGGAGCAGGTGCCAGCTGGCTGCCGTTCACTGCCCATAAATGATGTATCCAGCCCCAGACTGGGTGAGGGCATTTGGCACAGAGAGGGACACCAGGAACTGGGCATCGCTCCAAGATGGGCAGACCTTCCTCCTCTAGGCTCCCTGCCCACTGCTGCCCATGGGGACAGCAGGTCTTGTCTTCCTCCTCCTCCCAGCCATTATTTATTTATTTGTTTTCCCCAGGAACCCCAAGCAGACCATTAGAAAGTCTCCTGTTGCTCCACCCAGGGACACCACCCTTGTGTGAAGGCTCTAACTGCGTGCATGGAAAACACATCCCACGAGCAGATCCCCTTCTCACGGGCCCGCTGTCGTTGCCTTTTAGCACGAGGGAGATTTATTCACTTCACGGGTATTTTTAAAAGGCTTTTTTTTTATAGCTGGGCTTCTCCTACTTAGGGGAGATTAGGAGATCGTATTTCATGACTTCTTGTGGATCCCCTTTCGCAGGCTCTAATGAACTATGGATGAGTGACCATGGTAATCCAGTCTGTGCAGGACCTCATTAAAGTCACCAAGGCCTCTGTAATAACTGGCTACATCTGATCACATTACTCCTTTAAATCACTGATTCCACTGGTGTATGAGAGCCTGCTCCTAGCCCAGCACAGGCTGCAGCAGCTCTGCTCTGGGTTCTCACCTCCTGTGCCCCTAACGAGGCACGATTTGATTAACTCACACTGCAGAAAGGCCACGGGATTTCCCTTCACTCTCTTGCTCAGCCAACCCCAGGCAGAGCAGGCAGTGTCCCATCCTGCTAGAAGCAGGTGGATAGCACAAAGAAAGGATCCAAACATTTGTAAACTGAATAAGTTATAAACTGAATTTTGGGGGAGGGCTGGCAAGTGGCTCTCTGGGGCCACAGCCAGCCTGTGTGAGGGCACCAGGGGAAGTTTTCAGCTCCATACCTTGTGAAAAGCAGCCTGGAGCAGCTCGTGGCTGTCCTGACTGGCAACTGCCTGCAGCTAGCCCTGCTCCTATGCTTGCCACCCCAAACCCAGGGCATCCCCAGCCTGGCAGGGCTCCCAGCTCCAGAGCCATGGGATGGATAAAAGCCAGATCCCCCTTCTTGATGGAGCCCAGCACTCCAGTAAAACAGGCTGCAGCCCCTCTGGCAGTGGGGTTTGCCCAGGTGATGGTCCTGACCCCTGCCCATATCCCTTCTTTACTGAAAGCAGACACAGGCAGCCCAGCAAATATCCAGAGGGGTGGGGTGGGGGAAGAGAGGAAAAAAAAAAAAAAAAAGCCAGATCCATCTGCAAAAACCCAGGCAGAAATGTTTCTTTGTCTTGGGAAGCGTCAGCGAAAGAAATTCCCTTTGAGGGTAGGTTTGTGTTTGCAAGACTTCAAACCCTTCATCTGGACAATAACAGCTTCTGTCTCGGGGAATTGGGGCCGCGAGGTACCAGAGGCTGAGCTGAGAGAGGTTCGGACGGTAATTAGGGCTCTGGCGCTGATAAGGGCGCAGAGCTCCGGCACCTCGGGCTCTGCTCATGCCGGAGCGCTGAGTGTGCGGGGCTCGGGCGGCGCGGAGGCTCCGCGGGATGTAAACACCCACGGCCGGGCTCTCCATCCATCGCTGCCGCGCCTCGGCACCCCGTGCTCAGCAACCCCGGCAAACACGGCCCCGCTGGCAGCTTAATCTGATTTAGTAAACGAGCAAATTAGGGGATTTTTTTTTTTTTAATTTTCTTGTCTCATCCACACGTGCCGTGCCAAACCCCTGCAGCTCCCGCTCGCCGCTGGGTTTGCCATAGGGTACCAACTCCTGCCAGTGCGTGGGTCCCCGGTGTACAGGCACACCCAAACACGCTCAGGACCAAAAAACCTGGGTTTTACAGCCGCTGAAAATCAAGGATCTGCCCTCACTGCCTTCTCAGCCCGCTGGCAGGGAGCCCCAGGCTGGTGCCAGAGCTGTGCAGCCCCAGGCTGCAGAAGAGGATGTGGATGCACAGGGCTGCAGGCAGAGCAAGGCCGCCGGGGACTTCTGATCATCTCATTAACCATGAGAACGGCAGAAAAATAATTGCTCGTGGTTCAATGCAGTCCATCTGTGTGGGATTTTCTCAATAATAAGTGCATACGGCCTGGTTTTAATGTTTTTCAATGTTTTTTAAACTGAAACATTTCCTAGTGCCGAATCCCGGGCAAAAATCAGTTCCAGCCCTGGGGGCAGTGAGGAGATTTAGAGGCACAAGTCTCAGGTTGACTTTTTAACAGGGTTCGTACAAGCTATCCTGCCCATAATGCTCGTGTAATTGATGCTTTTGAATACTCCAAGGAGGCCAAGGTCCTCTGAGGCTTTGAAAGTATGTTTTACAGTACTTTCTGATGTGATATATAAAAAAATATCCTGATCATGAGTCAGGCAAGCAAAGCTCTTGAGACTGACTTAAAATTATTTACATGCACACATCCCCCTTTTTAAGGGATCACACTTAAATATTTTCAATTTTTTTTCTTTTTTTTTAAGAAAAGCTGATTTTTCATGCAGAAAACAGAACTTTAGGACTTCAGTTTTGGTGTAAAAGCTGCCCCTCAGCCAGGGACAGGGATGCAGGGAGGGCTGGATAAGATTGGGCTGTGCCTTCCTGCAGAAGGGTTCATACCCAGAGCTGATTTGTCTTATTTCCCTGCAGGATGCAGTTTGAGGCTCAATTCTGGCCAAGCAGCAAGTGACTGCGAGGAGTTTTGCTCACCGGGATGGATAAAGCAATGGGCTTGGTCCTTTCCAGTTTTTCCCATGAAAGCCAAGCAGATAATTGGAGCACTTTACCTGGGATAAGGGAACTTAACAGGCATCTTGCAAACACACACATGCTTGTTACAGTCATGGCTGTAAAAGTGGCACTCTGGCCCTGCCAAAATTCTGTCCTAATAATTTCCCATGTGGTGAAACACTGGGCATTTATCGTGGCTTTGCTCTGCCACCTTCTCCCCAGAGATGGATCACAGGGGGCTGCACACCCTGCCCACCTCACTGCTCAGCCCCAGCCCCTCCTGGTGACTGAGGAGGGAGTGAGGGATAACCCTCCTAGCCCCTTATCAGGCTTCTGTGCTTAATCCCTCTTTTAAATGGCACCGAGTTACTGGCTCCCTTTCCTGGGGCATTGCTCAGGGGAGAAGAAATGCTCCCTTATGAGGGTCATGGTGACCCCCTGGGCCCCCCTGTGCCTGGATCCCACTGCCAGGGTGCCAAAGCCCCGGGAGCAGCCAGCCCTGGCTGTCTTACCTGGCTCTTTCTGCTCGGGGCTGCCTCCATTTGACAAAGCATTCCCTGGCCCCTTGTCCCCACTGTCCTTCCCCCCAAAAAACCCCCGTGGGTGTAGCAGTGCCCACCCCAAGGACACCCTGACAGTGTGGGTTCAGTGCCACCGACAGGGGCTATTTTGGGGAGGATTTTGTCCTGGGCAGCCGTTTGGAAGCTTGAACAGCTCAGGAGCCCGGATCTGGCCTGAAGCATTCCAAATATTCCGCCACCGTGGGCTGGAGCACCCAGCCTGCCTTAAGTGGGCAAGGGATTTAGCAATCACAGCCTCCCATCGTCCTGCCAAGGGCACAGGAGCACAGCACTGGCCGCCACAAAATACTCTCTAGAGGCTGAATATTGCACAGTTTTCCAGCTACCCTGGAAGCTCACAGTGGGAAACTGGAGCTGAGCCCGAGCTGTGCACCTTCCCCAGCTGTGGCTCACATGAGGGGCTCATAGGGTTTCCAGGGGTGTTGGTTACTTGGATGATAACATCACTAGTTGTTGTGATTGGTGATAATCCAGGAGAGAGAACAGGAAAGAGAAAAATTGGAATTTTGGGTATCTCTGCATCACCCTTGGGGAGTTCTGCCAGCACAGCAGGGAAGCAGACAGCGTTGCACTCAGCTCAGCATTTTGGGAACTGCCATCAAAACTGAGAGCTTCCCTTTCCCACACACTTTCCAGCTGGTTTGGGTTTCACAGCACTCCCCAAAAATACCTAGTGGGGAAATAAGGAGATTTTGGTGCAGGAGAACTACCAAGAATCTTCATTTAAAGCCTGTAATGTGCTTATGTGATCCAAATTATACTGGTTTGATTTCAGAGGAAACACTTTCCAGATTTAACAGGGTTTTTTTCTTAGTCCCTTCAAATCATGGAATGTGAACTTAGGGCACAGAGGAAACATCTCCTAGACACAGGAAACCAAATCATGCTTTTAAATATCACTTGGACTGTCTCAGCCCATACTCCAGGCTCTGCCTGAGCTGATTAGAGTTTGATCAGAATTTACGAATAATTCTGCTTACCTCCAAATTTACACTTTTCATAGTGAATATATATTTCTCCAACAATTTTTTGTTGTTGTTGCTGATGGGCAAGGGCAGTTTGGGCTATGAAAAGGAAAGAGTAGCAATGTTGGGGTTTTTTTTCCCTGCATGGCTTTGCCAAGAAGAGGGAACTTTACGAGTAATGGAGCGTGGACAGCACCCACAGTGGGGACACACACTGGGAGCAGGGTGATCCATCCTGGAAGGGGGTGACAGGCTAGAAATGAGTGACATACTCTGGGAAAGGTGTGATGCATGCCAGGAAGATGTGACACACTGCAAAGGGGGTGACACATGCCAGGATGGGGGTGTTATTCACTGGGAAGGGGGTGACACAAGCCAGGGTGGTGGTGACACAAGCCAGGGTGGTGGTGACACAGCTGCTGTGGAGGGTGTGACACATGCCAAGAACAGGTGGCACTGGCTGGGAAGGAGGTGATGGGCATCAAGAAGGGATTGACAGGCATTGAGAAGGGAGTGACACCTGCCAGAAAAGACATGATGCCCATCAGGAGAGCAGGGCAGGGCCCTGCATCCCAGCCCAGCAGAGGGCACAGGGCAGCCAGGATGGCACTGGTGTGCAGCAGCACTGCCAGATCCTGTGGTGGCAGGCCACCTCAGCTGTCACACATGTGCCTGTTGTTAGGATTTTTGGATGGCACAGAGAAAAACAACGTGACTCTCCATGATGGTAAAGATCAGAGCAAAATTTATTCTTCTAAATTCTACTTTTATAGAGTAGTTCGGTACAAAGAACATAATTGGTTATTCAGTGGCTACACCCTTTTGTAAACATTTCTTTTGCCAGTAAACATGTTGGAAAAACATCACCTGTGGATGGTTTCTCACTTCCCAAGGTTTGCTTGAATTTCTCCTTTAAGATTTCTCAGGCTAACATGAGAAAGTTGCTCGCTTGCCTTTCCACAGACACTGGCAGAGCCTGAAGCCTAAATTCAGACCAATGTCAGCCCCACACGTGCCCACGTGTGGAGCAGCCCAAGAAGGAGCAATGCCTGGTGGAGCCTCTCCCCTCTGCCCAGCAATACCCACCGCTGGTGCTCGAGCTATGGCTAATGTCCTTTCGCCGTGTATTATACAAATAATATAAATAACTCCTCCTCCGACTTCAAACATGCCACTTCAGATGTATGGTGGGAGATTACAGAGTTTGTTAAAGCTCAGGTCTTCAATCATCCGGGCAGTTTCGAAGCTGCTCACTAAAATACAGATCAATGCTTCAATTTTATGGGAGGCCTGTCCCATGTGACCAGACTCAAATCCCCTATTTTATGGCTTGCTTATACATTCCTGGTGAAAAACGGTTTACATTTTGGGCCCCGGGAGCTCTCCTAAATCAGCTGCCAGGTTTTTGCAGCTGGTAGTAAAGGGAAGCGCTGTCATCGGGCTGCCCGGAGGTGAACAAACGAGCCGGCAGCCACGGGACTGACCGCCCGCCCCGACCCCGCCGCCTCCCCCCGGCTGCTGCTGCCACAGGGACAGCGACCGGGCAAGGACACACCGCCTGTGACACCCGGGGCATCCCCTAGAGACACCATCCCCGTGGCAGCATCTCCCCCGGGAGACCTCAAAGCTTCAGGGCTTCAGAGGCACTCGGATGAAAGGGTTAAGCCGGGCTGGACGGCTGGAGAGGAGAGGGATGTTAATCCCTCAGCTCTGGGTCTGCTAATTATTTGCTGATTCAGCTGCTGAGCACAGCCCGGCTCCAAGCAGGGCTTTGGCCCTTGCCTGCTGTCAGCACCGAGGTGCTGATGCTCCTGCTGTCAGTTTTGGGGTTCTGGGGCTTGGTGTTGCTGTTTTGTCCCAAGAGGCAGAGCTGAGCTCCAACTGTCCTCCTATCTTGAGAGCAGCAGTGTTTTGCAGGGAAACTTAGGCATGGGCAGACCCAAAGGAATGGTGATTTTATCCTCCTTCATTTTCCAGCGGTGCTCCAGCCTTTCCCTTCACTGGTGAGCATGAGAAAGGGCACTGAGGGCTCATCTATCCCACTCCCTGGCTCTCCTGCACAAGGAGGTTTCTGTCCTCGTGGGGTTACCACAGATTTTCCACACATTAAATCTGTGATGCAATGGTTGGATGAGATGCATCCAAAATTTATCTGGGCTGAGCTCCTCCAGTGCCTGCCCAAGTGAACTTTCACAGTACCTTGGTGTCATCCTGAGGAAACCCAGCTCCTTTCCACTGGCCCCTGGTGTAAAGGTGCTGGTTCCCTGCTCTGAGCATGACTGGGCAGCATCATCCTCTGGTGATGCCCAGTAAAATGCCAGGTGATTTTTTCCCACCCTTATTTAACAAAGCTGAATTTCTATCTTGAGGAAAGCAGACAGCATCCCCTCACTTCCAGGTATTTAGGGGATAGCTGAAGGGAGTTTTTTCCCTTTTGCAAATAAGTAGCTTCACAAAGAATAGAAAAAGCAAAAAGCAAAACCAGGCCACATTCATCTTGCTTTGAAATGCTGTAAATAAATCAGTTCACTCCCAGAATAAGCTCCGCCCTCTTTTTGCGGTTGACTCCTGCCAGTGCTAATTGGAGCCAATAGGCACATCACGAGGGGAGCAACCCCCTTTACAGGTAACACTTTGGCCTGGCAAGCATGTTTACAGCCTTATTTCAAAGCCTTAAGGAGGAAGGATCTGTCATAAACCCCGGCAGCTTTCGCTGAACAAACGGTGCTGCTAGAATAGTTAAACCCCGGCATTTGGGTGGAAAAATATAGAAAACACGTGTGTTTCCATACGAGCTCTGCTGCTGAGCAGAGCTGGCTTTGTGGCACTGCAGGGCATCTGGGGAGCCTGGCAGGTCCCAGGTGATGAAGAGACATCTCTGGCAGGGCTTGAGGACACTTATTAGGTCTGGGTGACCTGAGGACACCCTGGGACCCTCACCCTGCCCATGGAGGGGCATCCATATAATCCCAATTCAAGGCTCAGGGAGACATATTCCCTTTTCTGTGCTTGTCCTAAAATGAGCTCTTCAACTTTCAGGTGCCTGAAGACAATGATCTAGAAAAAAAAACCATTCCCAGTCAGTGAAGGAGTTAGGTGCTGGTTTGTTTTTTTAAAGAAAAAAAATACTGGGGAAACTACAGAAGTTAGGTAAGACATTTTCAGGATTACTTGTATCTGAAGAAAATGAGGAGAGATTTCCTGTAGTACAGATGTCAATGAGGTTTAGAGGAAAAGCTGTGTAGGTGCCAATGAATGTGTGAAGTTGACATGCTCTGGGATTGGGATGGGGGAACCATGGCCCCCACCTGCAGCTGATGCTCCTGATGCTGGATGCTGCATCTCTTCCTGCAGTGCCATCTGCTCAGCCATCCTCACCTCCAGCCCTCGGGCATAAACTCAGTGTAAAATAATTAGCAATAAATCAGATCTTCCTTACTCAGACCTCCCTGATGGTGCCCTTTGTCACCACCCCTGCACACAGTAGCTGACAGTGCCATTTCCCACCCTCTGCAGGGTTAGGAGTTCTCTGTCCCAGCAGGGCAGGGGAGCAGGAGGCTGGCAGGGCTCCAGCAGGGACACAGCACTGCCACAAGCCTTCCCCCAAAGACGAATGGCTGCCAGTTTTCTTAATCCAGCCACTTTGGAAAAATTGTTTGTTCTCATCCTGTTTGAAACAGCTTCAAAGTGGCTCCAGTCTAGACTGTGCCAAGATAAATTACAAACCTAAAGCTCTGATATAAACCATAGGGGAAGCAGTCATTTGCTCTAATGTAATTAAAACAAGATATCATAATGTATGTAAGTATGTATATGTGCAGGCAGGCTCTCCTGGCAGGGTAGGGGCAGGATGCTGCCAGGCTGTACCCAGCAGGGACTGGACCATCCTCCTGGGCTGGGGGATTTGGGCCCTTTAGGGGGTGGTTGAGCAGGGAGACCACTCCTCAAATATCTGACAGCCAATCAGGATGGACAGGTACCTGTGACATCACTACAGCTGCTATAAAGGTAAAGGCACTGGGCTCTCCTGGGTGGTCATTGTGGTTGGTCAGAGCATAATCCTGGTTCATGGTCATATTCCACGATCCTAGTAGATGGTGATTGGCCATATCCATAATCCTGGCTCATGGTGGTTGGGATCATGGTTGGGATCATGGTTGTATCCATGATCCCAGTTCATGGTGG
The DNA here is from genome assembly GCA_013400215.1 of Cisticola juncidis. Lineage (NCBI taxonomy): Eukaryota > Metazoa > Chordata > Aves > Passeriformes > Cisticolidae > Cisticola > Cisticola juncidis. The sequence goes on from VXBR01009077.1 coordinate 162,831, forward strand.
CTGGTCACATCTATGATTCCAGTTCATGGTAGTTGGTCACATCCATGATACCAGTTTGTGATGGTTGGTGACATCCATGATCCCAGTTCATGGTAGTTGGTTGTATCCATGATCCCAGTCATGGTGGCTGGTCACATCCATGATCCTGGTGCATCATGGTTGGTCACATCCATGATCCTGGTGCATCATGGTTGGTGCTCATACATGGGGCTGCTGTGTGATGTCATTGCTGGGAGCAAAGTGGAGGGCTCTGGAGAGGTGACAGTGTGACATGGGAGGCCCAGACCATGGTCATGGGAGGAAGGGAATGGCAGAAGGGCTGCCCTGATGGAGGAGATGAGGCAGGGAATGGGATTCTTCCAGCAGCAGGATGCCTTTCCATCTGATGTAAACTTTCCTTCAAACCTCCTGTGGAGGCAGCTGAAGAAAAAGGCTTTTACTCCACAAAACTCAGAGAGAAATAAACACTTCTTCCTTCATCTGGAATAGGTCTAACTTGTGATGAACTAGATCAAATGATAAACAATTGTTCCACTTCAATCAAATGCAACTCAAGTGAAATAAATGAAGATTCCGTTGCTCATTATGTCTCCTCTCATTTACTGAAAATGAGGAAAGAGGAAAAAAAGGAATTGCAAAGAACAAGCTCTGAAATTTGGGGAAAAGGAAAAGAAATAAAATTGTGATAAAAAATTTCAATTCTGAGTTATTTTGTTGACAAATAAAAGAGTACTTGATAGATAATGATTATATACATTTAAAAGACTTTTTAAAAACTTCATTTCTTTTCACCATGATGTGGAATACAGACAAAGATCAATGAAAGTTAATCCTATTAAAAGAGGCAATTAACAGCTAAACTGTGTGTCATTTTGTTTGGATGGCATTATGACATTTGTAAGTTAAAATACATGTATGTACAGCTGGAATTCAGTAAGTGTGTGAACGTATGTGTGTGCAGACCTGCTTGTGAGTGGACACCACCATGCTGTACATCACCCTCCTTCCCACATTCCTGTCCTCCCCAGAGCCACGGCCTGGCTTTAACATCCCTTGGATCTGCTGTCGGGGTCTCTTTCCTTGCAGCACTGGATCATCCACACACTGTCTCAGGTGTGAGATGCTTTCAACCCTGCGCTGAGCACGACACGATTCTTTTTCCCGTCATGAAAAACTGAAACAACTTTTTCCCTGACGGTGCCCAGGCCGTGCCAGGGTGCAGTGGCAGAGCGGGAGGGGTGCGGGCACCGCGGGCGATGCCCAGGGCGATGCCCGAGGGATGCGCCTTCAGTTTCGGCTCGTGCCACAAGAGGTCTCACGGATTTCATCGAGACCATCGGAGGAATAAAACCCCGGTTAATGAGAGCAGGGTGTAATGTAAGGCTCCCGGGACCGCTCAGGTACAGATGGAGTGTGGCTGTGTCTGAGCCCTCGCTTTCCCCGGGAACAGCCCTAAATCTCCCTCCTGACATCCCAAAAGCCGATCTCCAAAGCTGCTTTATGCCTGTGAGGCTGTTGCCTGTGAAAATTGTCCGTCATCATCGCTGGCAAATCACTTGGAATACATTTCTCTGGGATGGTTTGGGAGCCTGCAGGCACAGAGAGCCCATGAGGCAGAACCCCGTGTGGGGCTGAGCTGTGCTCTCACCCTGTGCCCATCGCGGGGCAAGGTAACCCGCTGTGCTCCCTGCCCGCATCCCCTCCACGTTCCATTTCTCACTCCACAGCTCCGAGCTCCGTCCCGCCCGTGTCCCCACCCTGGGCCGCTCCCAGCACCCACGCGGGCTCTGTGACCGCCTCAACGCCAGCTCGGCGCTTTGAAGTGCCGCGGAGGGAGTTGTTGTTTTTGTTTGTGAGCGCTTATCGCCGCGATGCTCCCGCCTGTCTCTGGGCCGTGGCTCCGGCCTGCCGCCCGTGCAGCCCCGCTGCCAGGGCCCGCCGGGCTGCCAGCGCCGCCTGATAAGGATGATGGATGGGGATGAGCATGGCTCCACCATGGCCGGCTGCTCACTGGGAGCCCAGCGCTCCCCGAGCCTGGAGGAATGTGGATTGGTGGGATGGAGAGCCGGCACGGGATGCTGAGCCCTCCACCAGCCCTGACAGGGGTGCTGGTGCCACATCAGCAGGGTCCTGAACAAACCCCCTTCCCACAGAGCAGGGTGGGCAGTGCACAGCCAGACCCACAGCCTGAGGGGCAGTGGGGAGGAGATGTTCCCACCCTTCTCCATCACCTCCAGGGTGGCTCTGCAACCCACCCTGGTCCCCTCCATGGGATGAGGGCAGTGGGTGGCTTTGACAGGTGATGGGGGCACTGCCAGCATGCTGCCAAGGTGACACCACATCTGTCAGCAGCAGCCTGATGCCATGGGGAGACCTGCAAGCAGATGGTCCTCACGTGTTGTGCCAGGGAGATGCTTTTGCTTCCTGGGTTGGGAGCAGGTCTGGGTGGGCTCCAGCACTGAGGGTCCCCACCCTGGGTTTAGGGGATCCCAGTGCTGAAATGATGGTGCATCCCCATCCCTTCACATCCGAGTCTTCCCAGCCTTCAGGGAGGTTTTGCAGTGATTTTTAGACATACCTGGAGCTGCTTTCTGCATGGGCCAGCTCTTGTTCCTCACTCAAAGCAAGCCAAGGGAAACATTTTTGTACAGCTACCACAAGGCCCATGTTGTAAAGTTTTTGCAATGATATTCTTGCTTCTCTCCCTTACCACAAGTTTTCTTGGCCTACCTTTGACCCAAACCTCCCTCCCTTTTGTATTTCTTTCCCATTCCCTTTCTCCCAACCTGTGTCATGGAGGATTCAATGCCTCTGTTCCCAGGTGTGAGCTGCAGAAAGCAGCCAGCCCAAATCCTCTTCCCCTGGAAAGAGCCTGGATTTGGTTCCCTCTAACAGGCAGGATAACAAAGAGCCCAGAGCACGGAGATTGCCTCTAGTCCATTCCCCACAGCATCACTCACTGAGCCCTGCCAAATGCAAACCTGGGATAAAATACACTAATTCCAGCCCCTCAGTCAGACAATGGAAAAATTGGATGCCTTTCCACACCAGCCTCATTACGAGGGGTTCTTAAATGGAGGTTGTGCTTGTAATTAAATAGCCATATCTTGGCTCCCCAAGACAGGAGGAAAAGGCAATTTGAAAATGTATTAAACCAGAAAGTTTGGCAATTCTCCTGGATTCAGAACAATTCATGGATATAAATTGTTCCGTTTCAAAAATGTGTGCTTGCTTTCAATGGAATTAAATAAAGATGTGCAAGATGGGGGGAAAGCAGTACTTTCCTGGATGCTTTTCCCTCTCTATGGACTATGAGGGGAAGGGGTAAGTCTGGGCACTGAGAACTTCCTTGGTAGCTGTGTGGGCTGCTCTGTGTGGCTGGCGCATGGGCTGACTCAGCTGAGGAGTACAGAAAAGCAAAAAGTCCTAATAGTGCCAAATTTTCCAAAGTTTTTCAGCCTGGTTTCTGGTTTTATTCTTACCTCTGGCACTCCCTAACATGCTTGTGCCAGTGGTGGGACCATCTCCCCAGGCATGAGCTGTGACTGTCTGGGGATGGACACGCTCCTCTTCTCCAGATGCTTTTTTTGGGGGGTGCCACATTAAAAATAATGCTCCCAACATTGCTAACAAAGAACTCCTGAGGCATTTTGCACTCTTTTTTTGGCACAAAACATTAGTAATAGCATCATTATACAAGTTTCCACATCTACAGGGGGAAACTCACAAGATATTTGAGAACACATCAAAATCTAACACCTCTTTTACTCCAAGAGAATATAAAAAACATCCACATTTTCTCTTTAAACAGCAGCTCTTGTGCTGGGAAGGTTTAGCTTGGTGATAGCAGCCAAAGTTCCTCACTTGACCAGGGGTAGCTACTGGGGAGGAATGGGAAGCTCCAGAAGAAAGTGACCCCTTTGCAGAGCACTTGCACACCTCTGCCTGCTTGTGCATTTAAGAGTCACTTATTTTAAGCCCCAAACAGAAAAATCCTGTCCCTGCTCCCTCTGGCTCCTCTGGCATCACACGTGCATGTGTCAGCTGGGAGCTGAACGGGAGGTGAACTGTGAGATGACTTATCCGGGTAGCAGGGAAGATGCAGGAATAACTTGAATCCAGCCCAAATCCTGAGCTCTGTGGGCTTGACATAAGCATTTAAGCCTCAGGTTGGGATCTGGTGATAGAAGAGGGCTGGAAAGTACATTTCTTTTGTAGTTAAAGGTCCTTTTGCCAGTCCATAAATCCAGAGGGAGGTCTGTTTATTCTGTTTACTGCAGTTACCTAAGCTGTGAGCCTGTGTGTAAATCACGGCAAGCTGTGATTTAGGGGGGGCTGCTCTCCCTGTGGCGTGTGCACTGTGTCCCTGCCCAGACCCCCACGCAGGCAGAGGGATCTTCCAGAAGCTGGGAGATAAGAGCAATAAAAGCTGCAGCTCTCTGCAGCACCACTGCCACTGCATTTGCTTTGGCACACTCACACACTGCTGCGAACTGATGGCAGCAGGGACCCCAGCCCAAATGATCCTTTTTCCTTTCCTTGCTTTGAGGAAGCAGCAGGCATTTCCCAGATGCGATGTCCCATTTCCATCCTGTCACCCCAGGGGTGTCTGAGAGCTGCTATCTGATGGGGCTTGGCCAGGTGAGGGGGTGGCCAGACTGAAACCCCCCCTGACTGCCCAGCATGGGCAGCTGCTGTCCCAGCCCTCCTCACCTGAGAGGTGCTGACTCCCGGGAGCCAAAATCAGCTGCCTGATAAGGGAATGGCTCCCAGATAATGGTGCCAGCTACTCCAGATGAGACCCCAGCCCCTGGGGGAAACTGTGTTGTCTGTCTGTAGAGCAAGAGGAAGAGGAGAGTTTGGGCAACCGAAAGGGGGAAAAAAAAAAAAAAAAGCCACCTTTGAAGCTCCAGGCTTGGCACGCTGGGCTTTGACTCAGGTTTGGCAACAGAATAGGGGTGATGCAAAGCCACAAGGGAGGAAAGTGACTCCAATCCAGGAGCTCCCCACTTCCCACAGCCTTGACTCCCTCCTCCAGAGTGCCTTCAGCCCCCTCTCCACCTCTCTCCTCCCACCTCTCCATCAGGCAGTCACAGGATTCCCTTGGCCTTCTCCTCTAGGATGCTGCTGCCAGTTTTGATGCAAACCATTGCGCTCTCCCAGCTGCCCCCATTTCCAGGCTGCAGCAGCACAGGGGGGATCAGCCCAGGTCCTTGCTGTTTAGTCTACCCATCAGATTGGTGACGAGCAGTCTAGCAGCTGGCAGGGAGCACTTTTCTAATTGCTCGGATGCCGCCCCCGAGCTGTTTGTCCGGTGGATCTTTCTTTAAATCCTAGAGCAGGGGGAAGGGGAGGATGACTGGCAGGGGGTGAGTGAAAAATTTTATGTTCCCAGCATTAAAGTCTGGGCAGCTGGGAAGCTGCTGACCTCAAATGAGAGGGATTTGGAATATTGTACACTGGGAACAGTAAAGCAAAGAAGTGCAGCATCCTCCAGTCTGGGATGGCTCACTCCACCTTTGGGTTGGAGAATCCTTGACTGAAAATCTGGACAGGCAGCCTGTTTTTCTCTAGAAAGCTGGAAATGGAGAAGGATAAGATAAAATCTCCCAGGACCTATGAGACAGCAGTGATCAATTAATCTCAGGGTCTACTGAAGTTGGGACAAAATATAATCAACTTAATTTGCAGTGAGTAAGCTCAGAGGTCAGATATTAAGACAAATGATTCAGTCACCATAGAGCAGTGAAACTTGGGCCAGGTTATGTCATGGGTATTTTAAAACCAAGCTGGACAAGGCTGTGGCAGGGCAGTCAGGTGCAGATGTGGGGCTTAGAAGGGCTTTAATTCCCTGAGCTTGGTGCTCAGGCAGGGGACACACAGTGGCATCATGCTCCAAGGACATCCTTGTCCTGCATGCCTGGCTGTCCCCATTCCAGCAGCTGTGTCTCTTAACTGGCTGGACAGATTTGACTCCAACCATTCATCCATCTGTCACAGCACAGCCTGGACCACTCAATGTCCCCTCAGCAGCTCCTGCCCTGCAATGGGACAGGGACCAGTGAGATCTCCCCAAGCCCTCCCTTCCCCTGTGGCTGCTCTCTGGAGGTGGCATCTCTTAGCCCAGAAGAGCAAAACTCGGAGCCTTTTAGGCACTTATAAGCTATTTTACAGGAATTTTCAAGCTGTTTTCTAAGCCTTGTTTTGGGCTGGTGCCTTTTGGCATTTTAAAGAGAAAAATTATGTGGAGTCTGAGGCTTATTAAAACCCAAAACTCGACCACTCCTGCAAAAACAACCCTGCTTGTTCTAGGCTGGTTTTATGGCTGTCTGTGCGTGATGAAAACGGGCTGGAGCGAGCGGCAGAGCGGTGTGGCTATTGCCGTGTCCCAAACCGCATGTTCGCGGGTGTGTTCCTGATTTGTTGAAGAGCTCCGACTTCGGGAAGGTTTCGTTCAAACAGGGAGGGTGGGGAGAGGTGCTCGTTTGGGGTTTTGTGGCTCTTTTCATGTTGCTTTAGATCTCTGGTTAAATAAGCAGAATTAATCACGATTAATCAAAAGAAAAGCGCTTTCCTCCCCTCTCGCAGGCTGCAAGGAGCACAGGCACTCCACAGTTACTGCAGCAGGAAAGCTCCAAACGCTGCATCCCCCCTGCTCACGCTCCTGCCCGCATCCCTTCGGTCGGTGCCTGCAGTCTGCTGGTGACTAAGGAGGTTTATCTGCAGGGCTTTGCAATCAAAGGACTGCGATAGGCAGGGAAGGATTAACCCCAGAAGGGGAGGAAAATCCCTCTCTGCCTCCTGCTCCGTACATCAAACGCGGCTCATCTGCGGCGTTCATCACCGGGGAGCCCTTGGAGACCCTGGGAGCGGGATGAGACCTGAGATCTGCATCCTCCAGCCCCGGCTGGGCTGGCACGGGACACTCCATGCACCCCTCAGCCTGTCCCAGCCTCGGGGCTCCCCCCCTGCCCATTACCCTCCTCCAGGCTGCTCTCTCGGGTTCCTCCTCAGCAGAGCCCCTGGGGCTGGCTGTCCACTTGGCAGCACCCTACGTGCAAAGGGAGATGGGATGGCTCATTCCATGGTCATGGAACAGGTCGGGAATGGGATATCAGCTGTGCCACTCTGGCTGCCAGGCCTCCCATCCTGCCCAGCCAGGGACAGGACGCAGTCCCTGCTGTGCAGGGATGCAAGGGCAGGCTTCCCTGGGACCAGAGCATGTCCCTGGCACTGCAGGGATTGCCCCATATGGTTTCCATCCCATGGGTTAATGCTAGCTGATGATGATCCTTTGGAAGCTTTTTGCACGTACCCCAGGAGGCAGCAGCCAGCTCAAGCTCCCCAATCCAACTCATAACAAGTTCATAAACTTGCTACCCGTGCAATCCTCCCTTCCTTCCAGTCCAATCTGCATGTGCTGCACCCCAGCCCAGCCCCTTGCCTCCAGTGCCAAGTGCTGGATCACACCCATGCAGCTGACAGCAGCGAGATGTTCCACCTGGGCAGTGCCAACATCCACAAATGGCACCGTGCCACAGTTTCCCCTGGATGATTGATCACCACCAGGACATCAGAGAAGAGAGATGGTAGCCCTGGGAGCTGGAGGAATGTTGCAGCTAGAGCACACAGCTAAAGCTGTGATGCCTTGCTGAACATATCCAAGAGCAGCTGTAACATCCCTCTGGCTGGTGAGTGCTCCCTGAGCCAGCAGAGTAGTTTGATATTTGGAGGAAAGATCAAGGGACTTTTTAAGGGGAAAGATCCTGTTTTGGCAGCTGTAACTGTTTCCTTAGAAGAGGAAATGGCCTCCCTGCCCAGTCCACAAGCCAAGCTGTGGGACGCAGCCAGGCATGGATGCTCCAGGTTGTACTGTTGTGATCCATGTTCCTGTCCTAAACCTCCAATTTAGCAGGAAGCCCCACATGAAGCCTCAGGGCAGGCAGGACGGGAGTATCCAGCCCAGCACAGGGGATGTGTGCTGCCACTCTGGCACTGTCACCTGGGCATGTTTCCAGGCAGCTGCTCAGTGCTGGCCATACCCCTGAAGACCTGAAGAATGCCCTGCCTCACTTGGAACATGATCCTGGCAGATCATCCTTGCTGGCCATGGGAAGGACGGGTGCTGGAGCTGTGTTGGCAGGATGGGGACAGCTCCCATGGCACAGAGAGCACAGCTGGGCTGGCAGCAAGTGCATCCCTCGGTGCATCCCCTCTCGGGGAGTGCTGGGGAGGCAGGATCCCCAGGGAGGGCTCTGCTGGGCAGTGCCAGACCTGCTCCTGATGGGAGCTGATGGCCAAGAGAGTCATCTCGGCCTGTCTGCAGCTCCATCTGCCTCCCTGCACATCCGCAGCGGGAAAAACTCAAAGGGGCAATGCAGGATGCATGTGTTCAGAGTGCTGTAGGGATTTCCTTCCCACGGGGGACCATCGCCCGGCCAGCAGCATCCCCAGGACGGGGCCCAGGAGGGCGGAATGGGGCCAGGCCCTGAGTGGAGCCACAGTCCACATGTGCCACCGCCTGGACACTCGGCGTAAGCGACTGGGAACCTCCCCCGGCAGGAGCCTCGGGTCTGGCTGCTGGGACAGGGAGGTGTTTGGCTCTCCTGGGACTCTCCTCGCGGCTCAGCGGGACCCAGAGGGGCAGGGGGCTCAGAGACAGGACTCTGGAGGAAAGGTGTCGTGGGGTGATTCCGCCCGCAGCTCTGACAGCGCATCCTCGCAACAGGGCTCTCGCTGTTTTAGGGTTTGGCTCTCCCATCCCTGAGGAGTGCAAGGCAGCGCAGGGAGCAGCAGGTTTTAGGAACTGTTACCTTAAACTACCTCCACGCTTGCAAAGAGCACGGAACCCCGGCTTTTTCACATCTGTTTTTTGCCACGCCAGCCCTGCAGGGTGCAGCCGGGGTTGGAAGCAGCTGTACCGTCTGTGGAGCTGAAATTTGAGGAAACGAGGTAAAGGGATAGGCTCTCACTGACCCTGAGAGCAGAGGACACAGAAACAACAACAAAAAAAACACCTCTTTTGGAAAACAGGGTTTTCTATAAACTTGTTGCACACGCGGATATTTGCCTCTCTGCGCACACACAGGCTCTTCCAGAAGCGCCGCTGTTTGCCCTGGCACCGGCGCCTCGGGATGCCGGCTCTGCGGGCTGAGATCTTATCTGGGGATGCCCCAGCCGGAGCCAGGGCATATCAACCGGGGACACCTCGGAAACAAACATCCCGACGCGTTCCTGGGATGTATTTCTGGGATGAAGCCAGGCAGCAGGAGGCTTTCTGCTTTCCTGCCCCGGGCAGCTACTTTTCAAGCAAATCCTTTGTTCCCGCAGGACAAATGTTTCCCTTTGGAAAGAGAGAAAGGGATGTTTTCCATGGGTTTCGGGGGAAGGGATGAGGGGAGCAGTGTTCCGGCTCCCCTCGGGCCGGGCTGCCGGCGGCAGATGGCAGCAGAGCCGAGCAGGGGCTGCGCTCCGTTCCCGGGACTCCCCTCATCCCTGGACCGCTCTGATCCCGGGGATCTCCTCGTCCCTGGACCGCCCTGATCCCGGGGATCTCCTCGTCCCTGGACCGCCCTGATCCCGGGGATCTCCTCGTCCCTGGACCGCCCTGATCCCGGGGATCTCCTCGTCCCTGGACCGCCCTGATCCCGGGGATCTCCTCGTCCCTGGACCGCCCTGATCCCGGGGATCTCCTCGTCCCTGGACCGCCCTGATCCCGGGGATCTCCTCGTCCCTGGACCGCCCTGATCCCGGGGATCTCCTCGTCCCTGGACCGCCCTGATCCCGGGGATCTCCTCGTCCCTGGACCGCCCTGATCCCGGGGATCTCCTCGTCCCTGGACCGCCCTGATCCCGGGGATCTCCTCGTCCCTGGACCGCCCTGATCCCGGGGATCTCCTCGTCCCTGGACCGCCCTGATCCCGGGGATCTCCTCGTCCCTGGACCGCCCTGATCCCGGGGATCTCCTCGTCCCTGGACCGCCCTGATCCCGGGGATCTCCTCGTCCCTGGACCGCCCTGATCCCGGGGATCTCCTCGTCCCTGGACCGCCCTGATCCCGGGGATCTCCTCGTCCCTGGACCGCCCTGATCCCGGGGATCTCCTCGTCCCTGGACCGCCCTGATCCCGGGGATCTCCTCGTCCCTGGACCGCCCTGATCCCGGGGATCTCCTCGTCCCTGGACTGCCCCGATCCCGGGGCTCTCCCGCTCCCCAGTTTGCCCTAGAACGCGCCAGCAGCAGCATTTCCTTCCAAACCCATCTGCCTGCGGGGCGAGGAACTTTTCTCCTGTCTGTGCCGTGCCCTGGCTCCTTTCCCAGCAGGAAAATTCAAGCTGGATCCGCGCTGCTCCCCATCCTCTACCAGCCCAAAGCTTCCACCGTGACCTTCGCAGGGCCCTGCTGGGCACAGAGACGGTGCAAACATTTCTCTGCCTGCACCATCCTGGGGTCTCATCCCTCCAGGAAAGAATAAACAATTCCCCCTGCAGCAATTTTCTAATGCCTCTCAGGCATTAATATAAAGAAGAACTTCTTTACTGTGCAGTGAGCCCCAGGCACCAAGGAGAGGGGGCACCTCCTCTCACCTCCAAATACTCTCTAGGAAAACAAAAAATAAAAAGCACAGCACAAGGCTGTGGGAGCCATAAACAGGTTTTCAGTGGGTTTTCCATGGCACCTACCATCTGCTGGGAGCTCAGCCAGAGCCCACGGCAGAGCATGGCTGGCCAAAGCACCAGCCAAGCTCTCCCCTGGCATCTGACTCCAGTGTAATGCTGGGAGGGGGCCAAGGACATCCCCCTTCATTCTTGGGGTGCTCTGAGATGCCTGTTTACAGGGTCAGGTGGTTTTGTTGAGTCACAGGGTAGGGCTGGCAAGAGCCCAGAGCTGCACCATCAGCTGGATGGAGGCTTGGGTCTGTGCCATCCTCAAAGAAATAGTGGGGAAAAAACTGTAACCCCTGGCAGGGAGCTGGGGGGGTCCTCCCCAGACTGCTCCTCTAACACCCTGCTTGGTCAACAACAACAACAACAAGTTGAAAACATGGAGAGAAAAAAATAGTCTGCTTTGAGAGCACAGAGCCCTGGCTGGTAGAGCAGCTCCTGCCAGGAGGGTGGGCACAGGAATGGGGTCAAGCTGCCCTGAGAGACATGGTGTGAGCTGCAGAGCAGGGCCTGATTTGAAGTCATATGATTTTAGGAAGCCAAGTCTGGCCACAGGAGCACATGAAAGCTGCTGCAAGCAAGAAGAGAGTCTCTGACCCTGTAAGTGCTTCTGAGCAGGACAGGAGGTGTTTGGGATCAGCTGAGGATGCTGGTAGTGGAGGATCTGCAACCTGTGGTGCAGAGCCAACCCCAAATACCTCCCTTTTACTCCCTGGATCTCCTCCCCCTGGAAGCAGGGATGGGGGAGTTCACTGCAGAGGCCCAGAGCAAGGGAGAGGGCACGAGAATGGCACTGCCAGTTCCCAAAGGACTCCCCATGCAGGGAAGGCCACCACAGCTGCACAGCTCCTTGGGCTGCACTGGCACCTGCCATGGTGGGAAATCCTCCCTGCCAAAGGCAGCCCCTCTGTCCCTTGCCAGCTCTGAGTCCTGGGGCACTGAGTTATCTCCAGCACTGTCATCCTGGGTGCCTGTGTCACCCCACCCAGCCTGGCTCACCAGAGATGCAGTTAAGAGCTGGGGCTGCCCTCTCCTGATTACACACAGGGCTGCTGAAGCTTTTATCATGGGCAAAGCCCTGCTGGCCCACTCCATCCCCCTGGCCTCCCCAAGGGCCCAGTGCTGGCAGCCTGGCTGTGCTATCTCCCCTCCTCATGTGAACTGCACGCCTTGCAGGCTGCCTATCTGCAAAGCCCTGCTGAGCAGGACAGGGTCCCTGGCCTCTGCCCAAGGGAAAGTGCCATTTGCTCTACCTGGGGAACTGGTTCTTCCAGGGAAGGACAGATCCTGATTGCTCTGGTGCTGGCACTGTGAACCCCCAAATGCCAGCAGCTGCTCCTGCAACCCAGGAGCTGCCTCCAAACCCTGTCCTGCCCCCTGGAAGCGGGATGAATGGACAGGATTGCCCTCCAGCAGCCAGCAGACCTTCAAGATGGGACAAAAATGCTTATGCAGCATGTTAGAGAAAGTTTAAACATAAGCAGCCAACCTCACTGTAACTTCCAGGGGTTTTGCCAGTGTTTGGGCTATGACACAACTGAGCAGGACACTAGAGGGGTTGCAGGGAGAACAGCTTCAGTAGGCAAAGCATCCCAAACAGCAGCACTTGGGGAAGCCCCATGGAATCATCTTCCATTCCCCTGGGCAAAGATGGTGCCATCCCAAGAGGTCCTCAAAGAACAATTGCACCACATCTGCCACTGCTTGGAAAGGGGACAGGATGGAAGTGTGTGGCCCCCAGGGAGCGTGGGGAGGGGGAGAAAGGCTGGAGAGCCCTGGGAGGACGTGTCTGTGTTTGAGGACTGAGCAGGCAGCATGCCTGGGTCCCTCACAGCAGTAGCAGCAGCAGCAGCTCAGTGCCCCAGCCCAGGCTGGGATTATTGGCGACCCTAACACGCCATCGCCATGTGGAGAAAGGCAGGAGGGGCCTTAATGAGGCTCACTGAAGTTAATTATTAAATTAACAGCTAAGACAGTACAGCTGCAGAGACAGCCAGTGCTGGCACAGGAATTGCAGCTCCACGTGGAGCCTGCCTGAGGGAGCATTCAGGCAAAACCACCCCAGGACCTGCTGGAGGAGGAACGGGGCTGGGTTTGGCAGTGCAGGGAGGGGGAGAGGTGTGTGCAGGGACTCTGCCCTGGGTTTTCCCCTCTCTGGTGTCCCCATCCCACCAGGCAGCAGGAAAAGCCAAAAGCAGCCTCTAACATGGCTTTTGTGTCACGTTGTCCTGGGGAGGTCTCCTGGCCCACCAGCATTCCCCACCCCTGGCTGCTCTCCAGGCTCCAGCTGCCATCCTGCTCCAGGCTCTGGGCCATCACCACAGGCTCCTCCCTGCTCGGATAAACTGCAGGGATGTTTTGGTTTGGCACGAGCCTTGGTTTTGCATCTTTAGGAGAGGAATTGCAAAATAATAAGATAAGGCTGTAGACTGGAAGCAAGCTTAAAAAAAAAAAAAATCCCGTTTCGAGGGATTTTCGAATTTCCCATCACTTCTGCTGGGCAGACTTACGGGGTGATCTTGCTTTAGGATATAAATTGCTGTCAAGGGTTTCTGGAGAGGGGGAAAAATCACCTTGGGGTGGTCTTGTGCTGACCTTGTGCTGGCTCTACTGAAACAGAGGCAAGATTTCACTGTGGGAACAGGAGCTTAAGTGACTTGCTGGGGTGCAGAGGGGCAATATGCATTTTTCTCCTTGTTCTTTTTTGAGGATGAAGAGGATCTGAAACATGTCTCTCTCTGAAGAAGATAAACTCCTTTCTAGCTCCTGTTGTTTCCACTCTGAAGTCCTGGCCTTGCTTGCTGTGAGATGAAAATGTGTTTAGGAACAAACAGTGTTAGCTGAAAAGCATGAAAATTGAACAGACTGAAACACAGGCGAGAAATCCTGGCTCTGACTGCACATGGCTTCACTTTGCATTTATTTTGCTCATGATTGAACTTCAAAGTCTAACAACGAGCCTGGCAGGAGGACAGACTCCCTTACAGGTCAGCACTGTTCCTCTCACCAGACAGGGGAAAGCTCTCGTATCACTGCCAAATTGGGCAGTCAAAATATAACAAAATCCACCTGCAAATTCTGCACTTCTTGCCTGAGATTCTTTCACCCAGCATGGCTGGAGCTGGTCAGTCATTGCCACTCCTCTGTCAATCTCCATCACCTAACATTCTCAGGACTTATTCAATCACTGCATATAATTGATATTGCTTGATATAATTTCAAAAATGAATGCATTGATGCAGAACGTGGTCACTGCATCCCCAGATTTGCAACTGAACTTCTCATCCCACGTTGATTTCCCCTGACAGTGTTGGAGGCAGAGGATGTTTCAACATCCTCTTCACACCCCCCTGAGGGGGGTCTCAGGAGCTCATTGGGAAATACAGCGGCAGAAGAGGGAAGGGCAAGTACATAAAGTCATAAAATACTGTATCTTGAAGCCTGGGCTCTTGATCCACTGGCTCTCTGTGGTCTCTCCACTCAAGATCCTCCTGGAAGCTTTACAGGAGCATGTCCATGAGCATCCCATATTTTTGCTTGCCCCCTAGAGCTGGGAAAGCAGACAAGCTATATCCTGGGCTTACTCAGAGATCCTCTGGTTAATGCCATTGCAGCTGCTGACCTCCATGACTCTCTCCTACATCAACTTTTTAGTTGATAGCAAAGTTTAGTTTAGCAAAGCAATTCCTTTCCTTTGATCTTTTCTCCAGAACCAGGTGAGGTTCTCCAGCCCTCCTGAGGGCCACTACAGTGGCAGGGAGTTCCTTGCAAGCTTCCAGGCACTGCAGCATTATCTGCCCTCCCCAGCCCGGGTCTCTGCAGGGAGGGGAGCTGGGGGACAGTCCCCTTGCCTGAGGCCAATCTCCCTCTGCCATCCCCAGCCCCGCTCCTCCTCTGGCTGGGGACTGACAGACACAGCTTGTCCTGCCCTCCAGGACCCTCTCCCATCCCCAGTGACCTCCCTGGGGACAAATCATGAGCATGAGCCCTTTTAGCTGCTGTGGTTGTGTACACAAGGCCACTGCTGACACAGAGCTCTTAATCCCCCTGCCTGTGTCCCAGGGCCGTGCTTGCACAGCGGTGGCCACGGCTGGGTGCTGGCACTGCACTTTGCTGGAGCCCTTTGACTCTGACTCGCTGATCAGCTGCTGACAGGGCGTTATCAGGAGGCTGTGGTGGCTGCAGTGGCAGTGCCAGCATCCTGGCTACAGGGACTGTCCCCAGCTTGACTTGGTGGCACCAGGGCAGACTGCCAGGGGGTGAGGAGGAGTGGTGCATGTTGCTCTAGGCGTTGGCATTGCTTTGCTTACCAGTTATCATCTCTCCCACTTCGTGGGCTTCACCTCAGAGGTGGAGGTGGCTCAGCTCACAGTTCAGGAGGCTGATGTTTCCTTTGCACCAGCAAAATATTTGGGAAAGCAAACACAAAGCTGGCCAGGCTGAGTGGGAGTCACAGCCAGAGGGCCTGGCTGGAGGCAGAGCACAAGTGGAGAGGAGGGGATGCTCAGAGCATGGAGCTGTGTCCCCTCCCTGGCTGCTGGGTGCAGGGGACAGCTGTGCTGGCTGCTGGGGGAGCATCTGTGCAGGATGGAGCCTTCCCAAGTCACAGCACGGGGAGAAAAGGGAGGAAAACCCTAACCCTTAAACTTCCCTGCAATGGAAACAGGGATGGGAACAGAAACATAAGGAGTGGAGGAAGAACCTCGTGATACCAGGAGCACAACAGGCCCACACAGCACATCCCAAGGTTAAAGGAGGATCATTTAGTCTTGCCTGGGGGTCGAGTCAGGCATGGAGCTGCCCTTGCTACAGCCCCTTTGTTTAAGTGCACAGTGCAGCTCTTGGACACAGAGATGTGCTGTACCCTCCTGGGTCCTTTGGCACTGGTGCTGGTGCTCAGGACAGGCAGCCAGGACCGGCTGGACAGAGAGTGGGTGTGTGCTGACCCTCTGCTGTGGGTCACAGGAGGAGACCTGAACTCTGTGTGGGACAGCTGGCCAGGCAGCTCAGCCCCAGCATTCCAGACTGGCTCTTGATGGGGTTCCTGCCTGGTTCCACCTCCTCTGGTACCCCCATGAGGCCTGTTGGGGTCCAGGCTGTTGGCAGCTTGTACCTGGCACCAGAGTCACTGCTGCAAAAGTGGGAAGGAAAGCATTGGGGTAGGATGTCCAGTGCCCTCAAATGTTTGGGGACAGAAATCTGAACTCCTGCATACAAAAGAGGAAAATGATTTTAACTTCTTACTATTTTTCACTTCCCTGGCTATCCAAGGAGGAGAACAGCACCCTTGGATCTGTACCTACTGATGCAACACACAGATCCCAGCGTGCTGCCTGCCAGGCAAACACCCAGCAGCGATGTCCTTGTGCTGTGGGTCAGGCTAAGATTTGAATGGCAAAGCCCAGGGCCTTGCTTTGACTGCAGAGGGGTAAAACAATATTTAAATAACTGCCAGGCACTGGAAGGAGCAGAAGTCCCTCAGGAAAAGAGAGGATTTGTGGCCATGCGTGGCTGATGGCTTCATGTTGAATGTGCAACCTGCAAGGGGAGCGAGCAAAGCTGCTGGGAGCTGCCTCTGATTTAGTATTTCATAACTTTGGTGGTTGACTCCAAGCATTTTGGCTGTTAATTATCCTTAGGTGCTTAGAGCAAAATACCCCAGCAATTCCACCCATCAATCTTATTGATTCTCACCTTGAGTCTTTGGGAGCTTTTAGGGCACCTGCACAATTCACTGCTTGAATTAATTGAGCTCCGCGGAGCAGCCGCTGGCTGGTGCCTCCCTGCACATCAGGCACAAGGCAGAAAGATGTATGATCCTGGCCAGTGCTGGTGCAAGGAACTGATGGCAGGGAAAGGTGAATTTCTGGGAATCACAGCACATTGCCAGCATGCTTTGTTTCTCCATAGGAATAGCACATCCTTGGGTGGGCTGAGTCAGGGACTTCTGGCACTGCTGTGGGTGGCTGGGGCCTGGGAAGGATGCAGGACATCTCATCTGAAACACATGGAGTTTAAGGCATCTTGAACAAGGATAGTAGAGCTTTTATATCTCATTTCTTTTTGTAGAAGTGTCTGAAATATTTCTGCTGAAATTCCTGATGGTGGAAAGGTGGCACAGAGGGTAAATACCCTTCAGAGAAAATATCAGGTTCAGTGGTCAACTTATGTCATGTTTTCACAAGCTCCTGGAAATGGAAGTGGTTTAGGGGACATAAGAAACCTTGAGCTAATATATTTCCAGCAAAATATACAAAGTGAGAAACTGTGTTCTAGAGGAGGTATTGCTTTCCAAAGCCCATATCATCAATAACTAGGAAGTGGGGGAATTTTTCTCAAGCAGTCAAGATTATTTACTGGCTTTGGGGGAGTCCTACAAGAACTGTGGCTTTTGGAGGGAAAAGCTATGATGATAAAAGCAGTTCTGTATCATTAGACATCCCCTCCCTCCAATCCACTTATTAAAAACACGCAAAAGTTGCATAGCAGGCTTCAGATTTTAATGACAGGATATTTGCTCACATTTCAGTCTAACTTTGTAGCACCAGGAAAATCCCTGGGCTGCACTCTCAGACACAAACACATCTGCAGCACCATTTCCCAGTGTGCAGAGGATGGGTGGAAGCAGCGAGGCAGCTTTGGGAGCTGGTTCCTACCCCACACAGGGCACCAGAGCCCTGAGAGCACAATGCCTTTGGCTGGGCTGCAACCACTGAGCCCCAGCCCCTGGGTGTGGAGTCCTGCTAAGTGAAAGCACTTTTTAATGGGGATGTAATGGAACTCGCTAGTGTCCACTGTTTTATTGTGCAGGTTGAAAATTACTTATTGGTGAAAATGCGCTCACTCTTCACGCTGGTCTTTCATATGCTTTGCTGGAAGCGTCCAAGTGAATTCATCTCAGAGCCAGGGAGTGTCTTCCATCTCTCTGGATCACATGGCTGCAGATAGGAAAAGCCTAGGGACAATTTGGGGACACTCAGTGTGTTCTCACCCCTGTGCCCTGGCAGCACAAGGGGGGAAGCTGAACTTGCTGCTCTGGCTGTGCATTGTGCTTTAGTGCATGGTCCCCTCTCCACAGCAGGGCTGGGAGCTCTGGGGTTAAAAACACGGGGCAAGGAGAGGCTAAAATCTGGGTTAAACAAGGGGATGTTGGAGTTCTCTCTGGCAGAAACCTGCAGGAATGGACACTTTCTTCTGGTTCTGAGCTAAAGCAGGTTGAAATTTGTGTATTTTGAGTAGTAGAATAAAAGGTTTAGGTGTTTTATTTTAAAAGTACTCGAGTCCTTTGTGATGGCCACTGTGTGCCACTAATAGGTGTCTGTTGGAGTTGGGAGGCACTTGCCATGGCAGAGCCACAGGGATTTGCTGGCAGCCTGCCCTCAGCCCCACTCACCAGTGGCACAGCAAATTGGGACTGGAATCTGGGCTTCCACTGCTTTGTGGGAAACAAACTCACTCAGACTGAAAAGGTTGGGTCAGTAACCTATCCTGATGAGGAACTTTAAGGCAAGCTGAGTATTTTTCAATGGGAAACTTTCAGGTTTTCTGAAATTAAAAATTCCCATTTCAATCTCAGGGTTGTAACTGTTGGCCCAGAGTCCTGAGAATGGTTCTGCACCAGTGTACCACCCTCTTCTCAGAGCAAAGATTTTTCTCTTCTAGGAATGAACTCTGGGTGTTCTTTGAAAAGCTTTTCCCTGTGGGCAATAGTTGGATGGTCAGGCTGCATTTTTAAGTCGATTGGGAGCAGGAATTTGACACCCCTTGAGGGAAGTTGGGTTTGCTGGAGGGCAACACTGCAGGGCTGCTGCAGGAAAGTCAGCCCAACCTTGTGTGCATTGTCCCTGACACTGTTTCTGCCTGGCAGGGTTCACAGAGCAATAACAACCACATAAATAAGTCAAAGCATATGACTCAGGATAGAAAGCTTGGACTTTCCTTGGAAAAATCCTCTTTCTCTTTTGCACTGTGTTAAAGATGCCTGAGCCTTAATATTCTGCCATCCACGTGTAAAGCTTGGGCATCTCACCAGGGAACAGCGTGACCAGCACTGGCAGCAAGCAAACTGGTCTGGAGGTGCTGGGGAGAGAAAATTCCCTTGCAAAGCACAGTTCAAATCTGAGCTGACTGCGAGGTCTGCACAGCCCCTGGATGCAGGGAGAGGAGGTGTGAGCAGGAGTGTGCTGCAGCTGCTGACCAGCATTCAGGACCAGAATAGAGCAAAGGTGAAACTGCAGGGAACACTTTTAACGGTGACCTCGTGGCCACAGAGCTGGACCAAATTAGGCAAGTGGAACCTGAGAAAGGGGCTGAGCTAGCAGCCAAACAGGATGGTGAAGTTAAGGAGCATATCAGTCACACTGGCTGCTTTGTGCTCCCCACCATGCCCAGGCTTTGCTCCAGGCCACTGAACTAAAAGCTGTTCCCAAAGTGAAGGCTGGGTCCCTAGGTGAGCTTGCCAGACCAGCAGAAATGAAGCTGGGGATATTCCAGCCAAGCAAGACCCAGAGATGCTTAGAGACATTAAAGCATCTTTAAACCTCCAGCCCAGCACCAAAGCAGCCGGCTGTCTGCAATAAATATGCAAGCCACGCTTCAGTCGGGGAGAAATAAATAAGCTGTTGTACACGGAGCAAGGGAGGTGGGGAGCTCCTGCCCAAATCACTGCTCAGCAGAGGAGTTTCCCTGGAGACTGCTTCCTTGGAGCCTGCGCAGGGCCAGCACAGGGCCAGGAGGCAGCACCCAGAGCTGCTTGATGTGGTCTGGGCAGGCACAGGGACACATCTGGAGTGAAGGATGAGGCGGGGAAGCAGGATTGGGAATGCCAGTCAGGTGCTTTTGTTGAATTTGGAGTAAGCAGAGATGGATCACTTCCCAGAGAATTGTGCAGCAGAAATGTGGAGACTCCTTGGCTGCTTCTCAGCAAGCCCGTGGAGGGAGGAGCAGAATATCCAAGTGGCGTGGATGCTTGGGCACCGTGGGCACTTGGCATGCTCTGTGGGCACACAGAGCTTGCTGGACATGGCCAGCGTGTTTACACCAGCTGGGGATGGTGCACACGCAGCTTCCCTCCCATGAAGAATGGCAGTTTGAGAGCTGACCTGTCAAGGTTCCGAAGGCTGATGCAAGAAGCTTGCATGGATACTTCCCTCTTTCCCCCCTGACTCGTGCATTTATTATTTATTTTCTAATACTGAAAACCTGCTGGGGTTTGGCCTGGCTGGGCATCACATGAGGGTGAGACTCACCCAGCTCCCTCCTGCCTGGTAGCTCTGGAGCCAGTTTGGCTCTCAGCCACCACGGGCTCGTTCCCACTCATGTGGCAGCAGAGCAGCGTCCCAAAGGGACCGAGCTGGAACGCTGCACCCTGGCTGGGGGACAGCTGAGGGACACCACTGGCCTGCAGGTCCCCTGGCTGCAGCCACCTTCCTCCCCCAGCTGTGCTCCCCAGGCAAGGACCTGCCCCTGGAGAGGTGTAGGTGGGAGGCTGTGCAGGTCCCAAGTCATGCTCAGGAGGAGTGCAGGGATCCCCTGGCACACCAGGGACCGGGCACAGGGGCACAGGGTGTGGCTTGGGTTACTGCAGCTCAGGTACTGAGCTAGCCAGGCCAGCAGACCTCCTTACTGGAGTTATATTTAAACCTCCTTTGGAATTTTACTGGCCAAATTCTTGAATGATTTGGAATAACTGCTGGTGATCCCTGAGGCTGTGGCACAGGAGGGTACTCTCTGAGCCATGAGGTTGGGTACTAGGGCACACAGCTGAGAGTCTCAGTGGAGCATCCCTGACAGCCTGGAACTTCCTCTATGGATCTGCTACAGCCCTGATGCTGTTGCCCTTCCAAATGTTGTGCTGAGCTCATGTTTGTTTCTCACTTTCTTCTTTTCTTCCAACAGTGAAATCAGCTTTTCATCCTTCTCCACGCATCAGCAGCTGGCAGCTACATCTTCAGTGCCTTGTCATGCTGACGGGTCTCCTGCAGGGATTGCATAGATGTGTCCCTGGGGCTGCAGGACATGCTGGGACTCCAGATGAACCTTTCTGGGCAGAAGCAGAGTGTTGTGCTCGCTGTGATGAGGGAAGAGGCTGGGAGAGGTTTGCATTGAATGAAAAAGGCATCAGTAAGGGCTGCTGTGAATTAGGCAGGTTGTGCTAAATGGTATCAGCAATGCAAGTTGCCTTTTAAATGTGTATAATTCATGTGCATATACACACACGGTCTGCAGTCATTGTCTTCCTGGCTGTAGGAATTGAGGACAAATACCAGGAATATTAATGGTGGTGATGAGCAAGGGACATTATATCAGCTAGAGATCAATTAAATATTTTAGCCTACTCAAACAAAGGTTTTGCTGGGCACAAGAGATGAGAGGTGATCTCTCCCTCATCAATGTGTATAAATAATTAAAGAGGGGGGAACCAAGAAGATGGAGCAGGGCTCTTCTCGGTGTTGTTGAGCAATAGGACACAGACAATGGCAAAAATTGATGCACAGGAAGTTCCATCTGAATATAAAGAAGAACTTCTTTACTGTGCAGTGACCCACACTGGAACAGAATAGAGAGGGTGCGGGGTGTCCCTCACTGGAGATATTCAAGAACCGCCTGGATGCAGTCCTGTGCCATGTGCTCTGGGACATCCCTGTTTACACAGGAGGTGGGACCAGACTGCACAGCCCGGCCGTTTCTGTGATCCCGTGATTCCCCAGGACACGCACCGAGTCCCTTTCTGCACTTTCCAACCACGTTATCCCGTTATCCCCCGCCGTGGGTACCCGGGAACACCCCTATCCCTCGGTTCCCGGCTGATACCGGCCGGGGAGACTCTGTCGAAGGCTCGGGGACTCCGGGGCTCCACTGGGGCGTTCGTGCCCGGAGTCCCCG